>JADKYC010000052.1:0-246860 GCA_019843955.1 Xylaria sp. 218_066 | reverse complement strand
AAAAAGTATTATTTAAAGCTTTATTAATAATTATTTAAAATATTAATATAATAAAGTATTATAGCATATATTTTATAAACTTTTATAATTTATAAAGCTTTATTATAAACTTTAAAATATAATAGCAATAAATTTTATTATAAACCTACTTTTTTTTAATAAATATAACTTTATTTAAATTATAGTAAACTTATTTATAAAAATAGTATATTTTATTTTATTTAAAATAAATAATAAAAAAACTAAAAATTTAATTAAAATTTTTACTAAAATTTACTAAAAATATTATAGTATACTTTTTAATATTATTTTTAATAAAAATTTTAAATTTATAATATATTTATAACGTAACTTTTTTAAATTAATAAAAGTTAAGCTATAAATAAATATTACTTTTTATTTTTAAACTAATAAACAAACAAAATAATTAAACTAATTTTTTAAAATATATTTATATATATTTATAAATTATAAAATATTAAATTAAAAAAACTTTTTTTTTATAACAAAATTTATATATAATAATATAACTTTTTTATTTATATATATAACTTTTTTTTATATAAACTATAAATATTATTTTATAGCATATAATTTATTTTATAGTATATTAAAAAGCTTAAACAGCTATTTTTATATATACTAAATAATATAAGTTTATAAAAAAGCTAAAGCTTATTTTAAAAATAGCTATAAATATATAAAAAACTAAGCTAATAAACAAAAAAAAAAGCTTTTATTTATAAAGCTAACTAACTTATAATATTTAACACTTAAAATATTAAAACTAAATAACTTATTAAAAAATTAAATAACAAAATATTAAGTTTATTTAAAATTTTAAAAATTATTTTTTTTACTACTATTAAGCTAACGTTATTTAAAAGTTAAAAAATTTATAGTTTTTTTTATATATTGTTAATAAAGCTATATTATGCTAGCAATTAAAAATTTTTTAACTTTAACTAAGTTTTATATAAAGCTAAACTTATAAAGCTTAAAAATAAATATTATATAAAATAAATTATAAACTTTTATAAAATTAAAAACTATATTAAATATTTTATTAAATAAATAAAATAACTAAAAAAAAAAAATTAGATTTAAAAACTTTATAAAAACTTTTATAGCTTTAATATTAAAATAGCAGTTAAAAAGTTTTATAAGTTATACTTTAATAAACCTAAAAACGAACGTATAAACAATTTAAACTATATAAGTTTTTTAAAACTTATTAAATTAAGTAACTAAGTTAATACGTTTTAAAACAAGCTTTAAAAAAAAAAAAATAATATTATATAAGCTAAAACTTTAACCTACTTATACTATAAAGCTATTAGCTATTTAAAACTAATATATATACTGCTATATATATATTAGTTATTAGTGCCTAACTTAAAAGCTTAAAGCATATTAAAAAGGTTTATATAAGGAACCTAGGATGCCCGCATATAATTCCAGGAATCTCTTCCTTCTAAATATAGGAATCCTTAGAGCCCTAGAGAATTATTACTATTTAAAGCCTATTCCAAGCCCCAGTAGTACTGGCCCTTGTTACAGCTCGCGCCATTTTCATCTCCTGTGACCTACTAAGCAAAAAAGCAACCAATGAAGTCGGTCAGCATTACTTGGTTCCCACCTAATTTGTGGACGCTTAGATGCTATTAACAATACCTAGTTATGAGGCCAAAAAGGTCACGAGGTTGAAACGAGCACTAAAGCAAATGGTTCAGTTGTAAGTTCAATCTTGTATCTTATTTGCTTGAAATTGAAACACGCTAGCCTACATTATGATTGATCGCGACATATTGTCTACCGTACACCTATAAATGGAGTGTTGTAAATCTCGAGACCGATACGGCAAGGCAACGGGCATTCTTTATATAGCCTAGATTATCCCACGTGATAATTTTCAGAGTTCCTTATCAATAAGGGGATAATCCGAAACCGATGCTCGCGTCACAAAGTACAAAGAGAGTCCCGTCATATATAGCCAGATAGCGCTCACGAAGGCAGCTAAGAGACCTTCGCACTACAAAAAGTATCTATCGTCTACTTAAATTACAATACTCTGACAGTTTGACGCTGGGCTATCTGGACACCTCTAACTTCGTAGGACCACTTGCTCAAGACAATTGAATCTTTTGCTCTCAGGCCAGGTCAGGGGCCACCGGGCACGCATAGCATGAACGCGAAAAGCAAAATAAGATTTCGGATGATTGGTCTTCATTCTCACAGGCTGGTGACTGTTGCGTATTCGTAGGTTTCTCATTTGAGCTAGCTTACCTAGTCCTATAGGAATTCGCCAACTAGCTGAATATAACGATTCCGTTTTTCAAATGGGCCATGTGACTCGAATTCTCCGGCGTTACTCATCTCACTTTAGGAATATGGGTGAACCACGGCTTGACACACTGATCCGTTACCTCATCGTACCTTCCATTTAGGAAAAGCGTCTCTACCTCGATTTTATGCGCGTTACGCCGCCCTTCCCAGTCTTTCAATGAACCTGTAATGAAGAATTCGGAGGGCCCTTGCCTTGAGAATACTATTAGCACCCTTTTTCGCAGGTAGGTAACTAAGATAAATGGTTTTATTTTGGCAACGATCGATTATGGCTCATAATTCCATTAAGAAGAGACAGACTAAAATCAAGGTGGTGAACACTATACTTACATAGTCAGGTAAACAGACGGATCGTCTTTCAGGTTATTGAAAGCAGACATAAGATCGTCGGGATAGGGATCAAGTCGACAAACATGTCGTGCATAGTACTCTTTAGCCGCATTTTCGAATTCCTCGCTTTCGTGGTCACCCTTTTTCTCGCATTCTTCAAGGGTTAATCGCGCAGGCTCCAGCAGCGCTGCTAATAGTTCCTGAGAACCTTTTGCTAATAGCGGAATACTTGCTGGCGCTCCCGACAAGATAAGTTTCTTAAGCTCCTGTGGTCCTAGAGCCGCGTATACGCCGCCGAGCATACCGCCCCAACTCTGCCCGAGCAATAGAATCCTTTCGATCGCAGTTTCAGGTGATCAACTAAGTTATCTAGCTCTCGTATAAAAAGGTCGAAGGTCGAAGGCTGGAGCGTCGAACACTATCTCGCCTTGTACCGAAGAGAAGGCCATGGTTGTTCAATTCTACGAATATATAGCTCCAAAAAAAAAAATCGAAAGAAAAAACATATGAAGTAAATAGGAATGTCGGTAGCTTTCTAAAGGGAAACTCCCTAATATAGCAATCCCTGAACAGCCTCGACGCGGTCTACACAGCGGGGCTGTTCAGGGGATGGCGGGGGATCCCATGCACTTGTATGTATCTACGTAAGATCGTTGCACCGCAAAGACTTACTAGATATTCAAACAATGTGGGGCACTTGAGCATGCTAGGTAAATTGCACGCTACTTTGCGAGGTAAGCCAGCCCCCGGGATACTAATCGGTGGGTGAAAGTGTAGTTAGTATAAGACAGTAAACGTGCAAGAACATCAGTAAGGGGTTAATGAATTTTACGGATGCTACAATCCACTCTCTTCAAAACAGAGCCAGCATAAGTGCCCCGTTTTGCATGTTCTGTCACGCCTATTAGCTCAGCAAGACATTCACGCAGATCTCCGAGCAGACAATATTCCAATTGGCTTGATCGAGTGGTTTCCAGTGCGCATGGTCTCCCATCCTTTCCCCCAATACAAAAGCTTCTCCTTTCTGTTCTTGAAAGGAGACTAGAAGGTTCCGCACGGCTTCCACTACAGTCCCATTTCTTGATGCCTTCGCGTTTATACGAGACCATCGGTTGAAACAGCAGGTCGATAAATTTTTGGCTTCAAGCTTTTAGGTACCAGAACATGATAATCTGCTCTCTTGTGCACGGTTCTTGTAGTAATTAGGCTCTTACGTATTTAGCCAAACATATGCAGCTCCGTTTGGGAAATCCCAACTTGACCGTCCGGGCCGGAATTGGTATGCCGATAAATGGCGATCCGCCCCCGCGCCCGACCGCTATAAAACCTCACAATATCCGGCTTCCCCAGAATCGGCGAATATTAGTTGTCGGGAGATCTTTTTTTAACATATTATCACAAGTCTCAAAATGTCCACAGCAAATGCGAAAAAACCAGGAGAGATCCAATCCGCATTTGATTACTCCACTTCAGAGGCGGGCAATCCGTTCGTAGGAGGGTGGTATGCAGACCCTGGTTCGGCGGTATACGACGGACTGTTCTGGGTATATCCTACATCTTCATGCACCTACGAAGAGCAAACATCTATAGACGCGTTCTCTAGTCCGGACTTGATCAATTGGACCAAGCATCCTAACGTCCTAACAATAGCTAACGTGGCCTGGGCAACGAAGGCAGTGTGGGCTCCAACACCAATCTCTCGAAATGGAAAATACTATTTATACTTCAGTGCCAATGACCTTCAAGAAGACGATATTGGGATATCCGGCGGAATTGGGGTCGCGGTGGCTAATAAGCCAGAGGGCCCCTTTGTCGATGCAATCGGCAAGCCGCTCATTGGCAGCTATCACAACGGTGCCCAGCCGATTGATCAGGATATCTTTATCGATGATGCCGATGGAAAAGCCTATATTTACTACGGCGGTCATTCACATTCTAACGTAGCTATGCTAAACGAAGATATGATTTCTATCGGGACCTTGGATAGCGGCACAGCATTCAAGGAGATTACACCAAAGAATTACGTTAACGGTGTGAAGATGGTTAAGCGTAAAGATATTTACTATCTTATGTGGTCAGAGGGCAGTTGGACTGGGTCCGACTATTGCGTCTCGTACGGGATCGCAGATAATCCTCTAGGTCCGTTCGACAGGCTAGCCACGATCCTCCAGCAAGATAGTGCGGTCGCGAAGGGAACTGGCCATAATAGCGTCATTCGTGTCCCAGGCACGGACATCTGGTACATGCTGTACCACCGTCGGCAGCTAAGTGAGACTGAAAAGAACCATCGTACTCTTGCCTACGACCGTATGTATTTCAACGAAGACGGCACGATTCAGCCAATCACTATGCTTGTGAAGGATAATTTTGCCGACGGCGCTATGCTTGACTGGACTACATACGGCGGAGAATGGTCAGTTGATGGGCAGCGCCTCACAGCGAAAGACACAAGCGGCGGCATGGCGATGCTTGACACGAACTTTACGGATCTGATATTTGATGCTACAGTGGCAACTATCAAGGGGAACGGACACCCCGGGCTACTTTTCCGCGTGACAGAGCTCTCGAAAACAACGCACAAGTATAAGGGGTACAAGGCTGCTATTTCTCCCTCCGGCGTTATTACCCTAGGAAAAGCAGACCTTGGGATTTTCACGGACCTGGCTCAGACGAGAATGGATATGGTTCTAGGAAAGGAATACCACGTGAGAGTGGTGGCTATAGGAAACGATATCAAGATCTTCGTGGACAATATGGATGAAGCTAAGATCCAGTTTACTGATGAGTCATTTACTGCTGGGTCTAACGGCGTAAGAGTCTTTAATGCAGCTGCAAAGTTCGGGTCAGTGTCGGTCACTAGACCGCGATGTTCTTAGGCTTATAGACAAATCTCCTGTGCTATTGACTATAGCAATCTGAACAGCGCCGATTCTTGGGGCAACGTAACAGACACAATTTTTATACATTATGAAATGAACACTTTTAAATATTTAGCTTGATCAGTGTACTTTGGGCCCAAAGCCTTCCAAGGTAGGCCTTCGATTCCCCCAAAGCTACTACTGTCACTTAGATATATAGCAACTTACGTGGAATTCGGTGGTTGCTGCGAAAAGGTGAGCTGACTGTCACAATAGGTAGACTACACACCGACTATTCTAATATTTACCGCACAAATTTCGTATTAAGACCATTCATATGAAGGGTCTCCCGACACTCATATAACTTACCTGTAGGCTTCTGAGAATCGTGATCTGGTAAGGAGGTAAGAGTAGTGGTCTCCAAGGGAGGAGAAATAGGCTAAAGAGGGCCCTCGAGGTCAGTAAGGGTGAGTCTATTGTTTGCGTATCCGGATTCATAGGCAATTATGCTGACTCACTCAGGATGACACTAGACCAGGGCTATTGAAGATTTTTCAGTAGGTCCAAAACTTAATCCTTGGATGCCGAAGTTACCTGTAGATATCTCTTACCAATTACGGTGAATAGGCACACCGTTTCTATTCAACTCCGTGGTGAGATCATAACGTTTTGCTCACTCGTATTGCCAGTCATCAGCCATCCACTGGTCCAACTTATCTTAGCAGTCGTTTCCCCATCTGTTCTTGGAGCATCATAGCCTTATGGTTCTGGATACCCGGCCGCGACGTCAGCTGCGTAAAAATCGAGACCAAAAAAATCACCCCCTTTTAATTTCTAGGCTCTAGACTCGTATCCGCTTCTGTAACATTCCTTCCATCCACAGTTAGCACCGTTTTATTGTGCTTCATCGTTCTATAGTTTCGGGAGTGGAGTGAGTGCTTGTTTGTTCCTGCGCATATATCAACATGCTCGCTTTGATCACCATACATGGATCTATCAATAGTTTCCGTTCATAGTCATTACAGACAGCAACCAATAACATTCGTTTTAACTCCTATTTTGGGGCCTCTTAAATGAACCCTTGTGATAGCAGCTATACTTTGGCGGTCAGTCTCTTTCACTTGCAACAATTATTAGAATAATTCAATTATGCCAATAAACAATACAGCATAGAGCTTCTCATCTACAGTTCCTATTTATGCACGACAGACTAGCATTAACAAGAGACAGTACTGGTTAGGTTGCACTATCCATTTCCAGAAGTATTAGAAAGTGGTATATCGTAAGCTGCATCAAGCGCCTAACATTCCGAGAGCACCTAGCAGGACAAACGACTGAGCACTTGAAGAGTGTAGAACTAGTAGTACTGCTATGCTGCCCTAGAAGAGCAGCAGAGGCCTTCGTATTAAGTGACTTGTATTGCCAAATGTATTGGCACTGTAACGAATATCAGTATTTATTGACGTTTTGAAGAAGTCAAAACTGATATAGCAGCCACGTAAGGGGCAACCCTATTTCCTAGGACACTTGATAAGACTAGTACTCATCATAGTACTTGTATACATGCGTGGAGATCTGGTTCCCATTTGCGTCATACCGCTTTGGTAGAACGGTCAACAAACCATCAACATCCCTTGGCTCGAAATCTAGGCCTAGAGCACCAGTCGTCAAGACATCATGACCAAAATTCACCTTGATCCAATGTGCCATCATATCCATTCCTGCGACAGCGCCTGATCCGGTCCAAAGGTTCCCGTCCACAACCCACTGTTTTTCCATCGTCCATTTGACCTGGGGGAAACGTTTCTTCACCCATTGGTACTCGACGTGGTTGATTGTCGCGTTCTTGCCGTCTAAGACGCCGGCCAATGCTGCGACGAATGCCCCCGTACACTTCAACCATTCAAGTTAGAGGCTTTCCATTCCAATTGCACTTATTTCAGGGGAATACGGTGCCTTTCTAGCGGAAATTCGCCAGTAACAGGTCTTTTATAGACTTGGCAAAGAAGCGCGAGTAGTTATTGATTACTTACTGTGGTGAATAGTGGCTTCCCAGCGGCGACATGGCGACGGATAAAGTCGGCAAACTTTGGGTGAAGCTCGAAGTCTACTGGATTTGGTCCTCCCAGAAGCAAAATGTCGAGCTCCGGGCATTCATCAACGGTAGTAGTCGGCACGATTGTGAGATGGCTCAAGAGATCAACAGGCTCCTTATTGAGTCCGATATGATGGAATACAACCTGTGGCGCTTGGGACAAGGTCGATTCGTCTATCGGCGCGTAGACCTTGACTAACACATGACCGAATTAGTTTTCTCGTCTATTAGACTAAATATGGGAGTCCTTGTATGGAGTTTCTTGAGAATGACGTCAAAAACGATAGTTTTCTAGAGATATTAACCTACTAGCGTTTAAAATGCTTTGGGCTGATGAATTGAGGAGGTCAGTCGGCCCAATCACATCTATAGCTTGATAATTATAGAGGAGGGCGCCGAAGGTGATGTGCCGTGCCATCTTTCTGAGTCGAAAAGTGAAGAAATTTTTCAAGTAAAAGCTTTAAGGATGAAGCTATCCAGATTTCTGATGAACATCGAGCTTAATTTAAGGATCTCCCAAGGCTTTATATACTGTCTCAGCCAACTATCTGGGTGTAGTTGAGAGTTTGTTGGTGGTGCAGTTTGTAAGCTTCATTTCCTTAATCCCCGAGCCGCAGCGGAATTAATATTCCCACATCTTGGGCTGAAGCTGTTAGGTGGCCAGATACAGCCCCGTTATGATGTTGATCAAGGTCCCCGTACACAGTGCCGCGCTACCTCCCGCCAATACAACCACTGGTATTAATAAATCCATACATTAACTTTGATTGCGGCTCGTATGGCGGAACTGTGGTAAGCAGCATGACGTTCTCGCATTCTCCTGCACTCAGAATTGGACTTGCTGTGTACCGATATTGCTTACATCACCAAATTACCCAGCGGCGGCTTTACGTTCTCCCGTAGTTCATATGAGGATCATAAGTCTTGCAAAAAAATACACCTGCAGCGCTTCTGAAAGGGAGCCAAACATAAATAGATATTTCCCAGCCGAATGCACGCAACATGTGTGGAGGTAGTAGACGTTTTCTAAACCCACCCTAAAAAAAATTATCACCTCCGGTTATTGAATATTGTGTTGTTATTGTGCAAGGAAGAAGCCCCTATTTACGCAGCAGGACTGCATTGCTAGATAATTCCCCCCTTCCAAGGTCTCTTCCCGACCCGCGGGATTCTACCCGAAGCGCTTTATAGCACCTCTGCCATCCGTTCGGTATACCGGCAGGGGTGAGCCAGGTAGGGAATTGAAGGTTGTGAGTTTGCAGTTGAATATTATTAACACCGATATCGCTAAAGGGAAGTCAGGTGTTCTTGGCACGCTAACCCTCCGATTACCGCCTGCGACAACAAGAGCCAACCACGTTGCCTTGTAACATAATCCACAACATTAACAACTCATTAGTTAGTACCAATAGTAAGCGCGCCTGGCCTACTTTAGTAGGTGCTATCGTACGAACTTTCACTAACAGCATGGATGAGTCATGAATCCTGGGCATCTGGATGATGCCTGGGTTAATCTTATCAATCGAATCTAATCAATCGAATCTAATCTGATCCTTTCGACATTGCTCTCTCGGTTTTACGCACGGAGCCGATGACCGAACACGAATACCGAATGAAAAACTTGACATATAAAAATACACACAGATACCCATTCCTACGGATCATTAGATCATTTCGATTCTCCAACTAAATACCACCTTCAATATATCAACATGTCACAGCCGAAAATGGACACGATGGTAGATGCCATCGGGTCTGCGTTCCGCTCCGAACGGCTCACGTATCGAGCCATTGAAGACAACGAGGCAGATAATAACTTTCTCTTCGCTCACCTTGCAGATCCGGTGACTTGGGCTTTGTCAAACCCGTCGATTCATCGCCCCACCAGCAGGAAAACAAGTGATGAGAGAACGGCCAAAGGAATACGCGACTCCCTATTAGCGGTCATGATCTGCATAACAGGCGATTCTCCCGCATCTTCCGAGCCCATCGGGGGTTTGTGGATCCAGGAGGCCCAGCCATACCAACGCCGAGGCCTTCTTGGTATTCGGATTTCACCAGCCTATCAGGTTAGTGTCGGGGGATTGCTATTACTAGCCACTTTTGCCATTATTTAAGTCAACGACTGACATCTCTATTCCGGACTGCGAGTCTATCACTCCGCCCATACTCTCTATAGAGAAGTTAAAGATGCTGACTAACACTGGTGTGAATAGAACAAAGGCTACGGTTTCGAAGCAGTCAGTTGGGCAATGGATTGGTCGTTTAAATGGGGAGGATTTCATAGCCTTGCATTAGGCGCCTCTCTATATAATGAAAGAGCCGTGGCTGTGTACAAGAAGGCTGGCTTCAAGCAAGAAGGCGTCAGCAGAGAGGCCGTTTACAGAAACAGGAAGTGGCTTGATACAGTTCAACTGGCGATTCTGGAGCAAGAGTGGGAGGAGTTAAGGGGTATAAAGAAATGAATGGGACTTACTGAATACATGTGGTATTCATTATTACATAATTCTATCGAATCTAAATTGGCTAAGACGGTATACTATAGACATAGTTGCCGCCAGAGCTGAAGGGAGGAAACCTGTTCAGTATGGTTCCCTTGCGGCCATAGATGATTATATGCGAATAGAACACCAGTTCCGAGCCTCATCCTCGTTACATCACAAACGGAATGGATGGGTGACTTCACTTTGAATACCAAAATTCTGAATTTGGATGTTTCTATCTTGTGATAAGGGTTTTCAAAAACATTCGAATTGCGACTTGCTGCATAGAGTCAAGAAAGCAATGAAGTACTTGAACCCTATTTTATCTAGGTGGGAGATCTAGTGGTCACATATCCGGACAGGTTCCTTCGATTCCCCTTACCTCATTTGGCCCCGATCTCGAACCCGTATAGGTATTCCAGTGTGCTACGCTGGTGTGGTTATATTCATTATACAGCATCCAGCCCTGTAACATACGTACACCAATTATTCACCATTTGTGTGCATATTTCCACCCAGCTTTAGCCATCACGCTTGATCTACAAGTAATAACCGTATCAACAAGTGATTGCTTATCTATGTTGTACTGCTAATAAGAATGAGCCGCCGATTTTTAGTTTGGTGTTCAAGTCTCGCTCCCACAATCTTTGTCATAGGATGCCAATCTCGTTGGCGAAGCTATCTGAAGACTCAGCTTCTGTTCGCTTGAGTATGAGCTTGGCAAGTTTACTCATGCAACCTTGTATCCTTTCATCTAAGACAAAGGTCAATTTGGAATCAATAATGATGTTTTCGTGCGCGCTACTAGTGGTGATTGTGACGTAGCTCCTGCCGGCGTCGTATCCGTCATCCGTGTAACTCTATTTACTAGGAAGCTAAACTGCGTATTAAAGAACCGAGGGAGTAATTAAGGGCTATGACGCATATCCGTAGTCTTCAGGCAGGATTACTGATCCGTCGTAGTACTGCATAGTAAGGAAACCATACATCGCTTGCAGAGAAGCCTATCACTACCTATCCAGTATGCAAATTTAAAGAACTCAGCTGAATCCCCTAGTCAATCCCCCCCGTCGTTGAATTCCCACTCGCTATCCTCACTTGTGACTCGTTGCCGACGCTGAGGTACTAAATGATAAGGGATATCCGTCTTGACTGTTGATATATATTGATGTGGACGATAGTTACTACTTTAGAGTATATATTGGCCACCATCGAATTTATTGACTGCTGAACCCGCACCCTTTTGTCGTAGATTCAGCGGATGTAAATCTCATTGGTTTCAATGTGATAAAAACACACGGGGTTTCTACATAACTGGCCCGGAAGACACCCCTGACCAGCTCCAACTACACCTGCAATGTTACCTCCCAGGATCAAGAATTTCAATCAGACTCTCGTTCCCGAGCCGAGAAACTTTGTTCCATACTAGGTGAGCTAATAGGTCCATGTTGCTACTGGAATGCATTCCCTTATGTGGAAAGCTCATCGGACTGGCGAAGAGCTGGACGACCGCATACACATATATTACTAACAAAGGCTTCTAGATCCGGACTTGAATACTAGGATGAGTGCAAAAGGTTCTACCTGAGCCCGTCGGCTATCTAGCAAATCATGTTTTCGTAGCTCACAATCAACTAATTATAGATTTAGCAATCACAGACTCAGCTAGCCACATTCATGGGGTACACTAGTGCCAAGCCAAATATAGCCGATTATCTACATCATATTATGCAGATCGTCACAACTTACATGAGCCCTTGAAGAAATTCACAGGTTTCGTCGATTAAAGTTGAAAGCCGAATGCGGTGATACTAGGGATGTAGTATTATGGAGTCATTTTAGGAGTTTGGAATATATAAAAATTCACAATGGCCATTATCAGTTCTTTTCTTCGTCAATCCAAATTTCTTTCTTGCTGCTAATTATATACTATCAATCCATTCATCATGAAGAACGTGCAGTTTAGCCTACTGGCCCTGCTACTCTACACAGCTGGCCTCGACGCTAAGGTCTACAAGAAGAACGTCTCAACTTATGAAATTGGGCCTGGTGCTAAGATCAACGGCAACACGATTACGTATGAAGAGCCGGGCTGCGACGACGATCTGGATTGCACAACTACCAAGACCTGTAGCAAAGCCGGATATAGCCCCTCTTTGTCTGAGGACAAGAAGTATTTTGCTTGCTGTGCTGATGGACAGCAGCTCCTAGGTAGCCCTGACACAGCTTTTGACTGCTGTGCCGACGGCCACGACTTGGTTGGTGACTCCCACTGTGGGTACCACTGCTGCCCGACTGGCTTTACCTTTGATGGTAAGCAATGCAAGGAGTTCTGCAAGAACGGTCAGGCTCTTGCCGATGGCAAGTGTGTCTGTCCTAAAGGGACGACTGAGAGCTCTGATGGAACTTGCGAGAAGACCCCGGACGAGCCCGAGAACTGCGACGACGGAGAATGCTCCTCTGGTCTCGAATCTGGTAAATACAATGATAAGGATCCATTATGGCATCTCCAGATCAAATGAGCACTAACCGCCAACAGGAAAATGCTATATTCTCAAAGCAGACAACGGAAACAGACTTGGCCTTGCCAGTGATAATGTTTATTATGCAGCCGCTGAGAGCATGACTCAGCGCTACGGCAAATTCCAACTGTGTCTTGATGAAAAGTGTGCCCCCGGCAAGGCCATTGACCCATCAACAGAAGTCTACATCCGCGACACCTACGGTGACCTGGCCACTGGCGCCAACAAAAACCAATGGCTCATCCACGCCGTCAACGGAGGACACATTGGCCGTACCCCTATTTTCTCCACGGCCGGCCACTTCTCTATCAGCAAGTGGCCTTGTGGGAAGTACTGTCTAGGCGGATTCACGGAGGGCGTTGGCCCCGCTTGTCCTGCCATTACACCAGCTCTGACGTTCTATACCCAAGATCCGCAGATGTGTGTAGAGTTTGAGTTCACCGAGGTTCCTTGCGACCTCAAGTCTGACACGAATAACTGCATCTGGAAGAGTGGAGATCAGTGTTGCAACAAGGTTGACTGCAGCAAGCCAAATTGCTCGAACAAAGGTAAATAAATCTTTGGATTTTGATCTGCGATTGTGTTGGCAGAGATTGGGTGTTCTCATGTGGGGGCTTGGACGGGCTACGGAACAACCGTAGAGATGTATCCTTCTTTTCTTGCCTTAGCAGACTTGACGACGCCTGTTTTACTATGTATGAAAGAACAGCTAGCTAATTTATCATTTCCTCTTACCTCACCAGAGAATGAGAGCAATTCAAGTATCACCATCTCACGAGACAATCTTCCCGCAGGCAGCGCCTCACTAGAAAATATCTCGCCGTACGGTATTACATCAGATGATATTTCACCAGATGATGCATCACCAAAACTTTCATCACCGGGTAGTAATTCATTAGATGATTCCTCGCCGGACAGTTCCACGCCGGGGAACTCTTCAAGTAATTGGAGTATTCCTCTCTCGTATAATACCACATTTTTATTAGCGGCAGTGAGCCTAATCCTATCCACCATTCTTTTCAAGCTTCCTAAAGAGAAGATTGCACAATTCATGCCCCCAAAAAACATAGTTGCCCAAGTGCCGGCCCCCAAAGAGAGTGCTACTCAGGTCGTAACCCCAGAAGACAGCGCTTTCAGGATCGTGCCCCCCCTGGCCCCGGAGAGTGACGTTGTCGAGGTCGAGCCAGAAGATGAGGACATCAATCGGCTTAGTCGGAAGACGGGACGGGTCGTGTCAGGATACGCAACCGCGGCACTGTCTCGTTACACTACCAAGAGTAGAACGGTGGTCTCCACGAGCAGGATCAACCACGACGAGACATCGTCCCAAGTAGAAATTGAAAGCGCCAACACAACTCCGGAGGAATTGGAGTTGTAGGTTTGAACAAAATTATAAGGGGCTTTCTATTATTCATGTAATTTTTTTTTTTTTTTGAACTGGAAGCAGGATCCTTTCAATCTCACAACAACAGGGTGCTCGGCGCCATATTTCCGGCCAAATAATCAGCCATTTATCTTTATTCTACTAATCGTCTCATTCATGATACAAGTTGCGAAGTGGGAACCGCTTTTAAAACATTGTTAATATTTATTTCGATTGGAACCAGATTAGTAGCGCTCGAATTCTGTTTTATTCCCTGATTAGTGGTGAATGTGTTGAGTTGATAGACGATGCGAAAAAGCATTCAAAAAAAAAAACCTACAACGTAATTTTTCCCGCTAAGTCCGGGAATCCATCCTGACTTAAGTACGGTTCCCAGCACAGTTTTATTCAGAGGAATTGCGTAGTCTTTTCCTACATAGTAGGCTTGGTAGGTATGCGGTGAATGTACGGAGTACCTATCTTTTGTAAATATAATGGGACCCCTGTTGCATCGGTACGCTACAGCACGCAGGGGTTAACCACGCTTACCGGGTTTAGCGGGCGTTAGCGGCACTTAGGCTAAAGCTCAGCCTTGTAAGACAATTGAGGCCACGACACACCGTTTTTGCTTTGGTGTTTGCGACGACGACGAACGACGAACGACGACGATGACATTCGAGCTGAGGGACCCCACCAACACTAAGCCGACCACCTCGTCCATCATGTGAAGGCACCTCTTCTTCTTCTTTTCTTCTTCCTTCCTCTGTCCTTGGCTACTTGTAATTTTTCTTTCTTTCTTTTTACCTCCGTCTTTCCATCTTCACTTTCGAGCCAAAGACCCAAGACCCAAGACCCAAGACGATGCGCAACACTCCAACATGGCCAACCAAGTAGCCTCGACGGCGCTCTCGCGCACAGAATCCATCAATCTGTCCGCTCTGTCGCTCGTCTGCGTCGCCGTCTTCGTGAGGACCCTGGAAGGCGACGGCGAGCCCTTAGTAGCCTCCCTCGCCCTCAGTGGCTTCGCCTTCGCGGCCACCTATGCAACCATCAGATGGCTCGGCCCGACCTTCATCAAAGCCGGCCTCAAGGGCCGCGACCTGTCCAAGGTCAATAACAGCCACTACCTGCCCGAGTGCATGGGCGCCATCTGTGCCATCGTCTACCTCCTGATCATCATCGTCTTCATCCCGTTCCCTTTCTACAAAGATATCGTTGTCGCTACTAGTGGTGGTGGAAACCGGGATGTCGTCATGAACGTCGAGTTTGTCGAGAAGGGAAGACTGCTGCACAAGTTCCCGCATAGTAAGGTATGTCGTATACATACACGGACGCTTACGCGCATCGCGAGAGAGCTTCCACTAACAAGCGTCGTTTTTTCTCCCATAGCTGGCGTCCTTTCTTTCGGCAATCATCTCTCTCCAGAGCATCACCCTGCTCGGCATTGGCGACGACCTTTTCGACATCCGCTGGCGACACAAGTTCTTCATCCCCGCCTTTGCCTCGATCCCGCTCCTCATAATATACTTCGTCGACTTCGGCGTCACCTCCATCGTTCTGCCTACCTTCCTCCAGCCCTACGTCGGCCGCGAATTATTCGATCTTGGTATACTTTACTACGTGTACATGGCCGCCTTCTGCATATTTAGTCCGAACAGCATCAACATCTTAGCTGGTATAAACGGCATCGAGGTCACACAGAGCATCGTCATCGCGCTTTTGCTGGCCTTCAACGACGCGCTTTATCTATTCACCCCGTATCCGCATCCGGCAACCGACTCTCACCTATTCTCCCTTTTCTTCCTCCTGCCCTTCTTGGGCGTGAGCTTCGCACTACTCTACCATAACTGGTATCCAGCTCGGGTCTTTGTGGGAGATACTTACTGTTATTTTGCCGGCATGGTTTTTGTCGTCGTTAGCATTCTCGGTCACTTCTCAAAGACGCTGATCCTCTTACTAATCCCGCAAATCTTCAATTTCATCTACAGCGTTCCGCAGCTGTTTGGTCTAGTCCCGTGCCCACGGCATCGCTTACCCCATTTCAACGCTCGAACAGGACTACTAGAACCCAGTGTCACCAAGTGGGATAAGGAAAAACAACCACATCCCATAATTGCTCAGGTTCTGCACCTGCTGGCCCAATTTAAACTCCTGTGGCTCAAGCAGGATGAAGATGGTCGGATAGAAGAGACGAGCAACTTCACTATACTCAACCTATGGCTGGTCTGGCGGGGACCCATGAGGGAGGATACCCTGGCCATAGAGATCACTGTTATGCAGACGTTGGTGGGGCTGTTTGGTCTGTTTGTGAGACATCGACTGGCTCTGCTAATCTTCCGCGAAGACAATCTAAGCATCCGCGGCGCCGTGTAGACTTGGTGCCGCATCTGAGATACCCTTGTGCTTCATGTATATTATTATAGACTCATGCTGACACAGACGTGGCGGAACTAGATCGTCCCCGTCTTACAGCTTCGGAATTTCACGCATAGACTCACGAAAGCTGGCTGTATTATGAGCAATGTTGCATAAGGACATGTAGTGATGCACTAATCGGCGTTGGGAGCTAGCTAGTCATGCCAGTACTTATGCAGGTACAACGACTTGATGTCCTATGCCAGCCACCTAAGGTACACGTTCGCCTAGATGAAATCACACAGCAAACACTAGGCAAGTCGAAATAGCTAGTATGTTCGATCGAGAGGTCAATAGTCGCGTGCGAGGATGCTTACGTGACACCAGATTAAACCTCTAGTTGACGCCGAACAAGGCTCCCACGAACTTGACGAATCTGAGGAGCTGAGGCCTCTGCAAGAGGGGATGCTCGGTGATGTTCATCGCACTGTTGAGGAGCCCGTCCTACATCTACTTTACTGCTTCTTCGGCTACGAGTCCGAACTCTGTAGCGTTCATTTAGTGCCATAATTGCGTAGTTCACTCCGTAGAATCGTCATGTCAGTCCATAATGCGAAATCACGGTAAACTTCTACGACCAATACGGAAATCTATAGTAGAAGGGATGTGTCATTCCAAGGGAACGACGGTCTTGCGGTACCCAAGATGCCCGTGACATTATTGAATCTATCTGTTTCGTGAAGCTGACCCCGTTGACAATAGTTGGTAAAAAAGCTCTGGCGCCCGCAAGGTAGTGACGTGTTAACCCTAGAATCCCACTCCCTTGCTTCCATCCTCTTAGCGCACATATCACAAATCTTGCCGAGTTATCAATTCCACAGCGACGAGTGTTTCTGATCACTTCCTAGTAGGGCACAGTCTGTGAGGCAAGAAAGAAGCTGGGGGGCATGCGTATTGTTATAAGGAGCTCTATCTTACGATAGGTCTTGAATACTTGTTCTTGAGCAAAGATCTATCCCTGGTGCTCTATGTGGGTGCTGGCAAGTCTTTTACGGGTTAAAGAAATATTGTATGTGAGTTTTTCTATTGACTACGACTGGTTTCCTCCATATTCTAACCCCTGATTGGTTTCAAGCTATTTCAAACTGATCATTGCTAGAACGCGAGTGAAATTCCAAGCCCAAAATGGCGCCCACTCAAAGGCGGTCTGCCTTGACATGTCTGCATTCAACCCCGACTCGTTCGAAGATGTGCACAATGGTCCCAGCTAGGAGCTTCGCTCTATGTATCTAAGTAGTGATCCGGGTGACCCATCCCTCTCTTTCTGCTGCTATCGACTCATTGAAGTAGGGTATCAACCACGGCCTATAGGTACCGGTATCACAGTCCCGAGCCGTGAACCATCCCAAACACAGCTTCCCCTCCGGAAAACACCGGAGGGAGCTCGACAGCGGCTGTTCTTGACTAGACTGTGAAGACCACCATGCCTCCTCTCGGGAAAAGGTCGCTCCACTAAACCAAATTTGCCAAACCAGGTGCACCCGGTCCCAGCCATGCTCCCTGCCATTCCGGTTGAAAATCCCACCTAGATGATTCTCGAATATCTTTGCCTTCTCGATGGTGAAGTCCCAATTATCCGTATAGACCCAGATTTTCAGCCCAACATCCCTTACCGCTATATCGTACTCCAAGGTGACATGTATATCTTGAAAGTTTGGGTTGAGCCAGACGTCGAATAGTGCGAACATTAGATCAAGGAGGAAGGCTTTGAAGTTCTTTTTCGGTGGCCCGGTTACGTACTGTTCGATTAATTGATCGACGTTAGATAACTGTTCCATGACCTGCGCCGCTGTCTCCTTCGGGCCAGAGGCGACTGCTTCCCGCTCCCCGGGGATATTTGTTTGTGAGAATTCTTGGGTAGGCCTTACGGCATAGTAACTTGTCGCTTCTTGCCCCGCGTAGAAGTATGAAGGAGCTTGTCCGCCATAGTGCTGATTCGGATCCATCTTGTACAGCGTTTGATACTGTTCTCAATGGCGTAAAGCAAATGGAAGATGTGCAGTATTCGAGGGGCTCGAGTAATGTTGAAGCAGAATGAGATAGCTTTAGTGAAAGTGATGAAAAGTCATATTCAAAAGCTGGTTTGGAAGAGGACTTTATATATGTGAGCGACTAACAGCCCTAGCCATAAGCTGTGCACGTAAGGGTTGTTTGTTGCTGCGCGGCTTATTTGAGGGTCTGTGTACGACGGTGAACGAAGCTCCCTTACCTCTATTATCACAACAAATAGGATAAACTTCTTGTCGAGTTCCAAAGACAAGCTCCAGGCAATACTACGTCAATTTGAAACAAGCATCACATTCCCTTTCACGGAGAACCCACGCCCTCCTCGCCTGGGTTCATTATTAGCATTGCTATGCCAACTTCAGCGGTTGAGTATGAACCAGCCAAGGCCGTACCATTGCTTTCATTGCAAGTATATATGAGCCCTTGCTTTGGGGTTTATATCGAGTGCGCCACTGCTGGTATGACCAATCAGCCACGCGTCCGCGCACTAACCATCCCAACCCGAAACTCCCTCTTTCGTATGACTGTGCGTTGTAAGTAGCAAGACATACAGACATATGTATCTCCCTCGGGAAAACATATACCCCTACATAGACCCCAACTCATCGGCCTCCACGACAGTTTATAGAGCCTCGTTCGGAATAAGGGTGAAATTATAGGGTGGGCGCTCGCGCGCCCAGTCCGTCACCGCGGTAGCCGTCCAATTCCTCAGTTCGCCGCTATTGAGAAGATCGTCAGCCCATAGTGACTAATCGCCCCGGATTATCCACATACGCATTCGAAAAGACATGGCTTATAGCAATATGTGCTTGTGTGAAATCGACATTAGGCATGATTCTCGCTGATACGGAGCCGCTAGCTTCAGTGGCTTCCGAATCTATGGCGCACTCGTTGTACTCTGAGGACAATGGGGACCCGGCTCCAGATCCGGTGCAGCGTGCCCCGAAGGCCGGGATGTAAGATTCCGACCCCGGAGTTCCGTACCCGGAACCGGAAACGGTGAAAGCTAGATAATAACGATCAGTAACCAAGATCATGTTATCCCTGTCGTCGCTATTATCCTCTTTGCAGCCAGTCTCCATATCAAATATTTAAGGCTCAAATTAGAGTATTTTATGAGAAGATTGAACCCTACCATACCAGCTAGTCGTTAGGTCTGCCGGATTACCATGAGAAAGCCCAGCCTGCCACTGTGTTACGCTCCAGATGTAGTCGCCACCATCCTTTGGAAAACCCCCTCCTCGTACAGCCGAAACAACAATTAAGAAAAATGTAGCCGCGTTGAAATGCATATCGAAGTCTTGACGTCCTTGAATCCTAACGGATAATTAGCGAAAACAGAATTGAAAAAATGTGACAATTATATAATCTTTTTCGGCTTTCTACCGATGCCGCTGACGATATACAACTAATTCGGGGGCCGGAGCAATCCTGTTGCAGGCTAAATCGATATTACCACCTTCGGCCCAATACTGTGACCTTAGCACGCGATATGGACCCATCACGCTGCATAAATACGAAAAGGCATCAACTCAGATTTATAGCAGGCCGACGGGTTCTTCGATATTTTGACTAATGTGGAATTCAAACCTAATGCAGTTGTCAGCGATCTGCCGGTTCCGGAATGCCAGTTATAACGATAGTTAGGCTATGCTGCACGAACAGAGACAAGCCAGTCAGAAAACTTGAATAAGCACGCTCATACACATCCTTCATTTCTCAGATTATAAGATTCTTTTAATACGAAGTAATCGCTTTATATGTTAACATTATTTGCAAGTAGTGTGCCTGATATAAGAAGGTCATTTCCTAATCTATAAACAACGAAACACATTACTGACAAATATAGTACAGATCAATATCTCACGCAGCAAGCCGATAATTGACCTAACAAGCGCAGAGTGTATCGTTATTAGGTCGATAGTATCACTAGTTCCTTTATTAGGGTAACAATTATAGCTAGACGGTCTTGCCGTAAAACCACCCCATGCTACACCAGGACTATCGGCATGACCCTCAAGCCATCTCAGGCTGGCTTTCGCCTCCTCTAGTTTATGATCGACTGTGCTACCAAGTTAGGAATTTTATTCATGTACCAGAGTCTTTCATAAATTCCCGGCACGAACTATTTTTATCAGCCAGCCCGGCTGTCGGATGATGGGTTGGCTATACAGTTACAACGCTTGCAAACTGCATTCTGCTAGAGTGGAGTTGGATCAACAGTTTTGCCGACCTGAGATATTGCTTCAACTAGAATGTGTTTTGGATGGCATCGGGTTTATGAACTATCATGAATCCTCTATTAAACCAAATCCATTTTGTATCCTGTCTTATTCTTGAGTCGGAGACGCCCTTCACTTATAATGTTGGTGTAAAGGGGAGTCGAACTAGGAGTCTAAATGTTACAGAGAGTGTAGACGGATTTGTACTGGGGCCATTGTTTGATTCAGTTAATAGGAAAACAAGCAGAGAACATCGTAAAAAGCGTGAGTTAGAGAGGTGATTTTGTGAGAATATTCGTAGCTTACGAAGGTACCTTCTATCCATTTCTGATCCTAGGAACTCCGGACTTAGACTCATCAATTGTATGCAAACTTACCTTATGCGCAAACAAGGGTAAAGGAAGTCGAATATCTTCTCACACCTTCCAGGACCGTGGGTGGGTATTAAATTGACCCACACAACCAATCGATGATATAGAAACACTCAGCTAGCTGGAGTCTCCTCACCAATCCCACTTATGAAACCACGGAACTAGAGCGCTTGTTTGTACTCAGACAACGTGCCCGGTTCGGATCACAACATTCAACATATTTCTTTGTCCGCACCCACGGCTTATGAAGGGAATCAGAAACCCTTAAGCAAACTAGTATATTCTCACAATATACCTACTAGTTTCCCAAATTGGATCAATCAAATGTTTCAATGAGGTTTACTCAATATCTACGTATTAGGTTCACCCCATCCAAAAGTTCTCTATAAACATATGTTTAATCACTTAACCTACCTACCTACCCTCCTCCTACGGACCAACCAAGTGACAAGAGTAACACATTCCAACCTGCTTAATACGAGCTGAATACGAGGTATCAGAGCACAAAGAGCCACTCCTCTATCCCCAGTGACACAATGCGCCATCGTGACACCGCTAGCCACCACATCACTCACACAACATGTCGCCTCGCGCGATATTTTGCCCTGTTTGCTTGCTCACCGTCGTGTCCCACCAGGGACAATATTAAACACCTGATCTCTCGCTTCTGCAAGACGGGCGGCAACTTCCAGACAAGAGAAAGAAAAAAAAAGACACACATAAAGAGAGACGAGGCAAGTCTCCTTTACTTGCTCTCATTAGATGGATCATATCATGGTTAATTTATTAACCGGTAACCTATCTTATTTCTTATTCATTATTTTCTTCGCATGCCCGTTCCAGCAAACCCAAAACAGGAGGGAAAAGGCCAATCCCAGGTAAGTCCTTGAGTCGAACTTATGCTTTCCCTTCCCTCCAGTCTGCATACTAGCCCGGCACGTACGTTGTCGACAAACCTTCAACCCAGCTATCCGCCCAACTAGTGCCGCTCCCTTCTTGAAAAACCCTAGCAAACAACGAACGATGGTGAACGGTCTAAACCCAGGTCCTTCGCGTTAACTGTTTATCCCACCATCTCCCATCAAGCGAGCCGAAGCAGAGAAAACCAAGCCCAAGCTAAGTCTCTACTCTCCTACTTCTTCTCCTCATCTGCAGTGTCCGAGACATCATCCCCATATGCTTACTTCTTCCCCTCCAGATACGTTCCCGTAAAGCTGCTATCAAATACATGCCTTACTACAACTCGCTTTCACTTTTCGCAGCCCCCCTCAACACCTTTGGAATCAAGCACCAACCAATCAAAGCCCCGACATCCAAACGGGGCTAGCTTACCCTACAGTACTAACCTTCGACGCTCGGGCCTTGTTCATCTGCAGCCAGATTACGCACACCCACCCCATTTCCGCTATCTCGCACACTACTTACTACCGAACAACACAGAACACTTTGCATCCTATTCCCAATCCTACATTCTTACATTCTTCACTCAAAGAATAAAGATATTACTTCCTATGAATCAGATCACAACAGACTTTATTCAAGTCCCAAGGGGTTGACTTGATTTTTTTCCTCTTTCATACTTTGCAACGATGGCGGGCCTATCTGACCATCCTGTTTGATCTGGCCAAAATAAAAAAGGCTTGGTCCGGTTCTAGCTAACGAGCTACCTAGTGCGCATGCATCAACAACATGTTTCTGCCTCGCTCCTAACTCATGCATTTCAGTACATACAAGTCGTCGTAAAGCCTTTTTTTACCCGAGGCATGCGTGCCGCCTTTTTAGTAATACATATACAGCCACCCTGGCGGTTTTTTTGGCAGCACCATTATTGTATCTTCGTCCCGATAGTGATCAGCACGATCTGGTTAACGCGCACCAGTACCCGGATTGGACCATAGAGGAGTGTGATCCACAGTTTAAGCAAGAAGCAAACCCAGCAGCACGAAACCGCGCGCACAGAATGGTGCGGGCTAACCCGAAAGGCCTCATGCTGTCTTATGAGTAATCTCGGTATCCGCACATCCCGGTCCTTCCGATTCTACGCCATGATTGAAGCCACCTTCCCCAACGCCGGATATGAAAATAACCTCAAAACTCTCATCACGGCTGCCTCAGCCATAATGGAACAGCCTATTTCCACAACTCCTCAAGGATATGGCGAAAGAATCGTCCAGGAACGTGGCTTGGATCCGCAGATCTGGCAACCTCGAATCTTTATATAACGAAAAAACATGGATTGACGAGCAGTCCCTGTTTATGAATCGACACTCTTGTCAACGAGTGGAGACTCGGACATGACTGTGTCCGTGCCGGTGGGCGACTTGGCCTCTTCCATGATTGTCGCGGGTGGTTTTAGCGACGCCGAAGATTTTGCGGCAGCGGCAGCCTTGTTAATTCGGCTTTTGTAGTCGCTCCAACTTAGCTTTTTCTTCACAGGACTTGGTTGCACCGGGACGCCGTTGACGGGTGTAACCACGAATGGGCCGTGAAGACTGCTTGCCGAAGATGGGGATTGGACTGCACCATCGTTTGCCGGTGCGGGCATTGTTGTTGAGCCCACTACTGCCGGACTATTGAACGCAGGGACAGGGGGTAATTGGACCCGAAGTTCAGGCGATTTGACCTTGACTGCTTTCGGAGGCGTCGGTTCACTGACGAGCGCGGCTTTGGTTTCGGAAGGTGAAACAATGGGGGCATCATCCATGGGCGTGTCATCGGCTGTGCTGCCAGTTCCTGTATCTTGCCGGGTCGCTGCGATGTTGGCCTTTTCAGGAGTGGAAATGGGCGTGTGCACTGTCGCAGGAGAATCCAGGTCCATCTTGACCAAAGCTGATGTTACTGAGGTAGGAGATGCGCCGATACTCGTCCGACGTGAGTCATCCTCGGCTCGCAACTGATGTCTACTTTCCAATAGCCGCTTGGAAAGAGGGACAATGCGTCTCTTCGGCTTCTTGGTCTGTCGATCATCACTAAACCATGCGCCGTCCACAGGATCTGTCTGCATAGATGCATCACGATACTCCGGACGAGGACCTTGGGATGGATTACGTGGCGGAAGCGAGAATGAATCACGTTGGCCAGGTTCCTTGAACGGATTTACAGATGTTGGAGATACTGCGCTAGTAGGAGAGCCACCAGTACTACCGGAGGTACCAGCATCCACATAGCGACCTTCTGTCGCGCTACTCGCCATCGTTGTATTCGTTGACACGCTTTTCGATTTGGGTTTCGTGGTGCCCGACGGCCCGCTACCAGTCCCATCGGAGGTACGCTTCTTCTTTCGCGGTGGTTGCTGTTGTTCCATCCGGCGAAACGAGTCTTCCACCATCTGGACCTTACGCTTGTCTCGGTCTGTTAGTTCGGTTAGAACTCCCAATGTGTCAAAAGAGCCCTGACGTGGAGCAGGCGTCATATCACGGCTCGGCGGCTTGCTTCGCGAAGATGCGGAATCGTTGTCGACGCCATCCTCAACATGGGCCTCACTGGCTGCGCGACTATTCGTTGCTTTGCCAGTGCTAGTTGGCGATACATTGTTGGCTTTAGGCTTGCGGACCTTTTTCGTCTTCGACGCCTTCTCCTTGCCTTGCGGTCGCGCAATGTAGGTTCGGTGAAACCGAGCGAATGCACAATCCGGCCCTAGATCGCAGGCACAGCCACCGTATTCGGAAAGTATAGTATGTACCCAAGCACCGATGCTGTGGTATGTCTCTGTCTCCTTCTCGTTAAACTCAGGCTGCCTATCAACATCATCGCTGAGTCCTAATAGTTGTTGCCATCGCCTTGCGACGTCTTTTTGTAAATTAAATTCCCAGGGGATCGTCACCTGCTCATTTGGTCTAATAGGCCGATCGCTAACGAGCCAAAAATGATATTCCGGCCCCTCTGAGAGATACGTGTCCAGTGTGGCGTTCGGTTTACAACTCCGTCGCACATACCGAGCCTGCGAGCCTTCTTTTCGGGTATCGATATATAACGGAAGCATTGGGTGGAAGAAGACGAAAGGGAGCGGAGAAGACAGGTCCTGCCATCGATTACTTGGGTCTTGGCAATAGTCCTTCTGTATACCGATCTGACCGTTGAGCTCGATCAAGGGCACGTTTTTGTCGACAGCCTGGGGAGAAGCTAAATACTGGCAGTGAACTACCGTGTCGGCACCCACCGGCAGTTTCTTCGACCGAACTTGAGGCGGGGCCTTGATGGAATCGATATTGGCTGGCAAAGATTGGAAAACGTCTGCATAGTCGCACCCGGTTTCTTGCCTCAATCTTTCGCCGTCTCGTAACCATGATGAAAGTATGTTGGATATTATCAAACTCACAAACGAATTCGTCTGGACAGTGGCAACGTCTCGATCCTCCTTATATAACTCCATAAATCCACTCGAGTAATTATGGATCTCGGATTCGTGAGGAAGCTCTGAGGGTGTAGTCGCTGGACTTGGAGGATGACCATGTGGGTTTATAGATTTTTGGCCATACGACGGACTCCGTTTGGTAGCTTGGGAACTAATGGACTGACTAGGGCGATGAGAGCTCTTAGATTTCTTGTGCTGGTGGGCATGAACGGGATCATGGGACTGTTTAGGGTTATTTTCGAGGCCACCCAATCCTAGATCCGTGGGCCTGGCCTTCTTCTTCTGGCCTTTGGGTGGAGGCCGTTTCGTTGTCTTTCGTTCCGAGACCTCTGAGTGGGCTCCCTTGGCTTGCCGCAGAATCTGGCGTTCGTTGGCTCGTTGTCGATCCAGCATTCGTGGGTTGCAATCCACACAGGAGTGATTGAAGTCGTCACGGGTGACCTCAACCCGGTTGTAGGGATAATAACATTCGATATGCTGCCATGTGTCGCAAAGGTCGCAGTATATTGTGTTTCCGTCATCGTCAGTGAAGTCGCAGATACATTTGATAGTATACGGCTCTTCTTCTGCCGGCACCGTAGTCCTGTTGGGCACATCGTTGGGTATGGCGGGTGTGGACTTGGGACTGTGGATGACCGTCTGACTCGGAGTCGGTGATTGTGTGAGAAGGGAGGGAAGCTTTTCTGTCATAATCTAACACACACCTCACGGAGTGAGATGTTGAAGTGGTAGTGGGTGAGAGGATTTATCTTGGAGATACGGGTGACATGACGACGAATCGTGTATCGACGCGCCGATGGTGTGGTTCTGAGCGTTGGCCAGTAGCGAACAGGGTCGTGTAAGGATCATACGTCGAGGGTCGCGAGGGTCGCAATTGCCAGGAGAGTAGCGGAGAAGTGATTGAGGGTCAATGCAAGACTCGATGTGGCGGCAGCGACAAAGAACACAATGACAAAAGAGATTTCGAGGTTTTCAAACGCGAGACAATATTACAAGGTCGCCGGAAACACGATGCCACGGCTAAGAAGAGAAGATACGGCGTAGAAAATGTGAGCGCAGAAGAGAAAACGGAAGTCGTCGAGTGTCGCGCAGAAGATCGTGGGCAATACGAAAGGGCTCGACGAGGAGAGATGCGCCTCGAGTGGTGAGGAGACTGCAGCGGGTCGGAAGTGAAAGATGATTCGATATTAGGTGAAGGCAATGTCGTTTCCGAAAGATTCGAGGCGTTGTACCCCAAGAGGCGAGGCGTTGGCGACGTCGATTGATTGTTCGAGTTGGAAAAGGAGGATGGTGAGAGGAGGAAGAATGCGAGGGATAGGCGAGTTGCGTGTACGGTGTGTGTGTGTGTGTGTGTGTGCGTGCGTGCGTGTATGGGAGAGAGGGAACGGGACACCAACCAAAACAGAGTGTGTTGGGTGCGTGCTAGGTGCTGGGCAGAGACGAGATTGCCTACTACCAGTGAGACTAGCGGACTAGCCTGCCTGCTGCTTGGACTCTAAGTAACTTAGTTTCCGGGTTGGCAGCAGGAGGAGCCGTTGGTCGTGGTTGTGGCAGGGCAGAGGGCAGGCCGGGAGCAGAGCCAGAGCCAGATCGAAGCAGCGCCAAAACCAGCGGCTGCTTGGGGGAGAGGGGGGGGGGGGGGGGTGCGGCGGACCCGGTGCAGGTGCATTTGAGCCTGTCAATTGCCATTGCCAGTGCCAGCCAGTACAGTAGCAAGCCAGGCGATGCACGGTGCCGCGACACGGCCGGGAGGAAGAAAAGCAGGAAAAAGATACCTACGCGATTGTACCCATGTAAAAGGTGGCATGTGCATGCCGGCAGCATTCTCAGGCTGAGAGATACTGGACAAAGTACCTCCTCTTACAGAGGGAAAGCACATTGAGGGACGGGCAACAAACAACAAGCCGAATGGACTCGGCAACAGAGGAAATTACTGGACTGCCAGTAACCGGCTGCATCGGCCGGGAGCTGATATTGCGAGGACTACTGCGTGTGTCGCTACTACCTGCACCCTCACCTCACCAGCCAGTGTAAAATAGAACGTCGGGGGGGTACCTACTGCTGTACCTTAGCTGGCTAACAGTGCCGTTCCGCGGTAGCGCGCAGCGGGCCAGCCAGTCAATCAACCAACCAACCAACCAACCGACCAACCATGGTGGACTGGTACTGTAAGGTGACCGAGCGGGGTATCTGCTGTACCGTCTGGGAAAAGCCTCCTCCACCAAATGGCGGCTGGTCTTGGGCGGGAGACGAAAAGGAAAAAGACGCAGTGCAGCATACAAGATCAATAATGAAATGACCTAGGAAATAAATGGAAACGCCATGATGGAAACTACACACCGCTCGTGGGCGCACGAACGGGTGTTATTCATCGTCGGGAACCAACCCGAAGACAGTTGCAAGGAAATAGATGACCGTGGTAGATGAGTGTTGTACATCTAAAACATGATAGTTTTGGCTGAGTCGGCCAGAACACACGAAAGCGAGGGTGAGTGAGATTTGGCTTGGTATGGGTAGGTATGGTATGGAGGAGAGAGAGGGTAGAGGGAAAAGAGGAGCAGTTGCGTTGAGTGCAAGTCCGCGCACACAAGAGACATTCTGCTCCAGCGCAATTAGTTTAGGGCCCCCCCCCCGAAGCAGATTGAGTCGGAACTTGGCAGAGGTGGGCAGACAGGACATGGAGACGAGGGGTGGACAGTCAGTCTGGACAGGGGGGGTATATGAAAGTACTCGCTGTCCTCGCTCATTCATTCGCTCAGAACCCGCTCACCTTGGGCGCGGCCGCTAGTCCTGAATTGGTATTACGTGGTGCGCATTGGCTTGATACTGCTTATCACCCAATCAGCGCCGGGATCCCGCTGCAGAGCTCTCCTGCATCTTCCCTGTCCTTGTCCTTATTAGACCTTTGTCGCACAGCACGAGCTATTCCCAAGTCGACAGAAACCCCCTTGTCTTCCCAATTTCCATTTTGGACGCCTCAGGCCTCTTGGATGGTTTGGTTAGTGTACACCAGGCAGACACCAAGCATCACTGTCGATGCGTGTGACGGCCAACCTTCGCTTCTGGGCCAGCGAATCACGCATCGGCTGCAGTATATCCATCGAGCCTGAATACATGCCACTCTGAAGAAGAGGCTCTCTGGTGATTGGGATCGAAAGTTCATGGTCACAGAAGAAAAGGAAGAAAGGGGGGGAAAGCTCGCGTCTTTGAACTCCTTGATCTTGATCCGTGAGTTAGTGATACGTCGAGCTTCGATAAACTATTTGGTAGAGTGGAAGTCTCGTCCGCAAAACGAAGAGTCGGGCATTTCGGTGGCCACGGTAGGAGCAGAACACCGGAGGGGGTCTGTCAATGTTGTCTTACGTGCATCTAACAGAGGGGGGAGCGATTTATGTCATGACCAAGGTATGGGAAAAGCCAATCTTTCATGCAGGTGTCTTATTCTCCCGAGTACCGCGTCGCGAAATCAAATGCATGTATGTATGTTGGGGCGACTGGCAAAAGACCGTCTCGCCAGCAGGGTTCGACCAGCCGCTCGAGTCAGACTGATTCATGCGAAAGCCAATATGATTACATACCTAGGTGATATTAGGTGATTGTGGTAGCTTTTACGTGGGCATCGTGCAATAATAAAAGGGCGGACGATATCATGGCCAATCCATTAGCGCCTTCGACAGACGATGTACATGGACCATAAGAAAAACGCTTCATCATTAGAAGAGGCAGTCCGTCTTACCTAGCCATATGACGACCGTTGCACGTTTCTGATTAGCTACAGTTGGCCTCCTGTGCGCTAAAGATGCGTTAGCGAATGGTAGGCAACCTGCCGTGTTACCTTTGCTTCGAATTGTCTTCGTCATATGATGATCTTTTTTGATTTGGGAGCCCGAAGACGGCTCTTCTCAATCACTGCTACACTAATGCAGATGAATTATAAGTAGTCGCGATGGTGGTTTGGGATTTGCGTATCCCATGTCGGACGCGAAACGGGCGGCCCCCAACGAGGAGTCATACATGGTTGCTGTCTCAGATACCACAACCCACTCTCTTTGGTCCCGAATCTGCTCTTTGCCGTCACTAGTGCGCCAAGGTGATTCGTGGGTTGAACCTTATCCCGCATGTGAAGCTAGGTACTTATGTACAGTGAACCCGAATTTCGGGGGGGCGTGTTGGCATCAGAATTTATTATTAGTCACCCGGGCGATGGATGGGATGTGTTGAAATTGGTTACTGTATTTCGAATGATGATGGTATGACGAAATCTTGGTCATGGCGAGACCTTCAAACAAACAACTCGCTGGACAATTGAAGTTTGGCCCCGATGCTCGCGCCTGAACGATGCTGAATTATCGCGACCACTCTCACCGCTTTTCGAGCCGCGCAACGTCCTCTCGGAGCTGTGCGCTGCATTATGCGCGTGCATTCGTAGGTACGTCCGGATGAGTAGCTCGAGAAGCAACCAGGTGACCTAATAAAATGAGATGAGAATGGGGGGAAGAGGGGGGCAGTGCAGCGCCCGTCTTGGGACGCTCAGCGGAGTGGCTACGAAGGACGGATTGACGGATTGATAGGGCTCAGTATTGTGATTGGGCACCTGGTTTGAGATACATGATGGGGGCGGACGAATCATTATATTATGATGGAATACCATCACGTACTTTTTTACGTGCATAAAATGGAAGTCGCATACGTAATGATGGGTTTTAGTTTAATTCACATTTCGGAGGCCTAGGCACCCGGTTTTCTAGATACCCCCCCGTACGGAGGAGTACTTAGGTGCTAAATCACGAGCACTAAACCACAACGCCCATTCGGCAACAAACTAAGCATGAGATACGGGCAAGAAATAGTCTGGTGCAGTGTTCCACAAACACCTTCAAGATTCACGGTAGCAGGGTAAAAAATGACCTTGTCTTCTTCATGGCACTGCTCACGGCAGCGCACACAATGAAAACGGAAATTCGAATATCAAAAATTGCGAGGAGTACGATCCCGAAGGATAATACAGAACGGTCAACTCCGCGCTGTGCAATGCAGGTCTCCCGTCCTACCATTCGAAATTCTGGAGCTTCAAAGGGTCCCTCAAGGTAAGTATGAAGAAGAAAAGAAAGAGAAAAGGTAGAGAGGATGGGAGACCGGCCACTCTTTTATAGGTCTAGGAGGGGCTCGCTGGTGCCTAGCTGATTGCGTATCACGTGGGAGCTAGACCAATCAAAAAATTCAATGCAATTTAATGTCCATCTGAATGATCTGATTGGGTTATCAATTCCTATATAGTTGATCGACCAAGCAACATTGAATGTACCTACCTAAGGCATATTGATTTCAGCATCATAGCAGGACCAATAGGTACCACCAGCATTGAATGCATACCGGCCTTTCACGTACCCAAACCATGGTTGATGTGAGGCGGTTTGCTTGGAAAGCAGCCATTGCCTTTCTCAGAATCAGTCTACTCTTTTCTTTTTGTTTTAGGCACTAATAGCTTATACAGAGAAGATTGAAACATAAAAGCAGGCTTCATGGTCAGAAGCGTGTCGTGAGTATTATAAAGTCCCGCCCCCTTTGGTCTATGGTAGTCACGACCGCTTCTCTTCCGTCGAGTAAATAGGTATGCATGCGAGAAGAATCTGAAGTTTTATTCCCGAGTGATCAGTCCGTGATACGAGCAAGAGACAAGAGACCGAGACAAAAGACCGAGCTCTTAGTCTTCTAATCACCCCTTACATGACAGTGGTGGACCTTGTCTCAACTATTCTTTATGCTTCGCCAACTTACGCTGGACTTCGATGCAAGGCTCAACATGTCATAGTTGCTAAAGCGATACTCCTTGAGCGGTAGGTTGTCTTTGCCGCACTTGTCCGAAAGCCGGCCTTGAGCAATCGACGAGTAGTGTCTCGTGCATTCCTTCGGTTTCTAGCATCCGTCGTAAAATGGTGGCGGTGCTCTGCTAGTCTTTTGAAGTTGCTTGAAAGGGGCATCGACAGGGTATGACATGTTTGATGCTTGATCTGTAACCTTCAGAGTCCATTTAGCTTACACGATGAATCTTCGAGCGGTTGACCCTGGGGCTATAGTTGTGAATAAGACCTGCTAGAATCTCGCTTCTTCCACTTCCACAAACCTAGGCTATATCGACAAAAGTCAGATCAATCTCCAAGCGCTTCTTTTAAACAGCTTGAAGACAGGTAGCATTTCGTCATCCGACCACTAGGCGCTAGTGTCGCCCCATGGCTAAGCACCCCAGCATAGTAGAGGCACCTGGACATCATTACCGTTCTTGCCTCGAAACTTATAGCGAGCGTTGAACTGTGTAATTGTATTGGGAGCTACATGCTTCAAGCCATCATAGTCTTCGGGCATCGGTGGCGGCTTGCTTGAATGTGTTCCACTTCGGCACTCAGACCGGTTTGGAGAACTTTCTGTGCCACCTTTGCAATGCTTGCGAACATTGACGCCTTTCAAACCCGGATGATCTAAATTCGGTAGTGCTGCATACATGCAAGTTTAATCACGCGACATCGGCACAAGGGGCGGAGAAGCGTCAAGTATCGTAATATCAACACTGTGAAGGGATACAGTCATGGTAGTCACTTACTCTTGTAGCTCTTATAATACCGTGTATCTAGCCAATCATATACGACCTTGAGAGGTCGGTCTACTATAATCGAAGTAATATCCGTAAAACGAGTCAAGCGGCAAATCACGATACAGAAGTCGGAGCTACGCGAGGCTTTACGTAGTTATTTTATGTATCAAGTCGTCTGCTAATATCACTATCTGAGCATTTGCGGGTAACAACCAAGCAGGACTAGGAAGACCATAACCACAACGACCATATCCATGTAGTCACGCCTCTGAATATTTTCGATGTACGAACTGTGCTCATGGTCTCTACAAGGTAATACTAGACATAATACGAAGAGTTTTGCACTGAGCTCATCTTGGCACTTAACTCGGTGCTCCCTAATGACTCCCAATGCTCTCAGGATACAGCACCTTGCAGTACTCTAACGACAACTAGAGGCATGAAGGAGAAGTTCCGAACCAGGGCAAAGCCACCGTGATCAGCAAGAAACAAGCCTGGCTTGAAGGCTAAATCCATCGAGGGATCTAACATCAACAAAAGGGATGGAGAAATCAATCAGATGGACGCCGCAGTCTTCTGATGACAAGCCACTTTTCACCTGACTAAATATTCCGTTGATGTTCTGAGACGACTCATGACTGCCGTTTCCTACGGAGTAGTGGGAATAGTGTTTGAGAAATGACCGGAGATGGGTTGCTTTCTCGGTTATCCATCTTGATGATATCAGCGGCCTAACTCATTAAGCATATTAGCAACCGATGCAACCATTCAGGACACAGGCGAACTTTTCGTCGGGAAAGGGGACGAGGAACATGCCTTCTCAGCGACAGCATAGATGGCTGACTGGATATGTCCGCTCGGGATCAACGGCATGATACTCGCATCCACAACCCTCAAGTTTCTCGTCCCGTATACTCTAAGACCCGTATCGACGACGCCCCCGGCTTCACGCGGCATCATGGCAGCAGTTCCTGAGGGGTGAAACTCCGTATGCACCATACTTTTGATTATCTCCATTAGCGTTGTCCGGTCCTTTATGTTCTTTGCCTCTAGCCCTGGTGGTGGAACTGGGAGCAGCGTAGCCATGGCTTCAGTAGAAATAAGCCGGTCATTAAATTCGAGGCCCATCCGTAAAACCTCACAATCGAAGACATTCGAGCACAGTCGTGGATCAAGGATCGGCGGCTCGTTATCGAAGATTGAAGATGAGCGCGCATGAACTGTGCCTCGAGAAAGCGTATGCATTGCGCTGACCGCCAGTTGGCCCCAGGACGCTACCATAAGTTCGTAAGCAGGAACATCGCGGCGAGAGAGGAGAGCGCGAATTTCGGCTTGCTGCGCTGCATAGCCTGCGCGCAGCGTATCGTCATACGTTGATGGGAGATTTTGGTTCGATTCGTTCGTCATAAGGTGAAGAAGTTGCGAGGGTATCTCATCGAATGCCGGAAAGGCTACGGCATTAACCATAGTTGCAGTCCATGGTCCTGTACTCCGTGTCAGTAAACCTGGAAGAAGAATAGGGCTGGCATCGAACTGAGTTGAGCCGCTTACCGGTGCGATTAGCGAGGTACTCGGCTTTGACGGCATCCCTTGTGTTTCCTACAATGTCCAGTGCTGAAAATACATCCGGCGCCGTATCTGACAGTTTCATCAGTATGTAGATACTACTAGCAGAACCCCGAAAAGTCTCACATTTGTACACAGGCTGGACCATGGCATGGTCTTGTAGATTGCTTCCAACTCCGGGCAAATGTACTACGACATCCACACCGAGACTACGGAGATGCTCAGCTGGTCCAAAACCTGAAATCTGGAGCAAAATTGGCGATAGGATGGCTCCTGCAGCTAAGATGATTTCTCTTCTACAGGACACATTGTATCTTGGGGCGGTCGAGTCAGCTGCAATCTAGAGATACTAAACGTCAATCTTAAAGCACCAGTGTCTTGACAACACGTATCACTCGTGGGACATTAAAGGAGGTCAAAACAAGGTAACTTTACCTCGACCCCGGTGACATCAAATCTGTCCGGCACGTGTCCTGATCTCTGAGACAATTTCAGAAGTGTGTGGTTGCCAACATTTCCGCTGAGGATGCGCGTAACGGTGTGACCAGTCAGCAATTCGAAATTAGGACGCGAGAAAACCGGATCTAAATATGCAGTGCGAGCATCGGCTCGCGATTGGTTTCCAGCCACAACGCTGGCCGGGATCAAGTTCGCACCCGTTGCATAGCCACTGTTGAGATCTTCATTGAGCGGGATGCCGAGCTCCTGGATTCCGGCGAGGAAGTTGTCTGCGTGGCTTAGTATTAGCTGATCAATATTCTTATGCGCTAATTAATTCGGTCTGAGCAAATACAGGTCTGGTTATAAACGTAGCGCGGAAAGCCAACTTGGACCGGGCCTTGTCTACCATGCTTGCCGTGCGCAGGCTTCATATGTAGCGACCTTTGTAGCGATGTATCGCTATGCGTCGTGTAGTTTTCGGACTACATTGTGGAAGTATATTAGCGTTAACTACCATGATGCCTAGTATCAGAATTTATAGGAAGTTCGTACCTTGAGAAAATACGGTAGCAAATCCGTCCATCCCCATCCAGGGTTCCCCAAGTTCCTCCAGGCGTCATAGTCCGCGGCCGAGCCTCTGGTCCAGCACAAGCCATTCATGATACTGCTGCCACCAACAGCTCGTCCCTGGGCGAATGATCGGGTTCGATTATCCAGGAATTCTTGGGGCGTCGTTGTCATAGTCCATTCGTAGCGAGACGGGTTCTCTTGGCCCACGTTGCCAGGTACCGTCACGTCTTCGGCTCGATCATCTCTGACATGCGAACGTTAGATATCGAGGGAGTTGCCATAAGCGATGGATATAGGTAGGCGAGACTCACAATTCTCCAGCCTCGACAAGCAAAACCGACACTTGAGATAACTTGTTAGCGGATTATGCCTTTGCGTGATGCGAGTGATGTGCACCTGAATCATCTTCAGATAGTCTGTTCGCGATAACGAGACCACCAATCCCAGCTCCGACAACGATATAATCGTAGCTTTTCTGGAGCTGTAATAAGCCACTATCATCAGGGACGACCTGAATACCAGAAACTTGCCAAAGGAACGCACAGGCTCCGAGCAGATCAGCAAATAGCTTCATTGCTAGATATAGTCTGATACCTATTCGCAAGTGGAGAATAGCTTTTCGACTGGTTTTCACAGTATGCGGTAAGAGAAACACTCTGAACTAGAAAATTGGGGAAGACCAATGATATTTAATAACTAAGGGAGAAAATAATTTAGACGCCGTGAAACACGGTTGCCAACGCGGGTAAGTGTAACGGATATGCGTGAACATGCAAACATGTATCACTGACGTATGTATATACACACAGCCTCATTATGCCGTTAGTTAGTTGTATGGTGATACCTCAGCAACCCCTTGTTTACCTATGGCGAACTCGAACTAACGGCCAGATGCACTAGCACGCCTCAATGCTCGATGCACTTTGAGAAGACCCAAAACCCATACATAGTCCGTCGTCTATACAAATATCCCGGCCGTAGCAGCAGTAACAGACTTTCTGGTCCGGATTGCAAGGGAAGAACCCACCAAAGCCTTTGTAACTGTAGTCATTGAGCGAGCCGTCGATACGGTTCGAATCTTGGAAACCACAAACTCCAGTCCCAAGGGCTTTCATACCAAATCTTCGACATTTTCATGCAATACCTGACTGCACGGCCTGGTATCTTGTCTAACCAGCTTGTTACCCACCATAACAGGGCTAGGACGACAAGAAGCCGGCAACAAACACCACGGCCAAACTCCAATAAAATGTTTTATAGATCAAATATCCTAACTATAGCCAAAATATTACAAAGATCGTTATCGTTATCTTTATATTGAGCAATACAATGCCCTTCATAAACTTGTATAATCAAGACCATCATATATGTATGTACATATTTATAATGGGCAGGCAACCGGTGCATTTGTTAATATTAGGACTCGGGACAGACTACCTTAATGCTAACTGATTCATAATTTCTAAATACCAAAAGCTACCTCGTCGCATATCTTGGAGATATCTTCAAGAGATTAGTCTAGTCATACATGAATTATTCATATAACATATCTAGTTACCTAAGAAACTCTTGTTATGATCTGGGAACTTTGCGCGAGCCAACACATGCTCCTTTGTGTTTGATTGAATGGTGGCGACCAAATTAGCGACGACCTTCAAAGTCCACTCATTATTGAATATTAACCCGAGGAATAGCAACTTGGTCAAAAACAAAGAAACGAGTGCCACCAAAACTTAACAGACCCAACGAGTCTGGTGCTGCTTTCTGTACTATGGGAGCGTGCAGGAGAAGCTATGGTGTCAGTTTCTTTTGATGACTGCAAATTTCACACAAATTTTACATACTTAAGTAATTTGAGACTTCATAACTTTTCGTGTTAGTGGCCTGAAGGCCGGGCCCTATTGATTAGAAGAGCGAGCTTCTAATGTCAATTTTCAACCTAACAAAATAATTATTCTCGGTTTAGCAAGAACTCAAAAGCAGCTACGACGCAGTTCTTCGTCTGACACAATTTCGAATCCCCTCCTGTCCCCGTGAGTGCTGATCCTTACGTTCGTTTTTCACGTGCCAAATATAACATTCGGCCCAGCGCTAAATGGAAGTTTTGCTGAAGTACAAAAAATTCTCAGGATCTTGATGCCATCTTGAGAAAAAGCTCTGTCCAAAAATAGCATGCTTAAGTTGTGGAATCTCTTTTCTCCTCTGGAGGCACACCGACATACATCCAGTTATCGGCGTGAATATTTTGAAAGGTCGGTTGTGGTCGTCCACCGACCATCGCCTCAATCGCTGCGCCGTACTTAACTAGTTTCTCTTCTTTGAAAGCGGACTGTATAATCGCCATTCCAAATGGAACGCCTACAAGGGGGAAGTTAGTTTCGTCTTGTGTCGATGAATACCGATCCAACTCACCATCGTCTGCCACGTCGACCGGAATGGTGATCATCGGATACCCTATATAACACGCGTTAATTCCTTCCTATTGGTATAAACGGAATCCGATAATCGCACCTGCTTGAGCAGCTATCTGCATTGCGACGCCACCGTCTGCTTGGACGGGGACCAGGAGCCCATCTAATAGTTCGCCCTCATAGCTCAGAGCAGCATCAATCCCTTCCTCTCGTGTTTTCTGCCGAATGAAACTCAATGCAGATTTATATGTTTCGTCCTCAGTTCCTCCCGATGCCAAACTCTTGTCGAAACTGTCTTGGCCCGTTGGCCACGCTGGGTGCGTACCTGGCACTCCGCCTTCTCGCTCCGTGTGCTTGATGTTGTACTCGACCACATCTTCGAGACTGCGGATATTATTTGGGTTTATGGTTAAACCCGCTAGGTACTTCTTCAGATCGTTGTAGAAATCTACTTTCACGACCGTGTACTCCGACTGCTCTGGATGTCCTATTTTCGAAGGATAGTCCCTAGTTAAGTCAGCAGGTATAGCTTCCAAAGGGGGGATGCCTCGGACCAATCCCATCCACCATCTTTAGGCACCATGCCCTCGGCGCTAGGTATCTCGACTCGCATGACCTCTGCCCCTGAGACCCGAAGTTGGCTGATCAGAGCTTGAAGGTGTTGATACTGTCTACCTGCGGACTTATCTAGGGCAGCCTTTTCCCATACTCGTTTCCAGGGCATACCAAACCGGGCGCCCTCCAAAGCACTTAGACCGACGACTTGAGTTATAAAGTCTCTGTAACTTCTCATCAGCCGTTTATCGCCACTGAGTTGACAGCTTGAAAATTACCTGGGAGGCTGACACATAGCATCCAAGACCATTGCTGCGTCCGCGATAGTTCGTCCAAAGGCACCGACTGTATCGAGGTTATGGGATTCGGGAATGACACCGTCGCGTGAAGTCAATCCGACGGTAGGCTTAATGCCCACAACTCCATTTCGATCGGCTGGCAGTATAACCTGGGAATATTAGAAGCTTTTCTTTTATAACCTAGTTATCAGGTACAGAGAATCGCGTCGTTTACGCTTGAGTCTGTCTCGGTTCCCAAACTAAAGGCACACATGTTCGCGGCAACGGCTGCAGCCGAGCCACAGCTCGATCCACCGGGGTTTTCAGCGAGATTATACGGACTTCGACTTTGGCCGCCTCGACTCGAATAAGCCTCAGCACTGCAATTCTTAGTCTACGATAAGAATATCTCATATACATCATTGGGGCTTGGTACTAGTAAGTGGCTCTCATGGAGGCCCACTCCGATAGGTTCGCATGTCCCAGGAGCACAGCGCCAGCTTCGCGTAGCAACTTGACAACCTGGGCGTCATCAGGAACCTCGGCCCCGATGAGCACTATGTCGAAAGGTATGAGAACTAGACGACGTTAAGGTAGCGCATAGAGCCAAAATGACTTACTTGTAGATCCTGCTGTGGTTTGCATTTTGTCTTTGGTAGCGATATTCTATCATGGGGCATTAAAACCGCACACTAGTTGAGCTATTGCGTTATTAATGAGCTACCGCTTACATCCTTTACGAGGAACGGGATGCCGTGGAGCGGGCCGCGGAGGAAACCGCATTGCCTCTCGCCGTCTCTCTCGCGGGCTATGTCCAACGCATCCGGGTTCAGCTCGATGATGGCTCTGCGCACAGATCCGTCCACATTAGCGGTCGTCTCTGGATGACGTCGGCTTGGAGCCGGCTCACTTCAGAACCCCGTTGATCCTCCTTGTCCTCTCCAGATAGCATTCGGTTAGGTCTGCCGCTGAGAATCTGCCGTCTTGCAGCCATTGCTGCAGCTGGGTGACGGAGGCCTCCTCGATATCAAGACCCCTGCAGGTGGGCATGCGAGTGTCAGGACCCGTATCCATTCTTGTGAGTTTCCTGACGAGGTATAAAGAGCGGATGGGTATGTTGATGGCTCTCGGGATAAAGGCATGCCGCGGCTCACCAAGTTTATTACTCGATGGAAGGAATTTGGCGTTGCCGACTTCGGGCCTTTCATTTAGTGACCTGCTAGCTCATCTGCATTCAAGCTTTCGAATGCAGGTGCTATGATGCGACTTGGGTATATTTTACGGCCGTTTCTGGGTTTCTCATTCGTTGGCGAGCTACACGAGATGCCATTTTCGGAAATACTACTATACTACTATGCTACTACCTACATATGTATGCAGTTATTATACTCATTCACGGAATACCCCATGCGGACTTGCATACTTGATCGCTTGGGGGAGGTAGTATAGAAAAGTGACCTGTCGCTCACCTTCGACGAAGTCCAACTTATTTATATAAAACAGTCGAGCCGAGCCGAACCTTTTGGGTTCTGGCTAATTGCCAAGATAAGTGAGCCTACCAAGGTAGCCATTGGGTCGAATATCATGGTTTGCCCCTGCGTAACTGTGTCTCGTGGCAGTATATGCCTCCACAGAATGGAGGGTGGCATGGTACTGTACAACACTTCTCATCTCCAATATAACTATATTACGTATGGTACCTGTCACGATGCGCTGACTTTTTGGGGTTTGGGGTTTTGGGGTTCTACTGTAACTCACTCACTCACCTGCAATGTTGACTGCTGGCGTTCTATATGTACTGGGTAGTGTTCTAGTGGACACCCCCTGGAGATCGATACCTAATAGCGGTTTAGCTCCCCCATGAACTACCGCTAATGCACTGCGTAGTTTTATCGGACCCTTATCACTGCGGTAAAAGCTGCTCCAAGGTTGCATTCCTATTTCCACCGATGCGACTTTTGAGTTTTTGAGTCACGGTGTGCTTTGACGCAGGTTTCACAAAAGATTGGGTATAAAACTCAGCATTGACATCACTTCTTGTTGTGGTTGTAATTGTTGTTCCTGCCAATTCACCGTCCCAAGGCCCTCTTGAGTTGATAGATCATTCGTTCCCTCCACGACTGTCGTCAGGTGCAAGGGAATATTATAAGATGTGCTCTGCGTCATGATCTTACGACAAACGGCCTGTAGGAAGGCTGCTGTTGGCTTGAATGTACGTCAGTGGGCACTCGCTCACCTCGGTCTCTCATCACCACCGCCGCCACCACAACAACCACCACCACCACCACCGAATATGCTGTGCAGCTAGAAACAAGCCCCCCTTGCTGCCACCGCATAGCACCTTTGATACTGGAATTGGATGCTCATTTGTTCTTTCTACTCTAGACACCGCTGCTGAAACATTCTGGCCATAAAACAACAGATGAACTGTCCCATGGAGGCGGGAGAGCGTCCTCTACGCTGGCCTCGCGCCCACCGCGACCCGCAAGTAGCGGTGGCACGACGGTGCCATTTGTATCACCTTATGCCTCCATTTCAGAGTCGCAGAAGCTGAGAAAAGACCAAGAAAGAGTATGATGCGCCTATCCTATCTATGAGGCCATTTACTTATACGTATTGCATATAGGACTTTTTGGTTTCCGTCCTCGAAACCTCGGTTACTAAGCGAGATGCTAAGGCCTACATGAATAGGTTTGTGCCTTTCCTGGAGAGGAAGACAACGAGTTTCAAGCAACGTACCGCAGCGCAGACACAATTAAACAAGCGCAGTGCTGCACTCGAACCTTCTGCTATTCTCGCAGGCGGCGTCAAGACCAGTCACGGGGAACCCACCGTTGTGCAGACTAGTCCGACCTCGGAACAAGACCTGACTATTGAGGAGCCCCTGTTCGTAGCCCTGGTCAAGTTCCACGCTCCCCAGACCGTAGACAAGGCTACATTCAACGGAGTAGCCAAGACACTCAGTCGGCTTAGGAAGCTCGGTTTGGTCAGTATAGTGGTAGTTGATTGTGATGGCGATGGTCAAGACGAGAATGCCCGGCGGCAGACTGCGACTGCACAAGCAAGACGTATAGCCACGGCCATTGACAATCACGACGCTCCAGGTGCACGAGTGATCGACTCACCCATAACTATAGCAAAGCGCGATGAACTTCCCTCGTCACGGTATACTTCAAACGATCTGTTCATTGGAAATCCAAGCGAGCTTATGACAGCTTTGCAGGACGACCTTATCGCCATAATACCTTCCTTTGGATACACGGCGGATACATGCATTCGCAAGCCAATCAATGTGAATGATGCTATCCTGGCTCTGACTAGACAACTATCTGGTCTTCAGTTCGTGCAAATACCTGATGATGAATCCCCTGTTACGAAAATAGTGAGGGCCGCCGAAGTTTATCGTATCATCGTCCTTGACTCCTTGGGGGGCATACCAGCGAAGAATCGAGCAACAGGACGACATCTGTTCTTAAATCTAGAACACGAATTCCAGGAGGTTCAGGCGGATTTAGAGGCCTCCATGGGCCAGAATATATCAAGCGAAGCTGATGACAAGACACGTCATCTAGAGAATGCCAAGCTAGCCAGGGACGCCCTTTCCCTACTTCCTCCAACTTCCTCGGCGATTATCACAACTCCACAAGAAGCAGCAAAGGAACGTAGGCCCGAGGATAACGTAATGGATCTTGCACTCGTTGGCACCAGGCGAGGACAGAATCCGCTCATCCATAGTCTTCTGACTGACAAGCCTGTTCAGTCATCTTCCTTACCTACTGAACGCTTTACACCAATCACGTCGTCAACCGGGACATGCCAAATCGGGTCTTTGACTACCTTAGCCAAGCGTGGCATGCCTCTTACTATATTCCCAAACCCTAGAACTGCGCCGTGGAAGCCCCCGCAACCGGGACAGAGCAGCCTTAGTTTGACGGACCCCCGCATCGATCTTTCACGACTGGTCAACTTGATCGAAGACTCTTTCGGGCGGAAACTGGACGTCGAACACTATCTGAAGCGTATCAACGGTAATCTGGCGGGTATTATCATTGCGGGCGAATATGAAGGAGGTGCCCTCTTGACGTGGGAGAGTCCGCCGGGAACAACAGACCCGGCTCGACGAGTGCCGTATCTCGACAAATTTGCCGTTCTCCGCAAAAGTCAGGGCGCGGGAGGCGTAGCGGACATAGTGTTCAATGCCATGGTACGGGACTGTTTTCCCGAGGGTGTGTGCTGGAGGAGTCGAAAGGACAATCCTGTCAACAAGTGGTACTTTGAGCGGTCAAGGGGCACGTTGAAGCTTAGGGATATGAACTGGACCATGTTTTGGACAACGCCGAAACTGGCACTAGAGGGCCAGAAATTCCGCGACTACGAGGCCGTGTGTCGCGGTATCGAGCCGTCTTGGGCCGATAAGAAGCACATAGTTGACTAACCAAAATAAAAAGAAAATCTACGAAGCTGTTGGAACGGACCAGTATAACTTTATCGTAGCTTTGCGCACTCGACGTAGAAATTCATGGTCTGTCACATACGGTTCATCGTATCTGGTAATTTGGGGACGGGATTGGCTTCTGTCCCATACTAATTGGCGTCATTCATGTATTTGGGCTTGGGCTCGTGAAACTACAGTACAATACCAGATATCTATCTGCCCCCGAAACCCCGAGGGTAAGAAAGCGCACAACATTACACGTGTTATTATGCTAATTCCCCCGATAAAAAGAACAAGCTTGAAAAAACGAGAGACTCGAAGCTTACTGGCCCAAGAAATCTTCTAGTGTAGCTGGTGTATAGGGACTACATCATCTACTCTGTATTTTGCTGTATGGCGGGGCGGTCGGGGCGGGGGGAAAAAATAGACAACTCGACCCCACCATGACTCGAGAGGCGATAGCGACTGATAGAGCGCGATAACACTGGGAGGCGGGGTGATAGGGGGCCGGTAGGGGGTGGTCGTAGTCGCCGTACATGGCCAAGACGGCTGTGACGGCTGGGCGGGACGGAGAAGAATGGTCAAACAGGAATAAGAGTGCAAAGAGATACAAGTCTCCTTGGAAAAATCAAATATTTGGTAAGAGATGGTTAGAGACCACTTGGCGACACATAATATTAAAGAGGAATTACCTAATGCATGGGTTTGCGGACAAGGCTGGCGGTGACTTGCTTGGCTGGCCAGGTTGGTCCGGTCCGCATGCGTTGCTGTAGAGAAGAGGTGAGAGACATGAGAGAGGTTGCTTGAAGCGTCTAGAAGTTTCGTGTCTCGCAGAAATGTGATGGCACGCCCCGCCGTTGGGGGGGTGTCGCTAGGGAGGGGCAGCCCGGGTGAGGCTAGCCTGCACCAGAATTCGACCACAGGATGGCCCTGGGTCCCTCCCTCTCCCACCTTATTAGGTAGTCGATACCCTGCAGTGCGCATTTGGGCAGCTTTTGCAGCTTTTTTTCCCTCCTTATTTAAAGAATCGCTCTTCTGCCGTGGTGCTTGAGGCAGTCACTAGAACACATCCAACGTAGCTGCAGACGACTGGTTTCACAGTACCTATCCCCGAACATCGCCGACTTTCCGATCTTCTCTCCCTCCCACTCACCGCCGCGACTGGTTCCTCCTGATCGATTTGCTCTGTCTGTTGCTTCACCCAGCCAAAACAAAACCGCCTGCACCGCATTCTCGACCGAGAATAATTCTATCCAGCGAGCCCACTCTTGCCTTTGTTTACGTTTCCCTTAGACAACATGAGTGTCGTTGGTATGTTTCTGCCGCCCAAACGTCCCAGACACCAGACAGCTCGGCGCATCTGTTTGTTCGTGCACTGCCTGCTAACCTTGGCGCCTCCCAGGTGTTGATTTCGGAACGCTCAACACAGTTATTGCTGTAGCGAGAAATCGAGGTGTCGATGTCGTACGTCCACCCCCTCTCCTCGTCCATTCAATAGTAGTGCGACCCTGTCCACAAGGCTGACGTATCGTTTGCTTGATTAGATTACAAATGAAGTGTCTAACCGTGCGACACCGTAAGTATCACCTGCTTGGCTGCCGACGGCTCGTCTTGATTAACATTGGCTTTAGTTCCCTCGTAGGGTTCGGCCCCAAGTCTCGCTACCTGGGTGAGCCGGCCAAGACACAAGAGATCTCTAACCTCAAGAACACCGTCGGTTCCCTGAAACGTCTTGCCGGACGCGCTCTCAAAGACCCCGAAGTTCAGATCGAGCAGCAATATGTCTCGGCCGCCCTTGTCGACTGCAATGGCCAGGTGGGCGCCGAGGTCTCATACCAAGGCAAGAAGGAGAAGTTCACAGCCACACAGCTTGTTGCTATGTTTTTGAGCAAGATCAAGCAGACTGCAGCCACTGAGCTCAAGTTGCCAGTGGCTGATGTGGTTGTGAGTGTGCCGCCATGGTTCACCGACATCCAGCGACGAAGCATTCTCGACGCTGCCGAGATCGCAGGCCTCAAGCCGCTTCGGATCATGAATGACACCACCGCCGCCGCTCTGGGCTACGGTATCACGAAGCTTGATTTGCCCGCCGAAAACGAGCAGCCGCGCCGTGTCGCCTTCGTCGATATTGGCCACAGCAACTACTCTTGCTCCATTGTTGAATTCAAAAAGGGTGAATTGGCCGTCAAGTCGACCGCCTTTGATCGCCACTTTGGTGGTCGCGATTTCAACTTAGCCCTTGTCAATCATTTCGCAAAGGAATTCAAGGGCAAGTACCGAATTGATATTACAAGCAACCCTAAGGCCGCTGCCCGTGTTGAGGCTGCTGCTGAGAAGATGAAGAAAATCCTGTCCGCTAACCAGCAAGCCCCGTTAAATATCGAGTCGCTCATGAACGATATCGATGTCAACGCCATGGTCACACGGCAAGAATTTGAGGCTCTCGTCGAGCCCCTTCTAAACCGGGTCACTGCACCCCTGGAGCAGGCCCTTGCCGATGCCAAGCTAACTAAAGATGATATCGATTACATTGAGCTGGTTGGCGGCAGTACCCGTGTGCCGGCCATCAAGGAAAGAATCCAAGCCTTCTTCGGCAAGGGTCTTTCATTCACTCTCAACCAGGATGAGGCCATTGCTCGGGGTTGCGCCTTCGCTTGTGCTATTCTTTCACCCGTCTTCAAGGTCCGTGACTTCTCCGTCGCGGATATCGTCCACTACCCGATCGAATTTTCATGGGAGAAGGACGTAGATATTCCCGATGAGGATACAAGCTTGACTGTGTTCAACAGAGGCAATGTCCTGCCTTCCACCAAAATTCTCACTTTCTACAGAAAACAGCCCTTTGATCTGGAGGCACGATACTCGAAGCCCGAGGACCTCCCCGGCAAGGTTTCCCCATTCATTGGTCGTTTCTCTGTTAAGGGAGTCAAGGCTGACCCCAAGACCGAATTCATGATTTGTAAACTCAAAGCTAGGGTTAACATTCATGGTATCTTAAACGTAGAAAGCGGTTATTACGTCGAAGACCAGGAGGTCGAGGAGGAAATCAAGGATGAGAAGACGGAAGATTCCGAGAAGAAAGATCCTGATGTGAGTGCTGCCTCCCAATGGTTTTACTAAGCCGATAGGCTCATGACATCAACTAACCTATTTCCCCTAGGCCATGGAAACTGATGATAAGAAGACGGAGGGTAAGCCTAAGACGCGAAAGGTGAAGAAGCAAGTTCGCAAGGGCGAGCTGCCCATCGTTGCTGGAACCACCTCTCTCGATGCCAACGCGAAGAACAGCCTTTTCGAGAAGGAGGCAGCCATGATCATGGAGGATAAACTAGTGGCCGACACAGAGGAGAAGAAGAATGAACTCGAGACTTATATTTACGACATGCGTAATAAGCTAGACGACCAATATGCCGACTTCGCCAGTGAGGAGGAGAAGGACAAGCTAAGATCCAAGCTCACCGAAAGCGAGGTAGGTTTTCCGCGTTCTCCATATTTCCTGATACGGTGTGACTGACTCTTGGTAGGATTGGTTGTACGAGGAAGGCGAGGACGCCACCAAGGCTATCTACATTGCCAAGATGGACGAAATTCGTGCCATGGCCGGTCCCATCACCCAGAGATACTTCGATAAGGTCGAGGCTGACCGCCAGGCGTTGCAAGCCAAGCTTGACGCTGAAGCAGCCGCAAAGAAGGCTGCCGAGGAGGAAGCCCGTAAAGCGGCCGAGCCGGAGAAGGGCGAGGGTAACAAGGACGAGGAGATGACGGACGCCGAAGCCGCCAAGCCGGAGGTCGAAGAGCCTGAGTCTTAGAAGTATTCTCCCCGAAAACGGCTAGGCAGGGGACACGGTGCGCGGAATGACAACATACATGACAAGACGAGAAGATTCAAAAAGTAATGATTACAACGAAGCTGGCCCGGACTGGATGGTAACGACGGATTTGGGAAGATATCTCATCCGTTCTGACGGGATATTGCGGTGTTAGAGTTAGAATTCGACCGCCCGGTCAGTACACGAGTCGGGCTGTCGCGCTCGACTTGAGATAGATCTTATCCATATGGTACACTCATGACTTGAGCGATTTTTTTCTTTTTTCATTGCTGTGATATCTACTAAAATTCGAGATGTTAAGTGAAGTAGATTATGATTTCTTGGATTGCCATGAGGTTTGTTCGGCACTTCTACAAGTGTCACCACTAGCAGTATTAACGGTTGACATGTTATCATGTAGCTAAATCAAAAAGGGAAAAAAAGCAACGCTTCATGCATAGTAAACTCGTGATGCTTTTTCTTCTCCCAACTGGCTCGCCTCCATTCCCATAATATTATTAGGTTAGAAAACCACCAAACGTGTTTTGTTTTTAGTACAAAACGAAACTCACCTTTTTTATTAAAAAACCATAGACATCTACCTAGTCACACACAAGCACCCCACTATCCAAGCGAACCTATCTACTATACTTACTTAGTGGGCCCATAATGAGCCCCTCTACCCCTCCAACCCTCCAACCCGAGGCCAAGTCATAGGTCCCTCGAGATGGGCTCAACATCAATCAATCAATCAAGCGGCCTCGTGGCCTAATGGCATGGCGTCAGATTTCGGTTATCCCACAGAAGATAATTCATTCTCTGAAGATTGTCGGTTCGAATCCGGCCGAGGTCGATTGGTGGTATACACCTACTTTGCATTCCGAATTGGTGTAGTGGCTAACATTTGACGCTCTCATTTATCTACCCTCATACGTCGTGTGAAGGAGTAAGTGCCAGTACCGTCAAGCCCGGGGTTCGATTCCCCGATTCGGAGTTCTCTTTTTCGAATGTTCTGCTCAAGTATATAATAGAATTTTCTTTTGTTACCGGTCAAATCAAATCCCCTTTCTCTTTTTCTAGTGTTGCCTATCCAACAGGTAAGTCTACGCAGAGTAAGTAAGTTGTTAATTTGAATGCGTCATTGCCACAAGTACGTCTGAGTGCCTATCGATAGAGGATAAGATTCCTTATACTCGCTTAATTCCTTATCCAACCCTGGCTCACCGGACTTTTGGTGTTGTCTCCGGTACCAAATTGAAGGTTCCCAGGTTCCCAGGTTCTGCCTAGGCTGAACAAGCACAGAATTATTTTACCCACTTGAAAGAAACTGTGCGACTCCCCCGTGGTTGTCCTATCACAGCGTCAACTAGCCGGCCGGCCGTCTCTAAACCTTCCCACTTCCCACCTCCCACCCACATCGACCGGCTCCACTGCCAAATACTAGCAAATAACTTGACCCTACCTGCTAACCCTCTCACCATCCAGTGAGAGAAAGAAGCTGGAGACGGCCTTTTTTTTTTTTTCTCTCTCCGGCCTGCAATCTCTTTTGCCTTCGGAGATAAGCCTACGAGACCGTGCCATGTCTTTGAAGTTTCTGGGACGTGACTCCAGACTAGACCCGTTACCTGATCTCTCCTCGGTCGTCTAAACATCGCACCTCTTCACCCCACCTTGCCTCTCTTCTGCCCACCAGTTACTCGCAGACCCCTCCACGACCACGGCCCGGCCACAGATAAAGACCCCTTCTTGCCACGGCCGTTTAGTTTTGCTGCGTTTTGCTACGTAGCAATACCCTGCGACACCATCGATCGCATTTGCCCGTAGCCCCCACCAGACCGCAACATGGCACCTAAAAAGAAGGGAGGTAAGAAGGCGGCTGACGACTGGGAAGCTGACCTTGGCGAATCCATTGCACCCACAAACGGCGACGCTGTCCCTGCCGCCGATGCTCCCGAGGAACAGGCTGAGGAAGATGATGCGCCCGTCGGCGGCCTCATGGCCATGATGAAGAAGAACCGAGAGAAGCGGAAGAAGAAGGGCTTGTCTGAGAACTTCGTCGACGGCGACGCCCCGCAATCCGCCACCCCAGAGCCTACTGACATCAGCGCCTTCAAGCCACCTCAGGAAGCCACGGCAGAGGACGAGTTTGCCCTGCCGGAAAAGAAGGGCAAAGGAGGGAAGCAGAACAAGAACCAGCCTGCTGCCAAGGCTTCCACCACTGCTGCTGCCGATGGAGATGATGATGCTGGCGACGGTAGGATACTTACCAAGGCCGAGAAAGAGAAACTGAAGAAGGAGAGAGAGAAACAGAGGAAAAAGGAGCAGGTCAGTATCATCACGCATCTAAATTGATTCCGAGTCCTAACAGTTTTCTGTTTTGTCTAGGCTGCCAAGAAAAAGACCGTCGCACCTGCACCCGCTGCTAAAGCCGCAGAACCCGCTACGGCCGCCGTCGAGGAGAAGAAAGAAGCCCCAGCCCCTGTCGAAGCCCCAGCAAAAAAAGGCAAGAAGCTTCCGCCACATCTGGCCGCCCTTCAGAAGCAGCAAGAGGAACTACGGCGGCGACGTGAAGAGGCCGAACGGTCTGCCGAGACTGAGAAAGCTCGCATTGAGGCGTTAGAGAAGGAGGAAGCTGAAGAGGCCAAGCGAAAGGAAGAAGAGAAGGCCCGTAAGAAGCAGAAGGAAAAGGAGAGGATTGAGCAGCTCAAGAAAGAAGGAAAGTACCTCACCAAGGCCCAAAAGGAAGAAAAGGCTCGCAATGAGAGGAAATTGCAGCAGATGATTGCCGCTGGTCTCCAGGTTGGGCCCTCAGAAGACGGCGAGGAGAAGAAAAAGAAGGTCACATACGACAGCAAAAAGCGCGGCAAGAAAACTGACCAAAAGGTGGTCGCTCATTCTCCCTTGGCTCCCCTGTGTGTTGCCTTTTGCTAATCTTTTTGTAGGTGGATGAAGAGAAAGCCCTAGCTGAAGCTGCCGAGCGGGCCAGGATCCAAGCTGAAGCCGCAGCGAAGGAAGCCGAAGCTAAGGCTGCCAAAGAAGCCGCCGCAAAAGCAACCGCTGAAGCTGCTGCCAAGAAAGCTCGGGAAGAAGAGGAGATTGAAGATGACTGGGAGGCTGCCGCGGCTTCAGGGGACGATGTCAAGGATAGCTGGGACGCTGATTCAGACGAAGAGGCTGAAAAGAAAGCTGCTAAGGGGCCCACCAAAGCCTTATCTTCACGACCGAAGGCCGCCGCGCCCGGGTCTGAGTCTGAATCTGAATCAGAAGAGTCTTCTGAGGATGAGGAGACAACAGCTGCGCGAGCTGCCGAGGCCAAGCGAAAGAAGGAGGCTGCCGAGCGGAGAGAAAAAGCGCACCAGGCTGCTCTGGCTGCCAGATCTAAAGAGAACCTCCGAAGTCCTATTTGTTGTATCTTGGGTCACGTCGATACTGGAAAGACTAAACTGCTGGATAAGATTCGACAAACAAACGTCCAGGAGGGAGAAGCGGGTGGTATCACACAGCAGATTGGTGCTACATATTTCCCAGGTTGGTCATAATGTTGTCCCCATGGTTAAAATCAGCTACTAATACTCATTCACCAGGCGAGGCTATCAAACAGAAAACTGCTGTTGTAAACCAGGACGGAAAATTCGAATTGAAGGTCCCAGGTCTTCTGATTATCGACACACCTGGTCACGAGTCTTTCTCTAACTTGCGTTCTAGAGGCTCTTCGCTTTGCAACATTGCTATCCTGGTTGTCGACATTATGCACGGTCTCGAACCTCAGACCCTTGAATCGATGAAGCTGCTTCGTGACCGGAAGACACCCTTCATTGTGGCACTCAACAAGATTGACCGTCTATACGGCTGGAAGAAGGTGGACAATAACGGGTTCCAGGAGAGTTTAGCCCTTCAAAGCCGAGGTGTGCAGAACGAATTCAAGAACCGATTGGACCAGACCAAACTTGCCTTTTCCGAACAAGGGTTCAATGCCGAAGTATTCTACGAGAACAAATCGATGGCCCGATATGTTTCATTGGTCCCAACCTCTGCTCACACTGGCGAGGGTATCCCGGATATGTTAAAACTGATTCTGCAGTTGACTCAGGAAAGAATGGTTGGTTCGCTCATGTATCTTTCAGAAGTTCAGGCCACTGTCCTCGAAGTCAAAGCGATAGAAGGTTTTGGTATGACTATCGATGTCATCTTATCAAACGGTATTCTTCGGGAAGGCGACCGGATAGTCGTTTGTGGTGTCGAAGGAGCCATCACTACAAATATTCGAGCGCTGCTTACTCCGGCTGTTATGAAAGAGTTGCGTATCAAATCCCAATATGTACACAACAAGGAGGTGAAGGCAGCCATGGGTGTCAAGATCAGTGCACCTGGTCTCGAAGGCGCTATCGCTGGTTCTCGATTACTCGTGGTTGGGCCTGATGACGATGAAGAAGACCTGGAAGAAGAGGTTGAAGCGGATCTGAACAAACTTTTCAGTCGTGTGTCTACATCCGGGCGAGGTGTCAGTGTACAAGCGTCAACCCTCGGTTCGCTCGAAGCCCTCCTCGATTTCTTGAAGGACTGCAAGATTCCCGTGGCCAACGTGGGAATTGGCCCTGTCTTCAAGCGTGATGTAATGCAGTGCGGTACTATGTTGGAAAAGAACCCTGACTACGCTGTCATGCTTTGTTTCGACGTCAAGGTGGACAAGGAAGCTCAAGCATATGCCGATGAGAACGGCATCAGGATTTTCACCGCTGACATCATTTATCACTTGTTCGACTCCTTCACGAAGCATATGGAGGAGCAGCTTGAGAAAAAGAAGGAGGAGTCTAAACTGCTCGCCGTCTTCCCCTGCGTCCTCAACACGGTTGCGGTTTTCAACAAGACTAACCCCATCGTCGTCGGCGTCGATGTGGTGGATGGCAACCTCCGCGTGGGCACGCCGATAGCTGCCGTGAAACAGAACCCGACAACGGGTGCCAGAGAGGTTATAAGCTTGGGCCGAGTGTAAGTTGACCATATTTCGACATGAACTAATTTTTCCCCCGTACAATCAGTTCTCGTTCTCTTCACTAACAAGCATTACAGATCATCTATCGAAAGAGATCACAAGCAGATTCCCATCTGCAAAAAGGGACAGCCCTCTGTGGCGGTGAAAATTGAAATGGGCGGGCACCAGCCGACGTACGGTCGACAGCTCGAGGAGACCGACACGCTGTACAGCTTGATCTCGCGTGCCAGCATCGACTGCCTAAAGGAATTCTACCGGAAAGACGTCACGAACGACGAGTGGTCGCTTATCATTAAGCTCAAGCCGTTGTTTGACATCAATTAGGGGGTAGGTAGAATTGACGGTAAAAAAGAAGGCCAGGGTGGAGCGATCATACATCATGATTAAATAAAATCTGTGTTCCTAGTTGTTTGGCTGATTTGTTGGTTCGCTGACCCCTGGCTACCTAGCGGTAACAACTAGTACTTACTTACTTGTATGTATTTATGAACGAACGAGCGGATGACATCGGTAAAATGAATGGTTTATGGGTAGTTTTAATGGAATTTATCACGTTAGTAAAATTGTTACTCTGTTGATTGAGGTGATGGAAGGGGATATGTGTTAATTTGTTTGTTCCTTCAAACGAAAGTCGAAAACAGCCTTAGTTCGTAAATAATTTCGGGGTTGAAGTTCAAAAGGGCGTATTTTTACATCAACTTGAGCTACACACCCCCAACAGAGCTGTTGAAGGCCGTCAGAGTCAATTTTGAAGCTATTCAAACTCAATTATATTGATTGCCATTGACATCTTCTTCCAGACTAGCTCTGTAAAGCTTAAACCTTTTCTCTCCGTTGTTAGTAACTTTCTTCGAATTGTATAGCTGCAATGACCTTTTAAACCTGACCTTCTCTGTGCACAACGAAAGTTGCAAGTACTAGTCGAAGAGAAAGTGAGAAATTGGGAAATTAAAGGACCCAGATTGGTAAGGTGACCAGGGGTGAAAAGCGCACGAGCCAGAAGCTGGCAGTTTTTGGCACAAGTTAGTTAGTTACCTTCGGTCACAGACTAGCCGGCCCCTATTTTTGTTATTTTTGTTATTTTTGTTAATCTGTTAATCTACTACGTATGTAGCTACGGAGTACTATGTACTGAGTTATCTTATACAAGCACTAACACGCTAGATCCTCAATACTTGTTTACCTACATCACGCTACTGTGCTGAGGAAATGAGCTGCCTCCGTACGCCTGTCGCTTCCATGACCGTCGTTCATTTGCAGGCCGCACATCTATTGTCTATCGCTCAACCAAAGTATGGACGTAGACGTGGGAGCTGCTGCTCCTCAGCCTGCCCCGAGTGATGCCGATGACACCGACACGGCCTCCATCGACAATGCTGAACATCCCCTGGCCGGCGATAGCGACTACCACTCCTTCGAAACATCTCAGCGTCTGAGGACAGCTGCCGGAGATGCTACCCACTATCGAAGCACGCCTCTCGAATTTATCAGTAAGTCGCCAAATTGCCCCTGACCCGGGTGAGCTAGCTGCTTTCTTGCCACCTCTTCTCCTGACTGCGATTAATGTATATTTAGGACAAGTGTATATGCGGCTGGTGTCGCGCGTTTTCCGTCGCAGTAAGGGACGAGAAGACTCTATCTCACCCTTACCTATGTTGCTCCGGAACGACGCCGGCGTCCTTTCTCTATGGCCGTCTTTGAAATACATGTTTTTTTCATCGTACATCAACCGTCTAATCATCTTTGTGCCGGTCGGTATCGTGACTTACTACCTTGAGTCGCCTCAAGTAATTGTCTTTGCCACCAACGCCGTCGCCATCGTGCCGCTATCCAATATACTTGCCCATGCAACGGAATGTATCGCAACGGACCTTGGCGATGTTGTAGGTGCGCTGATGAACATAAGCTTCGGCAATCTCGTAGAAATTATTATGTTCTTCGCTGCTTTACGGCGTAAGCTTACTTTTCTCATGAATTCCGTCGCGATCCCTTGTGTGAACAGATCACATCTGATTCAGACGTGACCACCGCGCCCCGTGCTAACACCGACTTGCGAGTAGATGGCCATATACGTGTAGTGAAGAGTGCGCTCGTGGGTTCGATTCTAGTCAACCTCTTATTGATATTGGGGACCTCCATCATTGCCGCCGAGTTCCTGCGGGTCGACCTTGTGTATGATATGAATAATGCCCAAGCTCTAGCCTGCCTGCTATCCTTGTCGGTATTTTCTATTCTGGTCCCTGTAAGCGGCACACGGCACCCCTACTTGCGCGACGGCGCGCCAGCACTAACGTTATCTCGTCTAGATGGCCTTTCATTTTACGTTCAAGAATGAGCAAGAACGCGAGCGTGCCGTTCGATCGCTAAGCAGGGCTTCTGCCATTATCTTGCTCATAGTTTACTTTGTTTACCTCGCTTTTCTTCTCGTCCCGCGGCGGCGAACTGCGATACGGGCAGACGGAGGGGTAGGCCGTGCGTCAATCGATGAACGGCGAGACACGGAATTAGGAAACATGGAGCCATACATGCCGGAAGCAGATCTTCCACAGACGCATAGCTCATACCAACAAAAGGAACAGCGGTCACAACCTCTTTCACGCACAATCAAATTCATGGGAAAGCGGTCAGGTCCGTCACCGTCGCAACCAGCCTATCAGGAAGATGCCGATGAGACTCTTTGGGAGTACGGAGAAGAAGCTTCATTCAGGGGCAACCGCGAGAGATTGCTGTCGCAACAGGCCGGCCACGACCACACGCAACGCTGGATAAAGAGTGTCTCTGGCTTTTCAGGATCTCAAGGCGCCTCCTCACGACATGGGCAAAGTCTGAGCCTGAGCTCGCTCGGCACGACACGATCTCTGAGAGCCAATGACATCGTCGAACGATACGCCGACGGTAGAGGCCAGGTGTACCCTTCGCAACGGAGCAGGCCACGCTCATCTTTCCAGGTGGTCGAGCCGATTAACGACGCCGCCGTGATGGATCCGAATCACAAGGTCAGTCGCATGGCGGCCGTCATCGCGCTCATTGTTTCAACGCTCTTGACGGCCATCTGTGCCGAGTTCCTCGTCGACACAATAGAAGTTGTCACCAAATCCAGCGGATTGACGCAGTCTTTCATCGGACTCGTCATCCTCTCCGTCGTCGGGAACGCAGCCGAGTATATAACGGGTGTCAGAGTCGCCGCGAGGGGAAAGTTGGACTTGGCCATCGGGGTCTCATTCGGCTCCTCCATCCAGATCGCGCTATTCGTGGCCCCGCTCACAGTCATCGGCGGCTGGATCATGGGAAAGAGCATGACGCTATATCTAGGCCTATTCGATACGACGGTGCTTGTCGGCGCCTCGATATTAGTCAATTTCCTGATGGTTAATGGCAAGACAAACTATCTCGAGGGGACATTGCTTTGTGCTTGTTATCTTATTATTGGGTAAGTCGGTTCATGCCTAGGTTTCTGATGGCCGCTATGTTTCGAGACGGCTCTGCTAATCCCAATATAGGATCGGGTCATATCTTATCCCCTAACACACAGCATTGAAAGGAGTTGGTATAAATAAAATAAATTGGGAAGCTTGTGTAAATCAAGGATAAATAATGTAGATTTGAATTCAACACTTGACCTAACTGTCGTTTTTCCTACAAGCTTAGTGCTGCTCTAACCGCCAACCACAGAATTAATAATTGGAGAAGCAACCTACCCAGTAGTTACCCGTTGTAGTCGAATAAGAAAAAGAGATCCACGGCATCCAAAGCCATTCGACCTAAAAGCAGCCGCGACAGATGTGGCTTGTGTTAAGACTACTTGCGTTAGGGACACCCCAGTTCTATGCGGCCAGCGTATACAGGATATCCTACGTACATGTCTCAAGCATATTCGCTTTCCAATGCTCTCTTGTTTGAAGCCCGACGAGCTAAAGGCGGGGGAAGGATGACTCGCACGGCCCTTAATACTGTTGACGTCATTCATGATATACTGGATAGGGGAAGGGTTCTAGTTTCAAGGTCAGTTGGCATAGCCGTCAGGGGTTTCTGCCATGACAAATTAGAAATGCCAATCTTGACGCAGTAGTGATATCGCAGCTGAAGCCATTCTCATATATAACCAGGATAGCCGACAATTAAGCCTCTAGTATTCTACATGCAGCTCTATTGCATGAAAGGCGCGTAGGTACTGAAGCAAGATATTTGTCTACAGCCGATGAAACAATCACCTAAAAGTCAGCGCGGCGGAGGGGAGATCGATTCTGATCCAGTCGTGACCGTTGGCAACTTTTGTCCACCACTAGATAAAGCAAAGCCATGTATCCGAGTGCTCGACCTGCAAGCTGGAAAGCCCGAAGACGAGATAGAATGTCGATATCGCATCAGAGACCTTGACGACGGCGAAGGTGTCGGCTATGAAACGCTCTCCTACTGCTGGGGTCCACTTACTGAGCACCGCACGATCCGGGTTGAGGGCCATCGCGTCGAGGTGACGGATAATCTATATTCGGCGCTACAAAATCTTCGCTTCGTAGATCGGAATAGGCTGATATGGATCGATGCTATCTGCATCAATCAGAATGACATGGCCGAAAAGGAAGCTCAGGTCAACAGTAGGCGATTACTTTTCATCCGACTCCATATAATCGTCAAGTCACTACCACTAAGATATATAATCCCAATAGTGATGAGACGCGTGTACACGAAGTGCACTTCTTGCTCGTGTTGGCTAGGCGATTTCCGCAAACGCATGGAACCAATCCCTACGGAGCACGCTCAGGGCGTTGTAGATTTCATTCAGTTTCTGAATGACGATTGCAGCACCCCTTGTCCCGCCACAATCGTGACGCAAAGTCAACGATTAGCTGTCGGCGCGGCGCTTCGCATCATGATGGATGAGGCTTGGTGGCACCGCATCTGGACGGTACAGGAAGTGGTGCTCCCCAGTTCGAGCAACCTCGTCTGGGGACCATTCTATATCCCGTGGAAGTCTATGATTTATGCTCAAGGATATCTTGTCAGCTCGCCCGGTATTTCGAAAGCCAAGTCGCCGATTAGCCTCTGGGATTTTTTCAGGCCTGCGAGGACGACCTACTTTTTCACAGTACCAATCCACAGCCTCAAAACTATCGCGCTGGAGTCCTCAACGCCCGTGGATCTATTTTTCCGCTTCCGTTCCAGGAGTGCGACTGACCCTCGAGATAAAATCTATGGACTCATGGGCCTGATGCATAGAATCGGATTCGAGAGGATTAAATCAGCGAATTATAGTTTAGATATTGTCTCATTACTAAAGATCGTCAGTCTAGAGATGATCCAAATCGACTGCCTTCAAAACTGGGTCTCACGCAGTGGTGAACCTCATACCTTGCCTGGATTACCCAGCTGGGCTACTGATCTGACGCGGGATGATATGAACCAAACAATCGACGGTCTCTTTTGGTGGGAGCATCGCTTTGCATACGATCGATTCAACTCGGATGGACGACAGGCCAGGACGTGGATGTACAATGTAGATGATGACAAGACGCATTTGATACTCAAAGGCGTTAAATTTGATTGGATCATCCACGTCATCAAACCCCTGATCACAGAAATCCCAGATCCGTCGTCGACTCAAACAGAGCAGATAGCTGCTGTCGATGCCCAAATTCAGCACTGGCGAACCGCTGTGCAGGAATTCCTCAACGATCTGAAGACAAAGGTCAAAGTGAGTGATGATGACCAGGCCCGCGTCTGGAGCTCGTTCGACAAAGCCTCCACCGGCAATTTAAGTGACGAACCGCTTGACGCCACCGCGGTTGAGAAGTGGAAACTCGAGGTGCTCAGGTTCAAAGCGTTGGCTATCACTAACGAGGCGGAGGTTGGATTGGTGCCGCGCATGTCACAATTCGGAGACGAGATACACGTAGCGATAGGGGGCCGAGTGCCATTTGTGATGCGGCCTATCAGAAGCATGCCGGAGGATCCTGGAGTCGCGCCAGGAATGAAAGTTGGGGAGCAGATGGTCGGCATCAAAACATTAGTAGGTGACTGCTACATCAACGGTGCGATGCAGGGCGAGGCAATCAAGGGTAAAGAGGATGACGAACTTGACTGGATTGTTTTGCGTTGATGTATTGCTGGTGCCCTTATGCCTGGAAGACCAAATCACAACAATCCTTGGCTAAGGGAAAGCTGAAGGAAAGGTCACATATTTGTTAAACACTAGGTTTATATTTGAATTTACGGAGCAGACGTTGGATTTCGAGTACGCTGGGTCATATATCGAAACCTGAGTACGCTAGACTTCCGATATCTTGTCTGGCATTTCATCTCCTCTTTTGATTGAATAAATTATAATATCACTTTTTGCTTGCTTGATCTATTTCACGCCATGAATCTCATTCATTCAAAAGCCCCTGTGATCCCTCAAGTATGTACCAGATCCAATCGATTGATGGAACCTGTACATCTAAATCATGCGACATAACGAGTGTCGATACCTTCTACATCCGCGGAATCCACAACGAAACCTACTGAGATCGAGAACCGTACCTTGTCTATGCATCCTAGGGACCCTGTAAGTACTCTGCAATATGACTGGTCAGCTCGCCTTCATTTCTAGATCGAGTCTAGATTTAATACTAATGTACATCACGGAATTCCTTGCGCGTTGGTTTACAATGATTGCTATCACACCTCAAAAAACGTTGAGACATGTGATGTATGCAGGTGTTAGATTCATACGTCCGCGAGCTAACAATACAAGCAAACTGGTTAATCCTGGGCTATATGATCATTCCTCTCCATTGTGTACCTACGTTTCTGGCGCGTCCCACGTAGCGGCTGCGTCCCAGCCAGCATCAATATCATGCAGGCTCGCTGCGGGAGACCTAACACGTTAACCTATTGGGAACCAATAATACATTGTATGTTTTAACTTGGATACTGTACTATGCACGCAAGGTTGGTAGCAATTGGGTTAGATTTTAAATAACCCGGCTTATCCCCACCGTGTAACACCGCGGCCTTGACCAGATACAAACAAGACAAACCTCTTCTTTCTTGACAGATGTCATCTTGTCCAAATCCCGTACTGTCATGGTCCCCACGCAGCGAAACTTGGCGGTTTCCTCTCAAAGTAAAATTAGGCTGTCGGTTTGACAAGTGGGATACTTCAACAACCACCTAGTCATTCCTCAACTATATCAAACCACGCATCAGCAACAACGTAGTTTAAGTCCCCTGAGACTGCTTCTTCCTAATCGATTTCATTTTCCCACATCTGCGTTAGAAAAACCCTTACCAAACACCAATTTCCACAGATCTATAGGCACGTATTGATCAAGGGTTATAATTGCTTCGCTCATCTAGGATAGAAAAGAACAGGTCATGTTAACTGATGCTACTGGGAGTGAGTACACAGAATCAGTCACCGTGAGGGATTTTAATAAATAATGTCTCTGAGAATTTCCCTTATAATGTCTGTTATTGGCTGTGACCGACTAAGGGGGTTCATGCTCGAAGTTGTAACAGACTTGTATCGTCTACTATGTCACCCGACTTACGTTGGAGAGTGATGATATCTAAAGATCCTTATCTTATCACCTATAGCTATTATGCTAAGCTCTTCGCACTTATGCAGCGACATAAGACTGCCTGTGTGCTTAACGAGATACATTCATACCTGCGAAATTGCATCCCAGACGCTCAACGGTGCAATAATATCCAGTACCAATGACGCGCTATCATGACGCATTACAATAATTGCTTTCCAACGAGACAGCCTGGTGATAAACTCACTCGTAATGTGACCAAATTATTGAAGTTTATTCCTAGACAAAAGCTAGCATCATCTAGTCCAAGCCCATTATGCGTTGACTCATATCGTCATGAATAAAGCAGACGAGGCGGAAAAGATGAGCGAGCTACCTGGTACCTTTTATGCACAAGGTCATGTGAAGTAGACTAGTAGCTGAGTGCTTTCTCATAATGCGGGAGAAAGATAGTATTCGAGGATACGGTATGTATGCTCGTACACCTGGTTAGTCCCGTCTCGCATCTGAGAAGTAGCCGCAACTGGATTGATACCAAGTGGCAAGAGCAGCTCGTGAAGCCGAGCAATCTCTTGCGGGGTTGACACAATCCGCTCCAGTATTTTCTTCTCCAGGCATTGCTGCAAAATATCTCCATCGACATGCATCTTAGTCTTCTCGAGGGAGTTCGGGGCCAGTTGCAAATTTCCAACAGTATCGTACCCACCAGGAACGAGACAGGGATCCTTTATTGCCAACACCACAGCGAGATCTTGTAGATATCTCAGCAGCCGCCACGTATCATCGTCAAGGATTGAAAGCTGTGTTAGCGACCCATCAATTGCCAGGCCGAGTATATCGCGTCTGTCTAAACTGGTGCGCTTATATTCATCACCTCTAGCCCAGCGTGGTCGTGTGTGTCCACAGACGAACTTGCGAATAGAGGCTGTTATGGTTGCTATGAATATTACTTCGAATTTTGAGGGACCAGGTTTTAAACCCGAAGACCACAGACCATAGACGGTACACATAGGATCGGAAACTAGTACGAGCTTCTGGGGCTTCTTAGTACCAACGAACGATCCCACATCAATTGAATGCAGTCCATTTCGGGCGATGTTGTCCATGTGAAGTACAATCATTCGTTGATTCTTAAGAGCGTCATTTGACTTGTAGTCGAGAATGAGTAGGGAATGATGGGAAGTAAGGACATGCAAATTCCCCTCAACCACCTCCAGAGACGTGGCCGGGGACGGCAAATCGAATTTCATAGCCGTTTTGAATTTCTTATCTTCGATAACATGATACTCAAGGGTTGTACCGAAGTTTAGGAACAGGCCATCGTCGTCAGTTGTCCCAAATCGAGGCAGTCCATCCTTTATTTTTCTGTGGAATTGGGTCCAGAAGCGAATTTGACGTGATCTCCCCGTAGTCGTAGCGGCTCCTTCTTTCTCTGCCGAGACGACCAAAAGCCGTCCCTGGCTATCTCCTATTCTGGCTAATATGACAAACCACTCGTAGAAACTCCCCTTATTTTTATAGCGCCAACTCATCAAGGAGGCGAATTTGATATTTGAATTGTCTAGGTATGTGATATAGTCGACGTCTTCGTAATGTTCATCATCTTGATCCGACACTCTTCTGATCGGGTGAGATAGATCAACTCCCGTAACGGGATCGAAGAAATGTAGAGAAGGAATTCCGCTTTTCTTAACGACTGCGACCAAAGCGTCGAGTCGTTCCGAGTATAAAATCTTCATAGGCGTACCTTCGATAGGTATATACCGTGGAACGGGCGCAGGATGAGATTGTAGCTCCGTTATGAGAATATGTGATCCGGCAACCATGGCCCATGTAGAGTCCCCATATCCCGGTATTTCGTGTAACCTGGTGACTGAGTTGATTACAGGAGAAGGCGAGTGCGGTTCGTTGGCATCGGTAAGCCAGATTCGTGAAATCTCTTCATGATAACCCGCGTTCGATTGTTCATCCATTTCCTTCATAATTGCAAGACCAGCGTCGTTGCACACTAATGTTGAGGGGCCTGTATCGGATACCATCCCTGCGAATACATGTGATGGGGATACCCCAAAATGATTCGTTCTAGTTACTGTTAACCTTCGCCCAGTTTGGTGCTCGTTCATCAATTGTATTGTAACGACGTCACCGTCCCTCTTTCCCAAAACAATCTTATCATCTCCAGGACATACAATACTGGTTACAGCATGAATTCCCGTAGAACCCGCCTCACCCGGCATGGCCAGTGTAATCTTTTCTAGACAAGGCAGATTAGTAATCGAATGAGTTTGAAGCATTCAGGCGGTAGTGTTTTACCTCGTTGAGAATTAGGCAGCGCTCGCTCGTCTGGATGCGGTGAATCGAGAGGCAAGATTATCAGAGTTGACAAATCCTTATACGAGACGCCGACTAGAACACAGGCACCAATGGACAAAGTATTCAGAGAAAGAGCAGTGACATCGCCATCCAGCCCATCAATGGTATGCACCAATACAAACCGGGTTTTGTCAAAAGTGAAGACCATAATTTTGAAAATAGACTGAGAGTAGACTGATAAAGCGAGCGTTTCACCGGTTATAGCCGAATCTGTTATAGTTGCTGAGGGGTCTTCAACAATGTCACTAATTGAGTGTTGATAACTAAGGACGTAAGCGATCAGGGGCGAAATTCAACAGCAGAAATGGAGATCCTACCAAGTAGTCGGGGACAATATGGTTGCATGTGCAGCGGTAATCTGGATTACTAGATCCTTGGAGACGTGAACTGCGAGCGTGGTCGAGAGAAGATCGAAATCTACCGTATGCTGATCTTTCTCGGACACCTCGGAGAGGTTATTTGAAATGTGTAGAAGAGCCGAGTTTTCTGGTAACGCTAATAACATGAAGAATCCTGCTTCTGGTACACCATCAAAACTGGGAATTACCCAGCACCTTTTGATGGGCAAGGGGTATAAGAGGTCCAAACCAATCTTCGCCTGGATTCCATAACGCATTTCTACAATAGCCCCAGATTTATCTCTGCCAGAGCAAACAAAGATCTTTTCTGGGGCTAGCATATGGCCTTGTGACTTTTCGGCTGGCAGTGGTCGATTCAGAGGTTTCTTAAAGTCTGACTGAGAGTATCCGCTTGCGTCTTTCGTTAATACTAGGTCAACCGTAGGAGACCAATTGGGCAATGAACCGAAACGTTGTGGTTTTCCTCTTGGATGCACCTGCAAGAGGTGATGTTAGCCCTACTATGAAGGAGCAGAAGCGTAAAGCGGTAGAACGTACCTGCAATATTGCACCCGGGCCATAACCTCCGCCTGCTACTAAAACTTCTCCGTGTGGTGTACTGAGAGACGCAAATCCTAAATCGATATTGCACTCCATTGGGCCATAATAAATGCTGGTCTGAATATCGGAGTCGCTGCTAATCTCGAGAGAATTGACCCAGCCATCCTCTCTGGCGAGGTATATCAAATCAGTTTCTGTGTGGTATGATCCTTCTCGCAAAGGTCGTGTCCAAGCCGTCCACATCGGATCATGTGTACCATGATGCCATTCCGTTTTGTCTCGATGCGTCAGCTCGAATGGAACGAAAACCGGCGGACCGCTAAGCATGCCCGAGCAGATTGCCATAGAACACTCCGTTATGACCAGAAACTGGCAACCGACAGTTAGGGGGATGACGAGCATCGGCAATCCGGCGGTTTCGTCGAGCCTGTGGCCCATTTTCTCTTCGCATAACACATCTCGTAAAGACTCCCGAGTATCCCAATCATAGATGGCTAGTCTGAGAACCCCTAAATGGGCGGTGATGATGAGTAACACAACATCGAAAGCGTTTCCAGAGCCGGGGTACAGAAATTCGAGTTTATGAATGACGCCCTTTACAGCGCGTGCTCTTACAGATTGAATGGGCTGTAGGGGTTGGCCTTTTGCGTGTTGTGAGCGGAGTTCTGCTATTGACTTTAGCTGATATACGATCAAGAGATCCTCAGAACAGGCGAGGCTCAGATATCCCCCATCGGGGCTGATCGTCATGTGGAATCCCGGGTCTTCCAACTCCCCGCCATCCTCGTCGTTTCTGACGTACTCGCCGTTCTCATTTATGTGGCCAAAGATAGGGATATGTGACGGAACGAATTTCCAATCGCCAGCGGGAGTCAAATTCATGATGAGAAACACAAGCTCTCCAGTCGACAGCACTAACACCAGCACCTGCTGAATGGGCTCGACACCTCCGGACAGGGTTGGGGATGTCGAGGGATCGCAAGAAGTTGTGTCGATATCGTCGCTTCTATAGTAATTGGCGTGAATATCTTCCCTTGTTCTTCTTAAGTAATCAGAAGTGCCCATAACCCGACAATTATTAATTTTGGAGCCAAACTCCGCCTTTGCGATGGGTTGGAGTTGAAAATCCGAATCTAGTTCACATATCTGAATAGATTGGTCCTATTACCGTTAGCGATATAGCAACTGGACATAGTGTTTGATACATTATTCATGAACTAGAGGGGGCGGCTGCGTGTGGTAGATTTACACGGTCGAATCGACCGTAAAAATGGCAGGCATATGCTACCTGGCCTCGTTTCGAGCAAAGCCCAAGTCGCAACATATGGTTGTTGAGAGTGACTAGAGGGGTCACGACTGATAGGGGGATGTAGGTTGACTAGGCAAAGAAGTAAAGGAAATAACCCACTCCGACTAAAGCTACATCATTAAAGCGTGATGACCGAAGCTGAACAGGGAGTACCCAACGGACGATGGGGCTCTTGATGACTGTTCTGGTAAGGAGGCCATAACTGGGTGGCTTCGGAGATGCCGGTACCGTAGGCTTAAAACGAGACTTTAGGAGCTCCTCGGCGGTTACGGTCTGGGTCACCCATTCATTGTTCACAAGAACCTGGGTCTGCAGAGAGGCCATGGCTTTTGCCTGCCTGCCAGCCAGCCAGCAGTCCGACTTCAACTGTGCCTTGATACGTGGTGTTCGTCCACGGGGGCCAGCACGCAGATAGAAAGGTGTGCTTATGGGAGACTAAGATATGCGCAGCGTCAGAAAGCGGTCGAAAAGCAGGCACACGGGTCAAAGATCCAGTGGGGAGCCAAACTTATTGTTCGTCGCGAAGTAGGATTCGGCCTTGTTCAGATAGATATAGAACCACGGTTAAGATGGGCTTGCTATCTTTGGAGAGTGGATACGAAAACAAGAATGAAACCGGGTTAGATGGCCGCCTTTGATACAGACTCTCCGTAGATAGACTCTTGGGCTGGCTAGAAAATGCTCGTTGTTTTTTGCTAAACGAACTTGTTGATAGATGAAGTAGAGGCGTGTTCTTGTTCTAGTCGAAGCGGTCTCCCGCGATCATATGAAATTTCGATGAATGATTCGCTCTAATATGTGTTGCATCCGTGTTTGAAGATGGGCCAACATCAGGCAGGAATATTCATATCTGCTGGAGTTATATTGGATACGTCACGTAACTCAAAGGTTCAATACAACATATACTGTGAAAGAAGCGGGGTACCTTCCACTGTAGGTAGGCTCTCAACACTAGCTAGTTACCTACTTGATCAACGAGGCTGATGACGAATTGCACCAACTCGCAGAAGTGATCATGATGTTTTATCCAAGATGGAAGTGTGCCTAAATATTGTAAGGTACGAGATTATAGCTACCTGGTAAGGGTAGGTACTACAGCGGGTCGGTAATATGTACGAAGGGTTCAATTGTGCAAGTACCGGAAGCTGGATAATATATGAATTTATCGAATGGAAGGGAGAGGTACCGCACTCGGATTTTGCATATATATATATCATTTATGTACATATCTTTGTTGTAGGTTTACAAGTAGGTACCTAGGTACCTATGCTGGCATGTCGGACCCACTCGGGACGGGCATCGAAGAACTACAAGTCGGCTTGCTGCAACAATATCCAGACCTTACCAATGCTTACCTGTTCAGGCAGATAGATATTAGATTCACCACAGTTGTAGGAGAGACGGGCCATGAGGCAGCGCATTTGAGGCTCATCCACCAGATGCAGCAAGTTAGGCTCTTTCCCACTATTTCATTTGACTTACCTAAGTCTCTCCGTTCGTTTCGAAATAGCCCAGGTCGCAACTAAGCCCGTTTATGACGCCCACCATCTACAAACTATAAAGCAGGGCAACGTCCATGCTACCAAATACTTATCCAATGTAGCCGAATAGCCGCAACTGCCATTGTATGATATCCTGCTTAGCTGTGAGATATTGCGCTCGGGTGGTGGAACTTGCGTGTTTGTTGTTGTAGGGCTGAAGTGGACTCGTCACCTGCATCCTCATGGCTGCCGTCAAAAAAAGCCGGCATGCTGAAGAAGGCCACGCGGATGCAGGATCTCATGTGTCAGTGACGGAGTCCAAGGAAGACCGTATCATCGATGCGTGTAAAAGGAAGGATATCGACGAGCTGCGGGACATAGCTATTGCACCCGGCGGCTTTCTATCGGATCATCTGCGAAGCCGGGCATGTAAGTAGGCTCAGCTACCCCTGAAAACATATATATCTATATATCTATATATATATCTCAAGGCTAAACGCATATAACAGGGCCGATACTTCTTGGTTCCGACGCGGATACAGCGTCCGATGATTCCACGGAGACCCACGGCTCGTGGAGACACTTGCCACGACATCGGGATGAAGAGCAAGTCAGGCTAGATGTCGACAGAAGCTTTGTCTACTATCCCAACTGTACGTCCCAGGGTCCATATCATCTAGTATAGCGCCATGTACAAAACTGACCGTTCCGTGCCCAGACAACACTCAAGCCCAGCTAGAAGAGAAGAAGACAGAGCTTTCCGACCTCATCACCCAAGTCCTGCGCGAGCAGCCCTATCTCTGCTACTTCCAAGGCTACCACGACATCTGCCAGGTCCTCCTGCTCGCACTCCCGACCGGGCTACGCGCCCTCGCCATGTCGCGGCTCTCGGTGCTGCGGATCCGCGACTTCATGCTCCCCACGCTGGCGCCAGCCATAGCGCAGCTCCGTCTGATCCCGGACCTGCTGCAGGCCGTGGACGCGGAGCTCTGGCACCACCTGTCGCGGAACGAGCCCTTCTTCGCGCTGGCCGACACGCTGACCATGTTCGCGCACAACGTGCAGCGGTACAGCGACATCGCGCGGCTGTTCGACGCCCTCATCGCCCGCGAGCAGGTCTTCGGGCTCTACGTCTTCACCCGGATCGTCCTGCGCCGCCGCCGCGAGCTCCTGTCCCACGAGGAGCCCGACATGCTGCACTTCGCCCTCTCCAAGCTGCCGCCCGACCTCGACCTCGACGCCGTCATCCCCGAGGCCGCCCGCCTCTTCGACGACCACCCGCCCGAGTCCCTGCGTGCCTGGCGCTACATCTCCGCCGCTAGCGTGCTCAAGACCACGCGCGACGTCAGGGCGCTCGCCCGCCAGAGTCTGTGGGATGGTCAGGTGCTTTTCGAAAAGCAGGTGCGCGAGCTGCGGTGGGATGAGCGGCGTCAAAAAGTGATCAAGGCCGCCTGGGCGAATCGGACTCTCCTGTTCACCATCCTGGTCGGTATCAGCGCCATCTATCTGCGAAAGACACCCGCCTGGGCTGGCCTAGTAGCGTGGGCAACTAGATTAGGCGGTGGTTGAATTCTTCGCTTGGCTTTCATTGATTATGTTGAACTCGAAAATGCTGGCTTTAAATCTGTGATTTTCTCCTGTGTAGTAGAATTTGTTCTCGTGAACACTCAAGAGGGGGAATCAAAAGCGTCCTTTTGCTCATCAAATGCTATTTTTTCCATCCTGTCGGGTTGTACATTTAGCTATCCCTTTGGCCAAACTGATAAACACGCTAATTGCTACCATAATAACCACACATATGTACAACTGTCTTAAGCAGCCTCTTGGAACGCCGTCTTTAACCCTTCAAAATGCTCCTGCTGTTCTACAGCTAGCTTGCCTCCAACATCACTGATGATTGTCAATATCAGGCTATAATTGGTGTACAAGAATCTTTCCCGCTTTCTCTTATCTGTGCCAAATGCCGTGCTATATTTAGTTAGAAAAGCCTCTGTCTCGCTTCTCAGTCTCCCCAAGCTCGTAACGACCGGCTCATCATCTCCTGCTTCAGTGCTCATGGAAAGAACCCCGTGGAGTAGCTGCCCAAATCGCTGAGTTACCACATGCGGCGCCGTAGATAGCTTTGCCTGGTCAGCCTTGGGGAGTGGTCGTGTCGGTAGTGTGGTAGTTAATGCTCGGACAGATTCGCAATGAGCATTCATGACGAATTGTAGACGAGGCCAAAGTAGCATGGCCGTGCCATTGATATATCCATCAGCGGCCGGTATCTTTCGTCGTTGAAGTTCAAATTGAAAGTGTTGATTGAGTCGGATGGAGAGGAGTAGTCCAATGGCATCGTATGTCTCAGATACAAGAGTTTTCGTTAAACCCTGTCCTAGCTGCAACGTTGGGTCAAATATATAGGTGAAGTGACGGGAAATTGTGGCATAGCTGAGGGCGGGTGCGAAGAATGAAGCGAGAAATGTGTACTCTGCTGTAACATTATCGATGAGAGCAAGATTGAAGTTGCGAAAGGGAGTTTCAAGGTAATGTGTAGACTGGTCTTCTTCGGCCAAATAGGAGGATATCGCAGTTTGATTGCTGGTACGGAGGATGTCAACGCGTCGACCCAAATTAAACGCGTCATGGGGCGGCCCGGCTATCCTAGAGCTTGAGAGAGCAGCACCCCTGCGAGATGTATCATCATTCCCCAGCACATCCAATTTGTCTAATACATGAAGTTTGATTTTCCTCAGGGCATTTTCGTAGCGCGTGAATTGGTTCGCATAGTACCATCTCATCGTATTCATATACGCGAGGCAAATCTCATTGGCCAATGCGGGGTGGTGTTTATGAAGAAAGGAGAACAGCTCCCTGAACTTGAGAAAATTCTGCTGTTGAATGATCTGGGCGTTGATATGGGGAGACCGAAGGGCTTTGATTTGAGCCACCAAAAAATCCCTAATCCGCTCGATAGCTTTTTGCACCAGCTTCTCTAGCAAGGGGCCAAGATCTTGTAATCCCTTGTTCTGCTCCGAAGCCGAGTCGTTCCTCTTGTAGGCTGCGTCTTTCTTATCGACCTCATTAAGAGCTTTAACCCACGCTTCGTCGACATGACCATCTGCTATCTTGGCCACAGTAATAGGCGAAACACTGATCTCATCAACAGCAGGCGCCAGCCCTTTTTCTACCGCTTTCCGATTTTCGAGTCTAACGTTGAGAGCTGCCGATCTCGCCTGTAGGGTCTCAATGTCTGCTGAGACTGCGGCCAGGTCGTTTCGAAAACTGGCAAGATTTGTCTCAACGGATGCCAGTATTTCGTCGCATGCTTGTATGGATTGATGCAAATCTTCGAATTTGGCCTTATTGCGTTCATCTGGCGCTTCACATTAGCAAAATGAAAACTGCAGCGCGTTTCCAAGCAGACCTACGCTCTTCAGGTGACTTTTGTTTCCTGCTATCTATAGTCGCAGATATAGGTTCGTCGGACAGTGCTAGCGAGTGCAACGATAAATCGCCAAAGTCGAATACAGCGTTTAAATCGGCGGATGTTATCGAAGTGGTTGAGTTTGGGGTAGAGCTGTGGGATCCCCTGCCCAGCAAGGTCGAGAGGATATCAGCAGGATCCGGTCCAGTATAAGTGGTAGTGGTCTGTTTAAGATTTGAACCAGTGGCCCGCCGGGAAGAAGCCAATAGAGACGAGGTGGAGGAATCGGCTGAGGCTAGAGACAGGGAAGAGGATCTCGGTGTAAGGCCAGGGCGTTGTGAGGTCAGATAGGGGCCAAGGCCACCCGAAGATCGCGCCGGTGCGGGAGAGTACGCGCGGCTGGGGGGTTGTGAGGATGCCGGCGAGGGGGACTGGCCAGCGAGGCGATCGAGCCACATCGTCTCTGACGCCTATTTACTCCTCTACTCGTGAACAGCACCGGCTCATTTCGGAGGTTGCGTTTTATCTGGGTTCAGCGTCGCAGGAGGACCAGCGCGTTAGGGAAGATAGATATAACAGCGGCTTGCTCCAAATTGAGTAAGATAGATATGGAGAAAGAACAAAATGTTTCTTCTCGTACTATCCTCGAGTGATAGGTAAAAGAGCTTGGCAAATGTGTTTTCGCAGGATCAGCATAGTGAAGGTCAGTGGCCAAGAGGTAGCTGCATTGCGAGACGTTCATTTCATTAAGCTCCAGCTGTAAGGTTACCTACCTACCTCTAACAGGGACCGGGGGGAACCTGACCCCAGGATCCACCTCATCTTCAGATCAGATAAGACGATATGCAATTCCACCCCGGGACCTAGAGTTCATTCCATTTGACAGAATTATTCACAGATCGAGATTTGATGTGGGACCGAAGGTTCAAGGGATTCTGGAGTGTCTTCTTTTACTGTTTTTTTACGTATGTGTTTGGCAGGCAGTAGGTTGTATATAATGCATCAACCAACTTACACAGACATTCACTTTTACTTCTCGGCAATTCAAGATCTGGATCTACCAGATATTAACAGGGTGACAACATCTTAAACACTTACACATGTGCAACACTGAAGAATGCATAACACCTTCATTCAGACCCCCAACTTGCAACAGAACTCAAATGGTCAAAATTATTTTCTTGCCATACCTTATGTAGACCGGGACTAGACCAGTTGTAGCGGTTAACGGTTTCTACCTGCCTACCTGAATGGATACCAACTTGGGTAGGTACTGTAGGTGAAGCTGTTACCCCGCAATGCTCTATAGGCCCCTCTAAGATCCTCCTTGGCCACTGAAGGACGGACCCAGACCATCACCATTCAACCCAGAAGAGAAATTTGTTAGAGTTTGCTTCAGGCGCTAATACTGGATTGGTCGGTACCTACCTAGACCTAGGAGGTAGGTACTATGTCGTACAGCACACAGGTGTCCCGCCTTGCGTCCCGCCTACCTCATCTACCAAGGTCGTATACAGGCTACAGGCTACAGGCTACGGGCTGCAAGTACCTACAGTGCTTCCGTCCCTCTACCTCCTGCTGAGAAATTATTGCTAGGTACTTTCTGGTTTGGACGAAAAAAAGCCTGGGCGAATCAGAGGCGAGTATTTCGCAAGCCCAATTCTGTGGGAAAAAAAGAATTACTACCTTACCCCCTCCCTCCTCGACCTCTTTCTTCTAGCACACCCTCTCCCACCACACAACCTTCCACTCATTCCTCATTCCTCTTCACTCTTGGGCATCTCTCGTCCAAGTCTTGTATTTTCCTGCTTCTCCTATTCTTCCCCCCATCGCACAATCTCCTTCACCATGGCTGACGACGAGGTGAGTAGTTGATCCAGCACACCATCCTCTCGTAGCATCTGCTGCAGGCGATCAATCACCCCGCACTTGTATCACGATTTCCCATTTCCCCCGCCATGCGAGCGACCACGACCACCAGCCAAGAAGAATCCTCATGCGCAGGCTACCATTCGTCTCTGCTTTGCGCGTCGCTCTCCCCGCCACCGCTGTAATCACGTTCTTGTGCGTGCGTTGCTGACTCGTTTCTCTCTGTTGCAGCATCATCATGACTTCGACCAGGGTAGCGCTGGCGCCTCGGCCACGTTCCCGATGCAGTGCTCTGCCCTCCGCAAGGGTGGTCACGTCGTTATCAAGAACCGCCCCTGCAAGATCGTCGACATGTCCACCTCCAAGACTGGCAAGCACGGTCACGCCAAGGTTCACTTGGTCGCCATCGACATTTTCACCGACAAGAAATTGGAAGAGCTTTGCCCTTCCACCCACAACATGGATGTCCCCAACATCCTAACCGAGACTCATGAAGTTGTATGCTGAGACCCCGACCCCTCCTTTTCAATTGTATACAGTGGGGCTGACCGTATTGTCACCTAGATGACCGTTACCGACGACGGCTACCTCCATCTCATTACCGACCAGGGCAAGGTTACCGAGGACACCAAGATGCCCGAGGGAGAGATGGGCGATACCATCCGTACAAACCTGGAGAAGGCCGAGGACCCTGATGACCCGACCGTCATTAGTGAGTATTGATCCAAGCCTCTCGATGCGTTCGATTCTTGCTAACCAATTTAAAGTGGTCACTGTCAAGACCGCTATGGGCGAGACCCACGTTACTAAGGTCGACATTCAAGCCCGTTAAATCATGAAGAATCTGCGACGGCAGATGCCTTTTGAAGGTGAATACTTAACAGGACATGCTGGGTTGTGGTGGAACACTCCCAACCTTCAGCGCAAAGTGCTATTAGGCCCGATACTCGGGAGCGTTAGATATAGACGCAATATAGCGCGTCTTGCGATAGTCACGGGTTCAATACTGACAACCAAATGATCAATTACAAACCTGTCATTTCTACGCGTGGTTGCACCTAGATATGATCAATACGAAGCGCATTCGACAAGTTATCCCATTGTATTCAATACTGTGATCCTGGTAGCTTCAAAGAGCTGATTGGTGTGACATGGTTAATAAGTGCAGATAGTAAAAAAGCCACTAAGCGAACACTTGTTAAGAAAATCAGGGGAAATTACTGCGTAACGATTATAATACAGTAAAAGATAAAAGTGCTAAAATCTACCTAGGCAGGCAGTTTTTTTATATAATAACTAGGTTTTGTCTCGCGAGGTTTCTCGAAATCTCGAAATAGAAATAGATCATTTCAAAATTGGGACAAATGTAGAGATTCTCAGTCAAGTGAGCAAAGCTCTACAATTTTTGAAGTGGTGGGCCAACGTCTCCAGGTTAACGGCTCAGACACTCCCAGGTTACGGTACAACAAGTACCTACGCAATTGCACTTGGCGCCTGCTAGCATTACTCGTGCCTCGTGCCCTTCTAAACAGATCAGACGCCCAACGTCAGCCCACGGCACTTGGGTTGTTAGGTGATCGAATGGCTCGAACAAGATACCACAAGTTCCGTGGCGGGGAGCGATGCGATGAGTGCGGCGCACGCCAATGGTTCGCGCAGGACGCGCTGCGATATTGCCGGAACGGGCATCGGCTGGAGGGCTTCGCCAATCACGAGCCCGACGAGGACGCGTTCGGCACGCAGGGGAAAGTGTCGCGGAAGAAGAAGGAGGCGCGCCAGAAGGTCGCCGTCAAGCTCACCGGTGACGAGGGCCGCGAGCTGTACCTCGAGGTCGTCCAGCTGATCCTCATCCGCCAGGTGCGCTGGCTCGTCGACGCACAGGGCTTCCCGGACGACTTCGCCGAGCTTGTACGGGCGCTGTGGGCGCTGCGTGTGCGCAACCTGCCGCTGCGGGAGCGTGGGGGCCGCAAGGGGGACGAGTCGGACGCTGCTACGTCGCAGACTTGGTTCAGCTCTCAGAGCGAGACGGGCGAGTCCACCGATGCCGACCTCTCGGATGCGACGACGACTACGTGGGCGCCGGATGCGCGGCGTCGGTGGAAGTTACCGAGGCTCATCGACACCCTTGCATTATGCTATCTTGGCTGCTTGGTTAGACGATTGCCCGTCTCAACGGGGGATTTTTGCAACTGGGTACAGAAAGGGGATCTAGAATTCCTGGCTGCTGTATGTTTTTTTTTCTTATGCTTGTATGAGGATATTCTGTACTATCGCTAATCTGCTGCAGCTTAATCAAATACCTCGTAATGTACGCGATCGCCTACCTGCCGAGTATCATGGAGCATTACAGGTCCGCGATCACCTCCCAGCAGGACGACTGCAAACTACGGTCCAGCAGCTTGTTATATCATTTAAAGTGAACTTTGAAATGATAATGCCTCCATTGAACTATGTTCCCATAATAATTCGCTTCATCATGGATCTAGTTCTGCCAAGTTCGTAATCCCCTTTTGCTAAACGACACCTCGTCCGAACAGCTAACACAACATAGTCCAGGTATATATCACCGTCAAGTGCATGGCAGAGATTCTTAAGACAGAATTCTCATATTCTAGCGACGGCAAAAAAATCCGTACCATTGATAACCCTGAGGTTCTACTTGCATCAGTTGTCGTCGTCTCTACCAAACTGCTTTTTTCTCTAGATAATGTAGAGCGACCCCCCTTAAGCCAGCAAGACCCAAGACGGACAAAGGTCGACTGGAAAGAATGGCAGAGGATCATCACAGAGCAGCCGGCGCCAGCGCGTGCACATTTAATACGTGGGGAGGAATACAAAGTCACAGCCGACGAAACCTTGAGCATGGATAAGACAAAGCTTGACGATTATATGGATTGGTTTGAGAGGATGTGGTTATTCGGCGGGGAGCCCAGGAGTAAGCTGCATCTCATCATAAATACTAATGATACCAATGGCATCGTCGACTAAACATGATTTGCAGCAACCGAGCGCGTACGGAATCTCTTTGAGCAGAAGAGGGGTTCGGCCATAGCAGATGGATCCCCAAGCCCAGAGACCGACGACCAAACCAAGAAGCAATATGCACAATTAGGTCAATCTATTACATCGACTAGGCCAGTTATTACAGCTACAGACAACGAAAAGACCCAACCGAGAAACCTCTGTCCTATCTGGCGTAGCGAAGCAGACTTGCCAGATGTAGCGAAAGTCTTGTATGAGAAAGCGGCAGAGCTGGCTGCTATACCACTAGCAACTTTGATACGGGGTGCGGTGCAGGTTGAAAGACAGGTGGAGCTCTGGTGCATCCAGAAGACAAAGGAAAACGGAAAAGGCAAGGGGAAAGCCAAAGCCAAAGGCAGAGCAGTGATAGAAGCTGGCGATGATTAGAGGCATGTATGTAATTAATGGGGTTCATGGGTAAATACATATATCCAACCTGGACGCACACATGAAAATTGACAGCTTATCTTATCGATTGAAGATTTGACACAAGCGAGCCCAAGCTGCCACCTGGCAGACAGACGACAGCGCGCACACTCCAAACCCCCACCACTATTGACCATCATCGATTTCGCATTGGCCTCAATTTTGCGAACCGTGAACACCGACAAACACCCACGAGGAAAAGCAGCCAAAAGTACGCAACGCCCCCGAAGTCCCTGAATATACCTGCTTCAGAAGAAGAATTATGTCTTCTAAAGTAGAAAACGCTCTCTAGAAAGTCGCGCTGACCTCGACCTCTTATCAATGTATAGTGCAGATCTTCGTCAAGACCCTAACGGGCAAGACCATCACCCTCGAGGTCGAGTCCTCCGACACCATCGACAATGTGAAGAGCAAGATCCAGGACAAGGAGGGCATCCCCCCGGATCAGCAGCGTCTCATCTTCGCCGGCAAGCAGCTCGAGGACGGCCGAACCCTATCCGACTACAACATCCAGAAGGTTCGTGAAGCTTTCCCATATTAAATCGTCAGACGTAGCAGGCTCTTTTTGAAGAAACAAGAGCTCCAGCGCACAATATCCAAATGACTACCGAAGCTTCCGTCGAAGAGGGGGGAGATTTTATGAGCAGTCGCTGACGTTGTACCGATTTACAGGAGTCCACTCTTCACCTCGTCCTCAGACTGCGTGGTGGTATCATCGAGCCCTCTCTTAAGGCTCTTGCCAGCAAGTTCAACTGCGGTATGTGTTTCGGATCACACCATCTTCTACGAAATACAAATAGCTGACTTCAAATACAGATAAGATGATTTGCCGCAAGTGCTAGTACGTTGCCATCCACAGTAATTTTCATTCGACCGCCAATCCACCAATTACTCTTACGCGCATACGAGATCGCGGACGACGAAGTTACCGTTCACGTAAGCTAACAGTAAATTTATAGCGCCCGTCTTCCTCCCAGAGCCACCAACTGCCGCAAGAAGAAGTGCGGCCACACCAACCAGCTCCGACCCAAGAAGAAGCTGAAGTAAACGATTTCGCCCCCCTCTCAATATACCGGTTGTCTCGGGCAGGGCTGTCGTCAGTATCCGGCTCCGAGGCTTTCACGACGGCACGGAGATCGGCCAGCGAAGAAGAACAAGGTGTTTGGGCATGTGGTGTTTGGTAAAGGAAGGCCGCATGGATTTCTGCTGTTGCTTCTGATGAGGAAAAACCGGCACGGCATTAGTCTAGTTCTGCGATTATCGGAATAAATAAATACTCACATAAACACAATCCTGTCCACACATGACTTTTTCAATTCTAGAGCACTTTGTGATCATGGTATCTTCGACCATTTCCAGCGCATCCTCTCAGTAGAGTCACGCATAATCAGCCACAACTATAATTAGACACAACCTTCTGAGACCTCCTATACAAGTACACGAAGTTGCGAGTGCAAGCCAAAAGGGCCGTTATCTCTATTAATCTATGAAAAGAAATGGGGGTATCTCAAGACGCCAGCCGGTCCCAAATGCAAATCCTCCCCCTTCCCTATCAAAAATCACGAACTACCCAGCCCAGTCCAGTTCATGCGAGGACCTTTTCCATACACTCTCCAAAGAACATATATCTACTCGAAAAAGGCCACAAGAGAAATAGACACCTTCGAAAGCGCCACTTTTGTACTGTACTTCGAGTAACCACATGAGTAGATAGTCAACAAACCGGTCGTTACCTGGTCCGTATTTTCGATCCGTATGAAAACGCCTTGCTCAAACCATGCATTATTACATATTTTGTAAGACGATGAGCCGCTTCAGCGCTCTTGTTAGGCAATCGATCGGGATACGATGACTAGCCGGAAAGCCTGTTCCCGGGCTTTTTCGACAAGATATGAGAAGTCTGGGGAGATAGATAGATATGTCTATCGTGGCAAATGGACGCCAAGCGAGTTCAGTTCTTCTTCCGTCCACCTTTAGGACGGCCGCGGCCACGACCTCTGCCCCGGGCAGCACCAGCACGACCAGACCGGGTAGTAGGTGCCTCTGTCTCCTCCTCCTCCTCCTCCTCCTCCTCTTCTTCTTCTTCTTCTTGCTCTTCTTCCTCGCTGCTGCTGCTTTCGTCATCGTCGGCCTCTTCCTCCTCCTCCTCGTCTTCTTCTTCTTCCTCGTCTTCTTCTTCCTCATCGTGTTCGGACGCCACGCTCTCCGTCTTCGCCTTGGCCGCGGCTCGCTTCTGGCTCCTCGCGCCCCGGGCACTCCGGCTCACAGGACTACTGACGACCGGCGTCTCCTGGTCCGTGTCCTCGACGGTGCTCGAGCGTCTCGTCTTAGCCGTGGCGCTGCCCGCGACGCTAGCGGCGTCCGCGGCAGTGAGGGTATCGCCGCGCTTACGCTTGCGCGTCTGCTGCTGCTGCTTCCTTGTCGTCGCCGTCGTAGTAGCGCCGTCCCCGTCAGAATCGGACCAGTTGTCGGGCTCGTCCTCGTCAGCGGCCGCGCGCGCCCACATGAGGTCGTGGAACTCGTGGGGCGGAAGGTCGAAGTCCTTGTAGATCTCCTCGGGCGCCTCGTCGCCGCCCAGCGAGCGGACGTAGTCGAACGAGTTGTCGCGCTCGTCGATCATCTCCATCTCGTAGAACTGCCGCAGTTTGGTCCAGATCCCCGGGATCCGCGTGTGCGTCTCCACGTCTGGGTCGAAGCCGTGGTTGCGAAGATGCTCGGATATCGCGATGACGCGGAAGTGCTTGTGCATACCTGTGAAGGGGAGGTCAATTGTTAGTTGATAGATTATTCTATTCGCACTTTTAGGTGTTCAGATCGCGGTGCGTACCAGATGGCTTCCATCTCATGATCGCTTTGAAGAGCGACGATATCTGGTCTTCGGTCCATAGGTCTCCGAGGACCTCGGACTCGGGCGGGTGGTTTGGCTTAGTGGTGACGGGCGTGTCGGCGGTGCGAGGTGTCTCGGATATTTTAGGAGAGGAGATTCTGGGGGTGCTAACGTCCATTGCATCTTCGTCGTGGGCTGGCGTTGCCGAGGCCTTGGGCGTGGACACCTCTGCCGCAGCTTTGGACTTACGTTTCGGCGGCATGGTATCAATTGCTTGCCGTTGCAAGCTATGATAACAGGACTGATGCTTCTCTGCACTTATATGACGATTATTATGGCCAGAATTGACGCGCAAAGAGAAGATATCAAGGTGTTCCACGGCCTAGAATGCGACTGAGACGGTACAAGGCCCAAATGTGTCTACTAGTGTACTATCAAGCTTCGTGTACTGGAACTAGTCAATGTTGCAAGGATACTTTCGAATGTTTGCTTTATGTGCGACAGTAAATAGATCCAAGCAAGAGTGAGTTGGGAGAGGTTGGTGGTGAGAACATTGAAAGATAGCAGGAAGCCCTACAGCTATGACAATGACATGTGAATTGAAGCTTCAAAAGCTGGTAGGTATAGGTACAAGGGCATCACCAAGTAGGTGTGGCTTAGCTATGCGCGGGGCAGACGCGGCTCACTAGACATTTGTGGCGCGTTCACTCAGCACGCGTTGAGGCATCATCATCTCTCAGCTGCGCCACACGCTGTGATAGACAAGTTCAACATTCAACAGCAGCTCACATGTGATTCGTCTTTCCGGTCTTGTCCGTGCAAAGGATGCTGTTTCTCACCGGCCTTCCAAGAACATGGAAGCAGAAGAGCCTGCCAATGTTTTTGCCTTTCCTGACTTCAATCTATCTACAAAATGGCTAGCCCTGCCTTCCAAGCCCCAGGACGAGTTCTTCAGTCCGGATGTGGTAGAGGCCACCAATGACCCAACTAATTTCAACATCACCAATACTCACCCTTCTCACACAGCGGCTAATGAATTTTTCAAAGTCCCTGATGCCCTTGCTCTGTCAGACTTGGATGGCCATGACGATGAGGACAATGATTCCAAGCAAATCACAGAACCGCTTCACGATGTTGCTCTTCCAGATCTAGATATCATAGATGGCCTGTGGCACAAAGGACAAGATCTTCCAGCTGCCACAGCAGAGTACAAGACATGGGAGGCCTTCTCATTTCCTGATATTCCACACTCCGCTCCCCTCTTTATTACAGAAGCCGGGCCTTTGGTGTATGACGCCGCTATCATAGATGAGGACGATCCTCTACGTCTTAGGAGTACAGATCACCTTGTCATCCAAAGCAATCCGTATCTAGCAGCATTGCTCGCTTTGACTCTTGGGAGGGGCTCGGTTTTCTTCGAATGGAATACTAAAAAGGGGACCTTTGTTCCAGCAGTGGAGAAGATGAGAATATCCGGCTACTCTACGCACATTCTTCAGGGGTTACAAGATTCTTGTCTAAGATCTGGGACAACAACGCGTTTTTTATCATCCTATGTCCAGCTTGCGTACAGGACGCGACCTATTGCAACCAAGGTAGCACTTGCCAAAGTCGTCGATGTTCTTCTTCTCGCCATCCAACAACAGTTTGGTGAGCGAGGAAAAGACGTAAGGTCTCTCTTACAGTTACAATCCTTAGTTGAGCCTGTTGAGTCCATGCTGCTATATCTTCGCGACCTTGTCCGCAGCATATCTCGGATGAGAACCGACGAACATGTGCTATCGCAAATATTCACTGAAACTGAAACCCTGGATAACGAACATTCGTTACTGCGCGCTCTCATGTGCGAAGTTTTATCGCGAGTCACAGAACCTTGGACGGACTTTGCCGAAAAGTGGATAGGGGTGAAAGCAGAGGAAGGCGTCTCCATAACGAAGGACGGGCCGGGCAAGAGCTTTGTCAAGGTTCAAAATGCCATGAAGGTGGACGATCTCGGATTTGAGATCGAAGAGCGTGAGTATGTGCTTGATGAAACCCGCATGCCAAATTTCATCCCTCCTGATATTGCGCTTGTCACGTTCGAGGCTGGGAAAACTCTACGGTTACTACGGCTACATCACCCGGAGCATCCGCTTTGCCATATTGGCATTGTTGCCTCCAGCAACCCACCTAACTTGAAATGGCTATTCGATTGGAAGTCAATTGAAAACCTGGAGCACGAGGTGACCCGATATGAAAAGGCTATGCTACAGAGGATTATTGGAAAATCATCCCAAGACATTCTCCAATCCCAACATGAGAATGCTGTTACTTCTACGCAGCAAGGCATGTTACAAGTGTTTGGCAATGACGGCACTCATCTTGAAAAGCAACTCCTAGCATCGATCCAGGCATTGGACCAAGCACCGCCTATTGCAGTCACCCAGGATGTACTGTCATCCTTACTAGAGAAATGTCTATACCGTCAGGATGACCATCTCCAAACAAACGCTTCGGACTTCGGACTACACTGGTCGCTTATTCCCCTGCATTCGTTTGGCCCGCTTGTGATGTCACAGGCAAGACTCATCAACCGCGAGTACATGAGACTGCTCTTCAACACACACGACCTAAGAGAACACCTGCGTGTCCAGAAAGAATTCCAACTTCTTGGGAACGGTATGTTCTGCAGCCGACTATCCCACGCGTTATTCGATCCAGATCTTGAAACCGCCGAACGACGGGCTGGTATTGCTCTTAACGGTGGCATCATGGGCCTTCGAATGAATGGTAGAGAGACATGGCCACCCGCGAGCTCAGAATTACGTCTTGCGTTGATGGGTGTCCTCAGCGACACCTACCTATCACCTACATCACGAGAACTGAATCCATCGGGGCCCGAAACCTTGGATCTTCCGGGCGATCTCAGCTTCGCTCTCCGTGACCTCCCACCCGAAGAGATCGATAAGTGTATGGATCCTAGTTCGCTTGAAGCACTCGACTTCCTGAGGTTGGCCTACAAGACGCCGGCACCGCTATCGCCAATCTTCACGACTATAATACTAGTCAAATACGACAAAATCTTCAAACTGCTTCTCCGCATTCTGCGCATGCTGTATGTCGTCGGTCAGCTATTCCGAGACACGTCCAGGATGGAACGCCAAGGCCGGGATCCAGGCGAGGTGTGGCTCCGATTTCGGTTCGAGGCTCAGCACATCGTACAGAGCGTGGCGACATACTTCTTCGACACGGGTATACAGATGCCGTGGCTACAATTCGAAGGATGGCTTGACGGTGTACAGTCCGACGTGGCCCGAGTCGACACGGACATCTCGGACACGCGGGTGATCAGCCCGGATGAAGTGCGTGAAGAGCACGAGAAGATGCTCGATCGCATTATGGCCATACTGCTACTTCGGAAGAGACAGCAGCCCGTCCTGGCACTGCTCGAGGATATCTTCAGGCTGATACTGCGATTCTCCAGACAGGTGCAGCTGGAGGTGGGAGGTAAAGTCGCCGATAACGCCAGCAAAGTCATCATCCAAGAACTGTACCAGATCTTCAAGAAGAAAATGGGAGTATTTGTCACCGTCTGCCACGGCCTTAGCGAGAAGGAAGGGGGCGCGGGCAGGCCGGCGAGACGGGACGATGAGGAGCGAGGGAGTGATACTATAGGTGATGGAAACACGATTGACAGGCTCCTAGTCAATCTGGATATGCTGGGTTATTATTCACGTCCCAGGTTTTGATTTTATTATTAGTGATACCCCCCGATCAGATTACCAGATAATTGAACGAGTTGATGCAATTCTTACTTTGTATGTATGTATGTATTGCCTGTGTTACAGTTTCCCAGGGTGAGGGCACCTACCCGGTAGCTTATTGCCCCGCATCGCGTGTCAGGTAGGACAGGACGCGACTTGGTTAGGTACTTGCCCACAAAAACCCCGAACCCCGCCAAGTTAAGTGGTTAACTACATAGGTTAGTTAGTTGTCTACAGGTGGGGTGGTTGGTTTGTTATCGTTCACTCTTCAACGTCCCGTCTCGACTCGGCTTGTGCTGATCTCTCATACCATTACGATGTCTCGGTCCGTGTCCTCTTCGGGGAGGAGCCTGACCTTGACAGAGGAATTGGAGAGATTGGAGCAGTCTATTACACTCACGCTCCAAGGTATGTTTATCAGATCTCTTTGCTGGTGGCCTCGGGGCTGGAATTATGCTGATTCCAGCTTTTCAGAAATCGACCACAACTTCAGTAAAGCCCACCGGATCGTCACGACGAGTGTTCTGCCCCTTGTTGAGCAATATGGCGAGCACTCAAAGAACGTATGGGAAGCTTCCAAGGTCCGTATAATAACTGGTGCCCGATATCAACATGGTTCGCATGGCTAAGAGCAACTCTCTAGTTCTGGAAGCAATTCTTCGAGGCGTCTGCGAATGTGTCACTATCCGGCTACGAAGAGCTAGCAGGGGAAGGTGACGAGACAGCCACAGCTGAGGAAACGACTGTCGACGAGACTAGGTCCGATTACGATGCGACGCAAGACGACACGGCAGGCGAGCCATCCGAGTACCATGACCATCACCAGCGACGGACCCACGATAACATCCAGGACTCATTGCTCGAAGATGCTACCATCACAGGCAGCACACCGCGCCCGCCCGCCACGAAATCCATCCACGCACAGTTTGCCGACTTCGGCTCCCCATACCAAGCCTTACGCCGAGAGCTCAAAACCGAGGCGGTCTTTAAGGACGACCTGCCCGATGATGAAGACGAATACGGCGAAGGTACGGCTCAGCTCCCTCCGTATCACCACGGGAGCACCACACGACTACCCGATATGTCCATGACACCCCGGTCGTCGTCAATCTTAATGGACGAAACGACGCCACAGCCCAAGTCAAACCTGAAGTCCAAGGACCTACTGCTGCACCGCGTCCTGGACAAGAACTACAGACTACAAGCGACGCCGCTCAAGACCGTTGCCCTCCCAGCGCGAGCGCGAGGTCGATCGCCACAGAGAAAGGAGATAGAAGAAGAGCCCGAGGAGGACAGGACGCGGCGCGCGCTATGGGCCGAGAGCCCGATGAGCTCACCCGAGATGGCGGTTCCCAAGCTACGGAGCGACTTGTACATGTCGCCGCTGAAGACGCGGGGACGTGGTGGCGGAGGAGGAGCAGCACCGCGGACGCCGGGGGTCAGCGTGCAAACGCCCGCGACTGCGAAGAAGCGAGATATTTTCGCCGAGGAGCGAGATAAGGGGAAGGGGAGGCAGCGGGATGAGATCACGTGGGAGAGCGATGAGGATGACTTCGATGCTGATAGCGTCTTTGGTGGTATGAGTCCGCCTAAGACTATTCATTTTGCGTTACCTCCTAGCAAGCTTTTGCAGACGCCTGGTAAGTCATGCTTTATTCAACAGGGCGATGAGTGTTGCACGGATGCGAAGATGATGGCGAACGTAACTAACGAATATCGTGACAGCTCGGGAAGCGAGCCGTCGCATCGTGGACGACATCCTCATCACGGCTGGTGCGGAGCCCGATGAGTCGGAGCATAGCCCTACGATGGTCAAGATGAATCATGACATCTTGGACGATACGTTCTAATTGTGTATGATGAGCTCATTGAGCAGCCAATTGCCTGAGATGGGGAACATTGATACAGATGTGTTGGAAGAATAGTGAGAAGATTTGCAGAAGGTGGGCACCAGTCTCAGATACCACAAACCACAGATCATCTCCTTAGGATGAGAGAATGAGGAACTAGGACTAAAATGTCGCCGTTCTATATTCCATGGGGATGGAATGTGCATAGAGATAGAGAACATGGAGTACAAAATGAGATACCCTTTTTATGAGTGCAAAATAACATCCCCTGCATAAGACTTCGCGCTCCTTTTCCCCCTCTCTTTCTCGCCTTCATAAATATCCAGTGCTAGATAGCACGGTATTCCTGAATATTCGCCAAGGAGAAAGAAGAAAGACTAAACATATCGAAACCCTTCACAAAACATCGATTCTCTCGGCACGCGATATAAACGCCATTTTCAGCAGCTCTAATACGTATCTAAAGGAGAAGAGGACTTTATTTCAATTATTTATTACTTTCGAAAACCACACTATCGGTCTTTCATCTTTCTGATATCATTCTCACCACTCACCGACCGGTACATGCATAGGGGTTATGAAATCAACCTATAAGTCATCGCACAGTCATCGCACCATATTGAAACGTAAGCAAGTGAGAAAACAAATAAGGTGATGAAAACAAGGGTATCATTTCGCTCGGTCGCTTCCAAAAGTATCAGCTCCTAGATTGGACGCCTTTGCCCTACCCATCTTCCTATCATGTCGCCTACACCTAAACCAGTATTAAAACACCCCTCATCTTCCCCGTACCTATCCAAACTCCAACCGTACTTCCAATTCTATCCCAGCCCCAACTTCCCAAGCTCCAGCCTTTCCGTCAACCTTTCCTCTTGAGTCATCCATCACATGCCTTATTCCCACAATCCCTGAAATTTCATGATTCGCATTCGATTCAACATCCGCGATAGGCGACGCTCGGGCCTCGGCGTTCGCGTGCCTTTGGATGATTTGAATCAGAATGGGTGGAATCAATATGTACCCCTTTTTGAAGGGTTGTTGTACAGCGTACGCGTGGGCTGAAGAGACGAGGCGTCATTGACGGACTTGGCTGCTTCTCGCTCGCGTTTTAAGTTGGGGTTGTGAGGCATCGATGGGTTGGTGTTAGAGAAATTTGGTCAGGATGCTGTTGTGGGGTGTATTTGTCGTGTTGCTTTGTCTTGATGTCGGTGTCGGTGACAGGTAAAGAAGGGGATAAGAATGACCACAGAATGTTGTTGTAATGTTCCCTCCTCTAAGGGAAGAATTCACTCCTAGGCGACGTAGTCAAGTCGTCCCTGCTTCTGGATTCTATATAGATGAAAGTCCTTGTTAGCTTTTGCTCCCTCTTGGCCTTAGATATCGGGGAATGCGTAGGTTGATCATGGTGTTAGTCAACCGGAAATGGGCATATGTACTTACCTTTGGGTAATGATGTAGTTGCCGTTGCATATTTCCGCTCTCGTAAATGAGTCGAGAGTCGATGTGAATTTTCTAAAATTTGAATAGGAGGTTGGCGGTTCATGATAGGCATGGTTGCACTTCTCAAATCAACTGGACTGCTCTGTCGCCGGTATCTAGCCACAAGTCTTAATCAACCATCGACTTGCTTCCTACTTACTTATATGTATACGACAAACACCATCACGTCATCGAAGCTATTTTCAGCACGCAGCCCAACGTAGGACCATGACAGCCTCACCTACCTAATCGAATTTCCTGCAGAGTTGCTCTCCATACCTACCAGCTGGAATCCATGGCGGCGATGAGCCATAATGGCGAGTTGGTGACGAGCGCCGCAAAATGCACAGCCACGGATCTTTCCCGAATAGGTGATCGCGTGCTGACTTGGCGATGCACCACAGCTTGTGAGTCAGATACAGCAATGCATGAAGCCCTACCTGAACATCATAATTGTTTTCGGGCTTGTGATAGTAAAAGTATGTTTTTCAGGATTGGTAAAATGATATGCACAGCCTTAATTTCGAGTCATTTAGATTTCTGATAGGTGTCCTGGGTTAGGTATTAAGCATCGTGGGGTCAGGTTACCAGGGTATTGTGCATGATATCGCCTACCTAGGCAGACTGCTGCTAGCTTGATATTCTAAGATTCCAAGAGTCCGGGCCCAAATAAATGATAGGGAAGATGGCGGAAGAAGGTCGAATGTGTTGTATCCTGGCGATTTATTCGGGCTCTGAAAACCCAAATGACAGCGCCTCCCCGGCCGTGTGTCACGTATTAGGGTTACCCAATAAGCGGGGGCGAGACGGAAGAATCACATATGCGAAGGCGTGATATACCTCGTGTCCTTCTCACACCGCGGGAGCTCGACAAGGTAGACTTTGAAGCTTTGTTCCTTTTCTCGGGCGAGGCCCTCTTTGATCACTATACCAAGCATAATTTTTTCATTTATTTGAGAGGCAAGGGGGTGATGCACTTATTCCTAGATCACACAACTTTACTTCGGGCACGCTATCTTCCAGTCTTTGAAGGAGGATATTATCGGGGTCGGTATCTGAGGCATTGTCGACGTGAATAAGACATGCGCATAAGAAAAGACCGAGATAAGAATGCGGCCTTTCCTTAGTCTGTTGCGGGATACGAATTGACCTGACGGTATCACACGTTGGCAGCGATCGATTTCTTTGTGAACTTTCTATGCAAGAGAACCCGTTCTACTTCGTTAGATGAAGTCTTGACTATCGTCCTATATAAATCGCCATGAGAAAATTGGGCTCACTGCGAGTGATGGCCCGTTCATATCTTTAAGTTCATACCACCATATAATCTGCAAATCGACTATGCGCGGATACCCCACGAAGCTGAGGAAGTGGCTTGAGTTAGTTGTTGGAAACATTCCCGGCATCTATCAGAACAAAAGCACCGTTGATGATGTCTCATTCCGTGAAAAAATTTGAAAGATCTCGTCTCCAGCTTCGCTCGCACCACGCCTGAGTATAGTCATACGCTTCTCTCAATGAGCTCAAGGATAGGATGACCTGGGCCCCAGCTTGTTCCCAACGGAAACTCTCCTTTCCGACGTCTTACGAGTTGTTCGTCAGCACAAACACTATTCTGCATTTCGATTTCCTCGAGGAGTTTTCAAAACTTGAGTTTGGACAATTCTTCATATCATCTATCATCATACATGACCTTGTCGGGCACAACTGGAAAATGCCCACAAACCAAGAACAGCATGCATCTAGTGTCCCCTCCCACCTAATAGGATTACCCCCCTAATTGGACGAAATTTACGCCAAAACTCACCAACTTTGAAAATCTATAACTAATTAACAAAAATAGATACAACAGATCAGAAAATAGAATTATATAGATAATTGGGTAAATAATCTGCCTGAAGAGTTTGGTAGTATTCTGCTACTGTATAAGGTAGGGTACCTAAGAAAATTAAAATTTACACTATAAATTGTTAAGGGATATGTACTACATAAAACAACGAATTTTAACGCAAAAAAAAAATTCTATAGATTATTCCTTTTTAAATTATATTTACTATAGAAAGAAGATATACAAGAATTTTCTTTTAATTTTTTAACTGTATTATTGCTTGTAGAACATAAAGTTGACAAGATTACAGGGATTATTTTGTTAGGCGTTTTTTAAAAGAAATTATAAAAAAACGAATATTTAGCTAATTTACTTCAAATTTTAAATTTAGCTTTATTGAGCAATAAAGTTCTAAATACTTTTTAGAAAATATTTTTTTCTATTTTTGTAGCGCTGAAATTCGTTGTTTTATGTAGTACATATCCCTTAACAATTTATAGTGTAAATTTTAATTTTCTTAGGTACCCTACCTTATATAGTAGCAGAATACTACCAAACTCTTCAGGCAGATTATTTACCCAATTATCTATATAATTCTATTTTCTGATCTGTTGTATCTATTTTTGTTAATTAGTTATAGATTTTCAAAGTTGGTGAGTTTTGGTGTAAATTTCGTCCAATTAGGGGGGTAATCCTATTAGGTGGGAGGGGACACTAAAGCCTTTCGCCCTGATCGAGTGATAAGGGCATAGATGAGAACGTCTTTGATGAATAGGCCTACGAGTGCAATGGAACTGATGTAATCAGAGGAAGAGCGTGGGTGTCTATTGCTGGCGGATCACGAATAGATAGATAGATAGCCAAGGTGCGTTGCTCGCTGATGAATTGTGTTGTTCTTGTATACAAGCATTAGGTAGTTTTGGTGTTAGTGGTACTTAACATGTGTTGTTGTACCACTGCTGATGTGCAATATGCCACGAGGTCAGGGTCCTAGCGAGTAAGCGCACCGGCCAATTGGACTCTATAAGTACACTAAGTAGTTAGAGTGGCGGTACTGTACTGCATAGCCAACCATTCCAGCTTGCCGCGTAGGGTTTTTGTAATATCTCTGCAGCTGAGTAAATTTCCAGAAACGCTTGACATTTCCGCGGGTGAGTGAGTGAGGGTACGGGCAGAAAGTGAGGGGCGACCGTATTCGTATTCGAGTTTTGGTATGGGATGCCGAATGCGGAGTCGGAGATATACCAAGTCATCCTGTCGCGCTGTCATGTGATTGGCTCGCGAGAATTCCATACCGAATATGGATCTCTCACGTTGTGCAATCGCATCATCTGCGCCGATAGATACCTGGACAACGTTCGAAAGAAAATGGGCAGAGTATCGTTCGAAAGTAGACTGGAAACATCATACACAGTAGACAATTTGACCTGGCGTGATTGTGTCGCGCGACATCAAACTATTTTATGGTAGACGAATCTCGGGTCGGGGGCTATTGGTGCTTAATAATGGGGATTTGATCAACGGATTTAGATTGCCAGATGGACGGATACCACCTAATCTCCCCGTGCGTTTGTAGATCTCAGACTAAGTGCTGTACTACCTAGGTTAGCTTCATATGTAGAGCACGGGTTGCCCATGGCGTTGGTACACTGCTGTACATCTCACACCTCGTGTTGACGCCGCATCTCCATAGATGTAATAGGTACTTGTATTACCAATTTAAATCAATTTGCCCGGGGAAATCTTCCGATGTTCGAGGTTAGATGTAAGGCAAGCTAGAGAAAGAAGTCTTCTGCCTCGCTACCTTGGTTGTTGCGACGGCGACAGCTTGGAGATTATAGCATTTTGTAGTATCACAATGTATCGGTACACCTGCATGTTTCTGAGCGGCACGGGTAACCCCACCCGCGATAGTGTACATGTTCGGCTCAGGTCGATGCGATTGGCCAATGCAAAAGGGGTAACCACCAATTCAATTGCTGATACTACAGTAGGGCTTGATGAGGGGTTTCCGCTACTTAGGTACAGTTACCGTACCTGTTACACTACAGCTCAAGCTAGCCGCCTCTCCGGGAGCTTACCTAGGTAAGTATACATGTACTATAGCATACTTACCTACCTAGGTACTATCTCCATCAAAAGGTCCCCTTGTACGGAGTACTGCACTCATTGATATTTGAACAGGATTGTATAACTACTAGGAATTATATATCTTCAAGATTTGTTTTTTAACGCATCCTTCCAGGCCCGACTTAGTCCCCTAAGAGCTAAGCACGCAATACGGTGTACACTACATAGTATATGTCAGTTTGTAGGGATGATTTGCATAGTGCGACGCTAAATAAGACCCCCAGAATGTTTCCTTGGCGCTAACTACGCAACGGAGTTAATTTTTGATTTTTCTAATCTTTTTTCCCTTTTCGTTCCTGATGTAGTGTACTGTTCGAAGTTCCTATGCGAAGACGAGCTTACCTAACGTTCTGCAAGCAGATATGACTTCTTTCCCTTATTAGTGCTACAGCTTGCCCACACCTTCACTTCCTTTCCTTTAATTACTTGGCTGTTATCTCCAACCCTTCTTCACCTCTTCCCCCATCCCCTCCATCCCCTACCGCCTATCCGACCAAGTATTCCGAGCTTCGCAAGTTCTGGGCTAAGCTTGATTTCTCTTGAACATCTGCGTGTTGCGCTGGTCGGCAAACCCTAACGGCCATGGCTTCTAACGCCAGCTTCACGTCGCCGCTGGCCAACGCCATTCCTTCTGCGGGCTCTTTTGCGCCCCAGATCGAATCCGTTGTCGATGCTGTCATGAACGCCAGCCTGCTCACCTGGGCTTTCACTCTTTTAGCCGTCGCTGTCGCTTACGATCAGAGTGAGTAGTCCCACACTGGACCATAAAAATAGACGAGCGAGTGCTTTGCTAACGAATCTGCTTCACAGTCAGCTATCTACTGCAGAAGGGCTCAATCGTTGGACCCGCCTACAAGGAGCCTTTCATTGGCCCCTTTCTCCAGTCCCTAGATCCTAAGTTTGAAGAATACATGGAAAAGTGGCAGAGTGGTCCTCTTAGCTGTGTTTCTGTTTTCCACAAGTAGGTTGGATTCCCCTAGCTCGGCAAGCCGCAATTGCTTATCGTTTGATTCACCAGATTTGTCGTTATCGCTTCAACCCGAGACCTCGCTAGAAAGATCTTCAATGCTCCCCAATACGTCAAACCCTGCGTCGTCGATGTTGCTACCAAGATTTTGGGAGAGGACAGCTGGGTCTTCATGGATGGGAAGGAGCATGTCGACTACCGCAAGGGTCTAAACAACCTCTTCACGCGCAAGGCCCTCGAATGCTACCTGCCGGGCCAGGAAGCTGAGTACAAGCGGTATTTCGCCAGGTTCCTCAAGCTCACCAAGGACGCCGGTGGCAAGCCAATCCCTTTCATGCACGAGTTCCGTGAACTCATGTGTGCCGTCTCGCTCCGCACCTTTGCCGGCTATTACATGGCTGACTCGGCCATTAAGAAGGTTGCCGATGACTACTATCTTGTCACGGCTGCCCTCGACCTAGTTAACTTCCCTATCATCGTTCCCTACACTCGTACATGGTACGGACAGCGGGCTGCTCGCGAGACAATGGAGGAGTTTGCCAAGTGCGCTGCCAAGGCTAAGGTTCGTATGGCTGCTGGAGGTAGCATCACCTGCATCATGGATGCCTGGATAAAGGAGATGATCGACTCCAAGAAGTGGCTCGAAGCTACCGAAAAAGGCCTCTCCACTGAACACCTGGTCAAGCCTTCTCCCATCATCCGCGAGTTCTCTGACATGGAGATTGCTCGTACGATCTTCACCTTCCTCTTCGCTTCCCAAGATGCCACCAGCAGCGCTGCCACGAACCTATTCCAGATTGTTGCTCAACGCCCTGATGTCCTAGACCGAGTCCGCGAGGAGAACTTCAAGGTTCGCGGTGGTGATATTCATGCTCCTGTCGATCTAGACCAATTAGAGTCCATGACCTATACTCGTGCCGTCGTCCGTGAGCTACTCCGCTGGCGCCCTCCTGTCATCATGGTCCCATACAAAGCCAAGAAAGCTTTCCCCATCACCGAGGACTACACGGTTCCCAAGGGCGCCATGATCATTCCCACGACTTATATGGCGCTCCGAGATCCCGAAGTTTATGACAAGCCTGATGAGTTTGACCCTGAACGGTACTACACAGGCGACGCTGAAGAGAAGGGAAAGAAGAACTTCCTCGTTTTCGGTACAGGCCCTCATTACTGCCTTGGTCAGCACTATGCTCAGCTTAACTTGGCGCTCTTCTTGGGCAAGGCTTCGCTCCTTTTGGACTGGAAGCATCATGCCACGCCGGTATCCGATGAGATCAAGGTCTTTGCCTGTATTTTCCCCAAGGTATGTTCTGGTAATATTGGAGGATGCATTTAAAACTATTAGCTAACAAAGAAATTAGGATGATTGTCCCTTGACGTTCGAAGAGAGAAAGTGGTAAAACGATGCTCATGACGCTAGGCTTGATGCCAATGCAAGATTTTATAGAAAGAGGGCCCGGACCGCCCCATAGACGAGAGCCCGTCATCGTCGCAGAAAGGCAAACAACACGTGCCAATCAGAGTCTTATAAGAGCGGAAGTTTAGATTAATTGTAATGATGGCCTTGTACATACTTGAATTAGAGCGACTTTGATACCAACGCCAATGGCTCGTTCAGCTCCATCTAATGACGACCATTGGAAGACATATTCGGCAGATGAGACCGACTCTCCGAAAATATTGCTTGAGTTTAACCTGAAGATACTGGGGCGACGTCCAGAAATTGGATTGGTTGACGAGCAACGGATCGGAGATTCATGGGAGGTGATAGGAAAGGAGAGCGACGTGGATGATGAAATCCGGCTCATGTCTAGACCGACTAACGATGAATTGACTCGGGTTGGATCCTACCTATAAGTGACAATGGACTGGTCCGCTCAATTTAAGTTGTCTCGCCTTTATCTCTCTTTCATGGGACCTGATTACTTAGAGGTCCCGACTGAAAGCCACTTGTCTCATCAGTCACTAAAAGGCTTTAGATCCATAACCAAGCCATAGCCTTCAGTGGAAGGGATAACTTCTCTGGATATTGATTCGTTACAGCACCCCCATAGGACAGAATGAGACAAAGGCGGCAGAACTGCATCTTCATGTGTATGACACTAATTATCTCCCCTCTCTACCTTCCTATCCTCACCTTGGCGGATCATTCTTGAATTGAAGATTAGATCGACTCTATCGACCCATTCCGTCGCAAACCCGAACCCGAACCCAAACCAAGTACCGTTGTCGCCTTCGTCAGGTGCGGACACGTCAGTGCCCTTCGCTTTTGCCGTTGCTCGTGCTGATTAAGTCCTATAGTGGATTATGACCCGACTCCGACCCCAAAATTCGACGCCCAACATCGGCAAACCGCTAGTCAGCGCGACAGGCAGGATGTTAATTCCGTTAAACGGAATGATCTAATTCGATTAGAAACACCGGCATATATCAAGCGGTTCGATCAAGCAAAAGTGCCATCGAAACAAAATGGATTTGGTGAAGTCAAAGAACTATATGAAAACATCTTTACTTGTACATCGCGATACTCCGTTGTACCCCGGGAGATAAAAGAACGTTTCACAAAAATACATAAGGAGACAGAAGGTGGCGGCCCGCAAACATCTTGGTTTCGAACAGAGCCAACTCTAACAGCCGCTTCACCAACGATTGCTCTAACGATCATAAAAAACTCGATCAACTACATGAAATCGTTAACAGAGCTTTCTCGTTGTATTCCTATTCTTCCTTAGGCACGTACGATCCCAAATAGGCGATATTCGTATACGGCCAAGTTATCGATCATGTTTTTAAGGTGAATAAGAAGGTTGATGTAGTGATTTATCCGCCTGCGACGATAGAAGACAATTCTATCCCACGGAAGCGCTATGATGCCCCGTCAGAGATTTCTATGACTGTTACAGAAAGCTCAGAAGGCTCAGAAGGCTCAGCAAATTCGATCGATTCTCTCGACTCTTCACCTGAGATGATCGTGGATTTCGCGCTTACCTTAACCTTCCGGAATGTAGTGCACCCGAAGAAACCATCTCAAACCTAATTTCGGAAATTGGAGACTGGCCCTTTCATGTGAACCAAACGGCATGCCCAGGAATCGTGCTTACTATTATTGCCGTCTCTATCAGAATAACGGCAGATTTATCGGATTATGAATCGCTTGGACCACTTGGGTTTTGGACTGCTGGGCGGTACAAGCGGATGAATACTCTTCGACGCCACATATTTACAACATATATCAATTCTATCCAGAACGAGGAGGAACGTGTTACGTTTCGCAAACAAGAACAAAAGAAAAGGCTTATTACAGTACCTGTGATTGTGGTAGAAAACATGATTGGGATTTGTATTTTATTTTTTTCGTTGTTAAATCTATTACGATGCTCGACACGAAGTCTTATAGATAGGTATATACTCCTTGGTAGGATCTTTCAGGGCTATCAATGGATTCTGACAACCTTTAAGGAGGCCATGGAGGATTGGTTCAGGGTCCCCAGCTATGATGCCGCGGCCTGCTGAGAAGGACTTGTAGGATAGTAAATGGGTTAAATTGTATCTTGAGAAAAAGAGATAGGGGGCGCTGAAGCGGTGCGGATGGTCAATCGCAAGCTTCCTAATAATAGAAAGATTCAGCCCTATTCAAACTCTAGGTTAAGTGGTTAAGTATTGAAATAGCCCAGAGTAACTTTTCTCGGGGCCCTTGTCAGGAAGGAATACGCATCCAAGGTTAGTGACTACTACCGAATTCAACGGGGGATCGCTTTATTGAATATAACACAAGTAGGTATAGTAGTCGAGGAAATCAAAAAAAAATCGAAAGAGTGTTTAGCTAAGGTAGGTTTAGGTAACTGAGTTGCCCAATCTCGCCTTTGAAATGACCACTTACGAAAAACGGGGAAATACAGGCCTCATTATTGGTTGACTCAATCGCAAACCACCCGAACTGGATCAATATTCAAGCCGTGAAGTGCCTGACTGATAGTTTCATCACATCTCGCTGGCTCAGATACCCAGACGGCTTGAAAACGACGACGCGCCTTGCCAGCGCTCTCAACTCCCTTCCTGGAAGTCAGGTTTGACGGTAAAGCCATTTTATAATTGATGTCCTTTCTAATCATAACCCTGCTTATATGCTTATAGTGGCTTAGACTGATTCTATTGCGCACCCTCAAGAGTTCCCTGAGAACAGCGTCACACCTGGCAGCTGGCTTTCAGAGCGGAAGAATGGCATCCGATCGTAAGCCTTCTGAATCAAAAACCACCACTCTGAAGCAGACAACCATAGCAGTGGTGCCGATAACAGAGAAGCACCAAGACAACAGCTGAAACCGGACAGGACAAACTGCGGTTATTGTGACTGTAGTAACCCAATATTCTCGGCTTAAACGAGTTTTTTCTTTAACACAGCAGTTTCTTGTGCGATCATAAGCCGTTCTTGTCACACGGGCTAACCCAAGGAATCAGGGCTGCACATATCCGAAGCCACGGGTTATTGCCTTCGAAGATCATAGAATTAATCTTACAAGCGGCGATTTGCATGTTAGACTACCTGTTCACGAAAACAGACGATCACGGGCGATAATAGCTAGATAAGTAAGATCGAGCGGACGGAAGCAAAGCTTTCGTGTATATAAGCCTAGGTCGCCGCCAGAGCCAAAGAGAGGAAGCTGGACCCGTATGGCCCCCTTGACACCATCTTAGATTACTGCAATTCGAACACCATCCCAAGCCCCAGATCACTGGTCCTTGTTACGATTCTGGACGCTTTTTGGTGGCCATGGTGGCGAGCAACTTCGCGTTGTCCCGAATGTGTGTAACGCTATATAGAGGACGAGATCAATATCACGTATAATATCGAAGTGCCTGTTGAACATAAAATTCTTGAGCGCTGGCAGCCAGACGAGTGCGTGACTGTGATTGAGTTTAACATGAATGATTTTAGCGGTGTGTTTAGCTATTGGGGTTGACTACTTCTTCCTCGAACCTTCAGAATCCAGATCTATAGAATAAAATGGGTACAGTGATATCGTGCAAGGCAAGTCGAGTCAAACTCTATCTCTAGCGATATTCGTTCATCAGCCAATTAACGTGATAATATCGTGCCTGTTTTATTACGATCTCAGCAGACGGGACGAAAAACTAGTCACAAGAGCGCTCGATGCAGACAGTCTCTATGTTAACTAAGTCAACCCCTCTCGTAAATCCATAAGTAGCGACGCTACTAACGAACGAGAGCGGTTGACACCTCCCTATCAGTTTGACTTCATAGCATTAAGGGTAACATCGGAGAACAATGTTGAATGGAGATCCAGCAGATGAAACCAATATTAAAATAGCTCGATAAACACTAGTGGCCAATTGTATAAAATAAGAACGACAAACACTACCCAAATGACAAAGTATTTCCCACGAGTTTCTCTGCGTATCTCACATAACCAAAACTCAAACGACGGCTATTCTCAACATTCAGTGTAACTGATCTCAATCTATGAATTGCTGATTTCCGGCTTGCCCGTCCTGCCAATCCCTAGCATGCAATATTCTGAAAACTGTCACCTCAAAGAGGTAATTCATAGTAACCGTTCCCTCCCAATTTTACGGGTCTTGAGAACTTTAGACAATTGAACTACAAGCTGTCGGGAGAGTAATGTCACAGAGATGATCGGTGTCAGCGACAAGCTACTTGAAAGGCCTTATGCTAAGGTACAAGCGCTGAGATCATTGGGGTCGGGCGTATATCGCGGCAATAATGTAAGCAAACGAATAGCCTAATCAAGTCGCGATTGGTTCGAGTGTTAGGTAATAGCGGTCTGGATTCATGGGCTGACTCAGGCGCTCTATGGCTGCTCCTACGTCTGGTGTTACATTGAATAACCAAAGCCACTTAAGTCGCCTCGTTGACATTAATATTGGAAACTACTTCATGCCGCCAGTGATGCAAACCAAGCTATGGCTTATTTTCATGTGCATGTTGTCTTGGCGAATCTCACTTTTAAACTACTTGCGTCTACTGCCTCCTTTAGCTTTGGATAAAGAGGTTTTCTCGAGCAAAACACGCGGCCATATTTGCTACCTACGAGGACTCTGGATTCGGCTGGATCACCTCACAATGATCGGGGCGTCCGCTACCGCGCGATACACACCGCCGGCATTTCCATGGTGTCCTTACGAGACCTAGCCAAGCATCTAGAGGCCATGCGCAAAGCCCGGAAGGGTGTGTCTGTGGTAGTTTTGAAATTTTCATGTCTAGGTGAGGTCTTCTTGTTGAAGGTTGAAGATGTTTAATATATAACTACATAATGTAGATCTTCGACTTGTCTAAATGGAACTAACAACCTCAACAGAGCAAAGCATCACCATTATTCACAATTATTACTCAAGGGGCCACGCTTTCATCATTTCGATCACTGCGGTCTACGAAAAACGTTTTCGTAATGGCCGATTTTTACATTCCGCCTAAGGAAATCTCCTTTCGCCTCAAGAACAAATCGACCAAAAAGGTTCTTTTCTCCCGAGAGAAGAGCCCCAGTTTTGGCCAATTCGAAGGCGATGTGTTCACTGATCAATGGTGGCATCTCGTGCCAGGGACAGGAGAATACCAAGGAAGGTACCTGGTGAAGAGCGACTTTACTGAGAAAGTCCTGTTCTCTCGAACGCAGAAGAAACCCCACGTCGATCACATCGACGGAGATGGCAAGTGGGCAGATCAGTGGTTTAAACTCGTATGTTGGCGGCTCTTCACTATCGACATCCTGTGAATATGAACTAAAGGCAGTTGCGAAAATAGGAGCCTGGCACTGGAGATCGCGAAAACTGGTTTCGTATTCGAAACACCTCCAGCGATACGGTGGTAGACTCGAGCGATGATGTAGGCAACTCGAAGGCAGATGACGAGCAGAACGATGACCAATACTGGTGTTTCGAGTTCGAAGACATGAAGTTTGTTGGCATCGATTACAAGGTTGATGAGCACAAGATCCTGTCTAATACACCCGAGGCCATTGGTAAGTTGCAATTCCTGTTTTTCCCTTACACAGCAGTAAGCCAAAACCAGACGGGTTTTCTATTGGTCCTGCGAGCAGAAATAGTAAGACCAAGAAAGCCCCGACCCAGCTACTTGAGCTATTTCTAATATTGCCTGTTTTCTTGCCGATCTGCTAACTATAGTGAAACTTCTCAGGTTCGGACTCAATCACCAATGAGGATACTGATACCGACCAGTCAAACAACATCGTCATTACTCAGACCAAGACTACCACCAGCATTCATGAGCAGACGCATGGTGTAACCGTCAAAGGATCTTTCTCCTGGCGGTTTGGTGTGCCTGTGATAAGTGATGCAAACAACGTTACGATAGAAGTCTCGCAAAATAACGAGTGGAAGGTTGGCGAACATATCGCTGACACCAAGACGTTCACGGTGACCGTGCCGGTCGTAGCCAAGCCGGGGACCAAGATTACCGCTACCGTCACAGCAACAAAGTCTGAGCTCGAAGTTCCGTATGCTATGACCTGGAAGTCCGCAAAGACCGGGTACGAGTTCAAGACGGAGGGAATTTATAAAGGCACCAGCTACTGGAACGTCGAAACCGTCGTGAAGAAAGATAAGCTGTACAATCCTGATGAGGCGGACGAGGACAGAGATCTGGACTTAGATGAAGATTCACAGGAGCAAGTGGAAGAAGTTGAAGCAGAAGTCCGCATTGAGTCGATAAGGGAAGCTGCGAAGGGCAGTCTCGACGACGGGAATCTACAAGATGAGAATGGGGCGTATGAGGAGCGAGCTACGCAAGACGACGGTAAGTGATATCTTCATACGTAACTAGCGAGTCGAAAAGACTAGTCGCTAATCATAGTACCAATTGGCAGGCTACGACCAAGCTGAAGACGATGGTGAAGAGGAAGAATATGCACAAGACGAGCAATCTCTTGATCGCGGGCAGTTGGCGCCCGAGGAGATTGGCGAGCAGGGTGAAGATTATTTACAGCAAAGAGATGACGAGGAAGATGGTGATTATGCGCAGGGAAATGGTGATGAACATGAAGAGCAGGAGGAGCAGGAGAACAGTGAAGAGCGAGCCGACGAGCGAGATGAAGGGCTCCCAGAAAATGAAGGACTTACGGAAAACGATAACTATACGCAGAATGATGGATATGAACAAGATGGCGCAACTAGCTACGAAGAGGGGCTTTCATACGAAGATCAACCGGCGCAGGGGTACAGACGCGCCCAACAGTATGATGCGGCCGAAGATTACGCATTATAGGCAAGATCTCATTGGTGAAGAAGATGGCTATAGGACCTATTATATAATGAGGCCCAGTAATAAGAGGGAGCCGATAGATGCGGCTCGTAGGAGGTGGGGGAAGCCCTATAGAAGTATAGAATCAATACCCGTTAGAAATCTAAATTGTCTCCTTCAGCTTCTCTGGCACAACGTATCAAGAAACCTCTCCTTATGCTACAGCGATTCTTTGTGCAGTAGTTTTATAGTAGTTATCACACGCAGTTCCAACTAATTAGTGAAAGACTGTGTGTCAATCACTCACCGCCCTCGACTAGTCGAGGAAAAAGTGCTTTGGCCAAGACACAGCTCGGGTGAACACAGGAATTTTACTAAAAGCTCTCTATATACAACTTACTCGTAGCGGAAAGATATATTTTCTATTCAAGATGATCATTATCTTACTTGATATAGAAGTCCATGGGTCAATATGTCTCCATAGAAAGGGCTATTTACTTAGACGCTTAGACAACAGCCTGAGAACGACGTCCCTTGCCGTATTCGACAGCCCTCTCAACTCTCTGGAAGCTGGGTTTGATGCAAGAGCCATTTATAGCCAATATCCCTTCTAATCCCAAGCCTGCTAAATGACTTCTTGGCTAACACGAGCTTATATTGGATTAAATAGATTGGCCTTACTACTCTTATGTACCCTCTATAGTTCCCTAAAGGACAACGTCGTACCTTAACTGCCGACCTTCGCGTAGGGAAGCAAGTCCAAAGGCAGGAAGCCGTAACCAGTGGCACCATGACCACCGCAGAAGTGTAATCAAAGAGTTATGTAAACACCTCCTCTTGTAGATTCCACGTTTAGATCATATCGTTTTGACTGCAAGCTGATTATTTTTTTAGTTATTTCCTGCATTCGATATTTTCTGGTTTAGTGGGAAACGGCTTACCTCCAGTTCAGATTGCCGGTGCAGGCATACTTGCAGCTTTTGATGAAAAGTTGCAAGTTCTTAGTTAGAATTGCCGGCGATGGATAGCGCTCTAGTAATTCTCTCTCCGCATAACCTAGCCGTTCTATTGAAGACTGCACCATGCTTGTGGCATGATCGATAGCCGCTTGAAGAGACCCGTGTTCTAGAAACAAAATTGGGACCAGGGAGTCAACTTCACATTGATCCTGGAACCGCACGACTGTTAAGTTATCGTTGTCTATATACCATCCTAGACGAATATGTCTATACTTACTACCTCTTTCTTGAGCGACAATATATCATTCGTGCTATGAAACATTAATAAGTCTAGCGGAAATATCTCAAATCATACACGTACATTGAGATAATCATGTTTGTTTCGTTCCATATTGTCTGCATCGAGCTGCTTTGCATCACATCCATGGGGATCTCAATGCCGAGAGCGTACCTGTTAAAGAGGTCAACACAGACGCTTCCTATATAAATACTTGACAGACTCATGAGTTGCTAGACACGCGCCAACTGCACTTGTTCCCATTCGACGACGTATGTAGTCCTCTACAGAAGTCATGCGATTTTCCATCTTCAGTATTTGTTCCTCCCATGTCATATGAATGTAGCTTCGTAGTTCGTGAAGTAGTGTCTGAATCTGGTCTATAAACTAGTTATTTCGAGGTATGTCGATCGGACTGATATTGATGACAGTTGCTCACTCGCATTGTAATCCCGCAGTACTGCTTGCGCAATAGGATCAAAGCTGACAACTAGAGGGTCGGTTGATATTTGCGAGAGATCGTAATCCTTCTCTCGTAAAAGACTGGCTTCGATATATGAAATAGTCTCTTCTCGAAATTTTGTCGAAGCCTCTTTATCGTGGATCATAGAAGAGAACTCATGCGAATCAAGTTCTAGTTTTTTGTCAGTTAATCCTCTGGTATGCGTGTTTTTGGGGTTAGGGTTGGGGTTGGAGTTGAATAGATAATATTAACCATCATCCCAACAAAATAGCTAAAGCTTCATTAGCAGCAAGGTCCATATTATGTCCGGCAAAACATACCCAGACTGCCAGATGAGTTACAATGCAAAGAGCTTCATATGATGGATACGGCCAACATGAAGCACCGAAGAACGAGTAACGGGCCGATTTCATCTTTCGAAGCCTCTTCTCATCTTTTGAGTGAGGAAGAATCCTGCAAAGAGTATAAGTCACGGCTCATATTAGTTACGTTAAACTACTTCACATTTCCAGAGCTCTGTGGACATCTTCTTCTAGTCTCTCAACTTCTGAATGTACTTCAAAAGGGTATTGGCTTAGAAGCTGCTGAATATCGGGGATTACGGCACTGGAACCTCTTAAAGAAGCGAGGAGTTGCTCTCTGATATTAGGCGATGTTCCCTCCATGTGTGACTGGCGACAGTAAGTATCAGCTGCCGATATATGTAATTTCGCGTTTGAAGCGGTTATGGTACCAAAGTGCATTTTTACGAAAACGTAAACATCGTAGTGGGAGTTCACATATTTATGTTCCTCTCACTATAGATTCTCTTTGACTTAGCATCACTAACGTAGCTTTTTCTAAACGCCTCTTAGCTATAGCATCCAAGATATTTGAAACCGGATAAGCTCGTTTGCGGTGGGGACTTTACTACGCCACAGAAATGTTAGCACAACAAGGAACAGAGCGAATGGAACAGAGCGATGGGTGATACCGCGTTATCTATGATACCGTATATTGAAAGGGCCAAAAGAAATAAGAAGAAAAAAGCTATGTACTCAGCTGTTCGGAAAATAGTATCGAAATAGTGATTCAATCATGACCGATTGCGACCTAAAATGCCGTGTTACGTCGTATTGCTGCTTGTTTCGCCGCTTCCGACATATCGAAATCCCGAATCTGTTTATATTGACCAACGTTCTCCGGTATTCCGTTAGAAGCTTACATTACTAATCTCTAGCTACTCTAGCACCATAAACTACGAAATACTGGTATGATGTGTCACATATTATTTAAACGCAGCAAGTTTCGGAGAATCGGATGGGTCTACGAATAAGCATACGAGGATTTATCATCTCGTACTATATGGTGATCCGGGGTGGCCGTGATAGATGATATATGCAGCTTGGACAGCCATGGCGTATGTTGCGGCTTGCAGGTCACCAGTGATGACGACTGGGGACACCGAGGGTTCAACCACACATTGTGACAAGGGCTTGTATTCAAGGGCTTGGGACTTAGTCAATTCAACTGATAATTCTCTATAGTTCTCAAGGTCCAATCTGGCCTTCTATTTATTGATTCCAGAGAGCCTAATTCTGCCTCGTTGGCTGTCCTTGCAGAAAAGCGGAAGTCCTCGTGACCTTATCGCCGCCCGATAATCTATATCTCCATCTGTAGGTTGCATCAACAGGGTCTTGGCAGCGATTATAGCTTCGTGGCAGTTTATCCGTGTGACACACGTAGATTATGAACTCTCTTAAGAGCAAGATCACTATCAACCACAGTGCCTATCGACAGCGTTCCCATAAGATAGTTCATTCTATTTCGGCCAACGTTAGTATTCGTTACATAGGTGGCCCTGAGAATTGGTTCCCACCCGGTTTCAGCTCGTACACGGGCGTCAATGTTAGCATCTGTCGAGTTCGGTGATAGTAATTCATCTGGACTTCTTCTGTATGCCTCGTCCAATGACAGTAGCGTTGCTTCCAGCAAACTTGATCTGAAGTTTGATATAAAAAGACGTCGGCGATGATAGCGGTTATTAGTCCTTATTGAAACAACAAAATCGGACCTCTTTAGCCGTACTGCGTGATTCTGAATTGAGTGTTATGTTGGAACTGTAAATTGGTGAATACTGATGGGAGGAGATCATTTTAATTCATATTACCTAAGAGCCTAGCATTCAAATTAACTCCTAGGTGGAGAGAAAAGGCTATGACCGGATATGTTCTTACTGAAAACTGGCTTATCTAACAGAATTGGGAGACTGAATTCACTTAACTGGAAAGGAAGACTAATACCAGATCGTATGTACGTCTATAGAGGGCGTATCACAAGGGCGGTGAGGATCACCTCTCGATCCTAGTTGCGCTAGTTAACTGGATACCAGCGGCATAGACTCCAAAGGACTTGTTTTCAATCGATAAATTCTCTACTAATATCTCCGTGAGCACGGTGATGTTATTGAGCCAATATATCGCGGCAGAAATCCCCCGGGGGCCCTCATTTTGTTCTTCTATAGCTCTCTAATATCAAGCAGATTCTCTGCGTTGCTATCTAATCTAGGAAGAGTGTTGATACTAAGCTCATTCCAGCAGCAATGATAATATTTACCCAAGGGGATTTCGCGGTGCGTGGGCGTCACTGACTGATCAAACTCAGGTCCATTTAGGCTATGCTGATTTCTATTGATTGAATCGCTTCGGACATTCTTAGATTTGATCGTAAATGGAAGGATCCTACCATAGCTCCAGCGATGGTCACTGAAGACTTCACCCGAAGAATCGAAGTCGAATTTATCGCATTGAATCCATTCGCCTTTGGCGTGTACGGCCTAGAAGGCTCTTGGTATCATCAATCATGATTTAAGATCGTTTAATTCACCCACGTCGATAACAGTACCGCCACCAAGGACGAAAAATTCACCATGTGGTTATCTAGATTGAGCTGTGGCAGCCTCAAAATCTTAAATAGGTACACCAATAGCCTTAGCTGAGAAAAGGTTGAGAAGAGAAACTTTGTAACAAGGGGGGTGTTCAAATTACAATAGCTTCAAGGGAGCCATATTCCTCCAAGTTCCTCACTTCAGTTCTAGCGGCAACCTAAAGCTTCGCTTTCGTTCATTTGACTCTGCCTAGATATTATCGCGCGTTGTCGTCTGTTTTCGTGAACGGGTAGCTAAATATGCAACTCGCCGCTTTGTGAGATGATATTGAAGGCAATAACCCGTGGTTTCGGATACGTGCAATCCTAGTACTTTGAATTAGCCCGTGTGACAGTCTTCGGGTAAGGCAGGATGAAGGGATTCTTTCTACGGTATGACGGCATTTTGTCAGCGCTATCAAAATAACGCGCCGTGCTCGGCCGGTCCCTATCGCCATTTTCACGAGGATGAATCCCGCTCCATAATGTCTCTCAAGGCGTTCTGTACCAACAGGCATCAACCCAGTGCATTGCCATACCGGCAGAGTCTGTCCTTGTGTTGCAGACACTAGGCCAAAGCTCGAAGACTGATACATGTTAGTCACGCCGTACGTGTATGCATAACGGCCTAATATTTGTCCCGTCACCGAATAGTGCACATTACATCAATTTAGGCAACTATCGAGAGTACACGTTTCCGGATACCTGCAGACTACTGGCATCGACTGCCCCGGACGCTAGTAGCTGTGACGTCCAATGAAGTTCCCTAAATAACTCATTTCCTAAGGTTTATGAAAAAGTCTAAGAATAAAGTTCACCTTGTATTTTGTCTACGCTTCTACAAAATTGGGCTGCTGGGCTAGTTGATGCTGACACTGAGAATATCTAGCCAATATCCCATCTCTGACCATTAGCTGTACTTGATAGCCTATTTCGCTATAGCGTGGCCAATTAAAACACAAAAAGTTGATGACATAGTATTACAAATAACACTAACATACCGAATTCACATGCAACTCGTGTGTCATTAAATGCATATTTGATAACACAATCATCTGACATTTTAATTCTCGAATTTGTTGGCTTGAAATTGCACTTTTTTATTGCAATGTGACCTTCAGAAGAATGTTTATAATGCTTGGGGCCTCCGAAGCACTCTTCTATTTTGGCTGGTTAACTAATAGTTTAAGATGCGACTGATTAATGTTCATACACTTGAGCTTGAGGAGTTCTGGGGAAGAAACCCTCCAGTCTATGGCATTGCTTCACATACCTGGGGGAGTGAAGAGGTGTCATTTCAAGAATGGAAAGATCGCACATCTGTTACGCACAAGGCTGGGTATCATAAAATAGTCAAGGTAGCCCAGTTAGCGGAATCTTTCGGCCTTCACTACGTTTGGATTGACACAAATTGTATCGACAAAACGAGCAGCGCTGAACTTTCGGAGGCTATTAATTCAATGTTCGCTTGGTACGCTAAAGCCGAATGGTGTTTCGTCCACTTTGAAGACGTCGCATCAGTTGAAAATCCCACACCGGGAAGGCGAGCTGGTGGTTACACTCTGGCATCTCTACAAGATGCAAGATGGTTTACGAGGGGCTGGACATTACAGGAGCTTATAGCTCCAGCATGTCTGGTGTTTTTCTCTCGAGACTGGCGGATCGTTGGATATTTGAGAAAAGCTCACTGGTGGAGCAACAAGTACCCTAGGGAGCAGTTCGCGCAATTATTTGACGTCTCAGTGGATCAGATTCGCATCATCGAGAAGGAAATCGTGGATGACATTTCACAAGTAACCGGTATTGGCCGAGCAAGTTTGTCTAAACGAGACGACTACAAGAACCAAAGTATTGCGGTCAGAATGTATTGGGCTTCAAGAAGAAAGACCACGAGGGCCGAAGATATGGCATATTGCCTTCTTGGACTCTTCAAGATAAATATGCCGCTCTTGTATGGAGAGGGCAGGGCAGCGTTCCAGAGGCTGCAAGAAGAGATTATGAAGGTATCCGTTGATCAGTCAATATTTGCATGGTCTTACGAAGCCGTGGATAGGAGGGACCGAGAGCGGATAAGCCTCATGGCCCCATGGCCTAGTGCTTTCACCAACAAATACATTATCAAAGCCAAGACCTCGCCACGCGCCCCTACCGACTCCGTTTTCACCCTGACAAATTTCGGATTGTCCATCCAACTTCCCCTACTAGTCAGTCTTGGACAAAGACATTGCCTCGCCGTGCTCGAATGCACCGATAGCAGGCACTTTAATTCAGGATGGCGATTATGTATACTTTTGCGCAAGGTGAAGGATAAAGACGATACATACCTAAGACTTCCATCGTCTGAATTTCCGGTAGCTTTGCGTATAAAAAACGTTCCACCGGCCCAGCGACTTCATTTCCCCCGTCTTCACATCTCTGACGGGATCCCATTCTGCTCGCATTGCTGCGGAAGAAGAGATGACTACTTTTTTATCCTCTTCGTGGCTGCGAACCATTATGCGCCCCATATGGCTTCATTGAAAGCCACGGATGATGATAAATTCTGCTGCGATTGTCGGCAAATTCTCTTCGAGCGACCATCTCGATCTCCCTGCTCGACGCAAGTTTCCGTGTCGGTTGATTTCAAAGATGAGACAGCAATCAGAATTCGAAATACACGGTTCATCCTTAAGCTTCAGGTCGACTTTAGCGAGTATTCTGACTTGTTGCGTTATGACTTTGTCCGTGACAAAGCCTCATTTTGGAATCACATATTAGGACTCCGACCAAAAAACATATATGGTAAAGTGGAAGTGGGCTTATCGAGAGGGCAGGAGTGGCCACAACGAAAATACCAAGGAATTCCAATCTTTCTCAACTTTGACAAAAATGATGGGGTGGCGGTTGGCCACCAGACATCAAAAACAGTAATTCTTCCGAAAACTGGAGATTGCGGGAGGATATGTCGTAGACTGCACGGTTAACGTCCATGACCTTCGAGAACATTCAGTATACTCGACAACTTTATTTTGGCAGCATTGTATTTGACAACTCAATTTGTTCTGCGCTTACAAGATCACAATATGGACTTCGCGATCATCCGTCATCGGCCAAAACCCGGCCCCGCTGATTGCCGGTATTTTGTTCTTGAGTGGCATTACTAAAAAGGAGCTAGAGATTAGATACATCTTGGGAATCAAATGGAATATATGATATTCTTCTCATTTCTTACTGCAAATCTCGGTAATGAAAGTCTACGTATGTTGCATATTCTCAAAAGAAAGTAATGAATGTAGTAATTAGGTATGTAGCGGTCCAGAAAGCTAGTCTAACTCCCGTCGGTAGTCAAACCGATTGGCTCCCCTCAATAGCTTCTTCCCCGGCCGATTACGTAGCGACAACCGAGTGTCAAGACAGTAATGATAATAGTACAATTTGTTATAGCAATTCAACAGCCGCTAGAAACTACGAGACGAGATCAACCAGACATACAACTCCTACACCAATTAAAAATGGCCTCGATACCAACCCGCCGCATCGTAGCAACTCGCCCATGTCTGCGCATATCGCATACCTCACCATGTATACTCCGCGCGACATTCAGCAGCGCCGCAACGCGAGTGGGAGCGCAGCAGCAGAAGCAACAACTAAGACATTGGCAGCCGAGGACATACACACCATTACGCCCTAGCGTGCGGTGGTCGTCAATCTCAGCAACGGGGAGCAAGATCTGGACATTCGAAGAAGTAAATACGCCGACGATGTCGCGCAACATCACAGGATCCCACAACTAACTAACCTCAGATCCAATCGCTCTCCTCGCAGGCACCCCCGAAAGCAACCCTGATCGACGTCCGCGAGCCGTCCGAGCTGCACTCCACGGGCAGGATCCCCGGGGCCGTCAACATCCCCATCACGACGTCGCCCGACAGCTTCCACATCTCGGCGTCCGAGTTCGAGGAGCGGTACGGCTACGAGCGTCCCGGGGTCGACGCCGAGGTCGTCTTCTACTGCAAGGCCGGCGTCCGCTCCCGCGCCGCCGCCGGCATCGCCCGCGAGGCCGGCTGGACCAACGTCGGGGAGTACCCTGGCTCTTGGATCGAGTGGAGCGGGAAGGGGGGTGATGTCGAGCGGTGATTGATTGATGCGAGGCGGTGGGGGGTGGGGTGGCATGGGATGGGATGTTACCACGTATCTTGTGGTTATTAGAGAGGAAAACGGAGACAAATTCAAGATCTTGGATTCTTGTGACATGTGAAGCTGCTAGGTTACTACAGCTGGGCACGCGAGTCGTGTCGTAAGATTGGTGGTTGGGTACTACCGTAGTAGATCTATTTCTCGTGACCGACGTGTGAGACCTGGGAAACCACACTCGCAACAAAACTGAATATATATATCTATATATGCAGCAACACCCTTTGGAACCCCTCTCGCGGATACCGAAAGCGGAGTGTCGATGCCGATAGGATACAACTGTGAGAGTATTTCATCATTTGCATGAAACCTATAGCAAAACGCGCAACTTGGAAGAATCTCAAGTACATTGAATGGATCGGATCTGGCTAACATGTCCTAATTAATGTACATATAATATCATGGTACAAGCCTACACAACGCCGTTTCGAGTCTTCGTCGAAGCCAAAAGCAGTCTCAACCTGCCTTGTACAAATGCTGGTTGAGCATATTCCATTTCACGATAGCTCGCATGCTTCACCCATCTCTCCACTATTAACCCATTCATATCTAAAACATGGCTCTCGTCGCGGCACCAGCACCATCATCCTTGGGCGCATCCTGATCACCCCCACCAGCAGCAGGCGGGTTATTCGCGACGGGGCTGCCGGCAGCGAAAAACAGGATCTTGATGGCGAGGGCGAGACCCATGTGTAGCGCGACGACGAGGACGAGGAGGATCTTGCTCGTCTGGCGATCGGTGGCGCTGAGGACGGGGTATAGGTTGCGCAGCAGGAAGGCGACGGAGACGGCCCAGCCGACGCCTACGAAGACCCAGTTCAGGATGGTCAGTGGCGACCACGAGATGAGCGCCACGGGAATCCAGATCAGGTTTGAGTAGCCGTACAGCGCCCAGCATTCGAGAAGATTCGCTGACTCGGAGCCGAAGTACCGTAGCGCGCCGTAGAGTACGATGGGGATCACGAGTGTGTAGCCGTAGATGAGGCCTGCAGCGCCTGTTGGGGAGATGTGTGTGTTAGTCTTTTGCCGCCGACTTAGAAGAAGGATAGTAGTTCGTATATTTCTAACACTGTACACTGCAGGGCATACAAAATATAGAGATAGGGGGAAGGTCACATACCACTCAACAGCTCAAAATCATAAGCGAAGGGCCCGGCACCCGTCCTCGCAATATACTGGCTAATAGTGCCGCCGAGGAAGAGGATGAGGACGACAGTGGTAGCGATCCAGAAGGGGCCGTACAGATCGGGGTTGCCCTCGAGGACATCGAGGAAGTTATCGCGCGGCCACAGAGCGGCCCAGCAGCGCGCGAGCACGGAGCTCGTGTCGACGTCGAAGAACTGCGCGTAGAACGAGAGCGACCATAGATATCGCTTCGACGTCACGCCTCCGCCGGAGCCGCCGCTTGCCGTCGCGGGTGGTGGCAGCCCCGAGGCCGATGAGGGCGTGTATTTCCGGCCCGTCGTGGATGCGTCTGTGAATGTCGACGTGTGGAATTCCAGGTCTTCTTGTAGATCGGTATGGCCGAGGTCGCCCTACGAAGAGAGGTGTTAGATTGGGGTCGACTCGGAGGATCGAGTGCTGAGCTCTGCTTGTATGAGGAACATAAACGGGTGGCTCGGCCAACTCACCTCGTCATCAACGTCCACGACGGCATCGTAGCCGGCGCCAGCCATCTTTCCCAGCTCTCCGATGCGCGATCACTATGTATTCCCTTCTACTTACTTTCGTCCGTATGTTTCGACGTTGCGCGCGTGGGTTGAATTGGCGGACTCGTGATGCCTGGAGCTTGTCGCCGTAGCTGATGAATGCGGTTGCGAGCTTGTCTGTACGCTACTAAAGTGATTGCCTGATAGATGCTCCAGATAGCGTGTAATACGTCGAATGGCTGAGAGGCCACGGAGCATGCCGAGCTTTAACCGTTTCTCCGGCCCCACTAGTGCTACCCCCGGCGTAGGCACCGCAACTCCGATTCGAGCATTGTGTAATTGTGTTTAAGTTGTGACTTCGAAGAGAACTTTATTATAGTTCTTTTTCTCTTTCATATAGTATTTGAAAAATCTTGCGCATTATTTATTTATTTAATTATTTTTTTGCTTCTGAAAAAGACATCTCAATCTCGTTTATCACGAATTTTACGTATTAAGACCAACTGCAATATTTAGGGGTCTTCAATATGAGAGTCGACTCCCCTGCCTAAGTCACAAAGCTGCACATGTCCATTAGTTTAGACCCTAGTCTCGCATAGAATCATTTCGCAAAGAGTAAGTTGGTGTTTTGGGTTCATATAATTGATGGTCTCCCTAGATATAGTATGTATATCAGTAAAAGAAGGCGACGAAAAAACAAAAGGACGAGTTTATCCCACGTTTTCCGCTAATCGTAACGCCATTGTCCGGTATCGAGACGAAGATAAGAAACTGATCATTAAAATCATAGCTAAGCAGTGTATCGTTCATTATCATCTCCCTTCCCCCCGTTCACTCCTCTGTCATTGCGTGTGTGAATGGGACGGTCTGTCTCCAAGATCCTCCGAGTTCTCGCGGAATATGCTCAACCTCAAGGAACTGCTCGGACGGGGTCCTCGGGCGGGGCCCGCGTGCGCATTACTACCCGTCGCGCCCATGCTCTGGTACATGCTCACATAATCACTGGTCTCGTGGTCATGAACGCCGCTCGGTGGGCTCGGTAGGGGTGGGCTGACTGGTCCGATGTTGAAGCCGGTTTGCATCGCCGGTGGTGTCGTCGGCGGGCTGGGCCCCGAGTTCGACGTCGAGCTGACAGTTCCGCCGCTCAAGTTACGTAGATGCGACATGTGATGCTCGCTTATACGGCTCAGATCACTGACTACCGCGTCGCGGTTAGGCGGTGGCGTTCGCATGGGACTGGCGCGCCCGAGAGGTGGTGAGTCAGGCCTCTCTCGTGCCATCGCTGCTGACGCTGCTGCTGGGTTGATGCCGGCTTGTGACGAGCTCAGGCTGCTTGGCTGCTCCTGCGAAACCGAACCCGTGAAGATGGAAGGCGACTTAAGAACTGAGTGTGGCGAACCCGAATGGGGAGATGTTGGGGAATGAAGTTGTGTATATCTCGTTATGACATCTGTGTATGGTAAGGCTTCGCCGCCGAGCTCTGCAGTCCGAGAGGTGTCTAACTTCTGTCAGCTACATTTTGCGAAGCAAAGAGAGAGGAAATATCCGAGTCGTTACTCACCCCCAAGCTCAAAGCGTGGATTTGCGGGCATCTCGTGTTGTATTCCTCGCTGAGTCATTTCGGGAGTGGAGGAGTTGGCAGTGTAGCCTACAGACGGCATCGGGGTATTGTTTCGACTTCTCATGTCATCATAACGGCTTGATGGATCGTCCGTTGTAATGGTCGGTGCCTTCTCGGCGTTGTGGCCGTTCAACCAGATTCTGATAAAGTGGTGGTGCTCATCTCCTCCCGAACTGTCAGTCCCGCTGCTTCTCTTCCGCAATAAACTCCGCCTTCGATACAGCAGAATACCCACCGCGATCGCCGTAAGGAATACAAGGCCGAGCACCACGCCTAGGACAGGCGCCACCCAAGATGGGGTGCCTCCTCCTCCTCGCTTACCACCGTCCCAATCTCCCCTAGTCCCATTTTCTGGGCTCTGAGAACTGTAAGGGAAGTAGGATGTTATTTTGGAAGTTTGATACTTTGTAGCGAAAACGCTGGCGAGTTCTGTTGCAGCCCACGATGGTGTTGGAGCAGTCAAGGTCGCGCCTCCAGCATAATCACCGCCAATCTTACTCTGGATCATCTCGGGCACACCATACTCATTCCAGTTATTAGGATCATATGAGCTCAGCCACTCCCCTGAGGTGAGGTTGAAGACCTGAAGGATGCCACCTTCAAGGCACAAGAAGCCTCCTCCCTTGGAAGACCTGAATCCTCCAATAGTTACCATTTGGTCCGGATAAGGCGTCAAGCATTGATGACCAGCACGAGCGTGCGCCAGCCCGCCCTGATTTAATCGAGTCCATGTGAAGGATGGCAGTGATAGAACCCACACATCATCGCTGAAGTTTTCCTCTACGTGGATACCGTCAAATCCCCCGTAATAATATATATTGTAGCTCGAGGAATCATTAGCAGTAGCGACAACAGCGCAACCCAAGGCCAACGGAGGAGGAGCAAGAGCCCCCATGGTCGGCTGCTGATACCATTTGCCACTAGCAACGTCATATATGTCGACATTGGTCATGTATCCAGGACTGTCCTTTTCCTGTTTAGACGTTAGGCATCGCAAGTTCTCCATTACTGCGTTGCAACTTACACTTTGAGCTACATTCAGGGACACTTGGTCCGAAGTGCTGTATTGGGGGTAAGCCACTCCGCCCAGTACTACCAGTATACCCTGCTCCCCAACAGGCACCCACACCATCGAGGGATTTGCTCGACTTGGGATTCCAGGAGGAAGAGTGGCATTGGTCCACTTCTCTGATTGGCTTTTACTTAGGTCAAGGGTGATGAAGGTATTAGAGACGTTAGTAGGATTGAAAGAGTCATTATCGACGGTTTGGTAAATCGGTCCCCATGATGGCGATCGAGAGCCCCCGAAATACCATGCCTTATTCTCGGAGGGAGCATTGGCGGCGCCACCATACGTGACGTATCGAGTCATGTTACCAGGCAGTTTGCCATTATTAAAGCCAGGGCGAAAGGCTGGTTTCGGTACTCCGTAGTCAGAGGCTTGATAATACAGCACATCGTCGGCGTCTGGAAGACTGTAAGCCCGGGTATTTTTTAGCAGCCCCCCGTAAAGAAAGAATTCATAATCGTTGGCGAGCATTGCGCCATCGTAATAGTTGGGCTTAAGGTTATTCACCCCGTCACCATCTGAGGATAAGGATATCGTTTTCAGGATTTTGCTGACATTGGTGTTGGAGTCGAATGGAACACTAAAGTTCAACGTATATGTGAGTCCCAGCGGATTACCTATGCAAATGTTAGAGGAGTATATGGACCTTCCCCAGTCATCGGAGTTACTTGCCGTCCTGTGTCGGAGTGCCGGAGCTACCATCAGCAAATCCTGGTGTCCAGTAGAGAAAACCGCCATCTAGATAGGCTGTATCCTTCAATTGGGCCGCTGTCTATATTTTCAGTAAATGAAGCGGCCGTAGGGAATTGCGCACAACAAATACACGTAGCTGGGGGGAGAGCGTACCTCGAAGCGCCTTCCACGCACACATCGTAGCGCTCACCTGATTTGGGACCCATCCCGATTGTTGGCCTTTGACCCATGATAGGAGGCCGGCGACAATCGTAGTCACGGATACCGCGACGCTCGACCGATACATCTTGTACACAACTACCGTTTTATCTACCGCCGTAGGCACGGAAGTCCAAAATGAATTTCGTGAAAATGGACTAGGCTGCGGGAGTGCGGTTATTCCATGATGTGGGTACCATGCACTAGGAATGAACTTAGGCGACAGACAACTGCAATGTCGTAAGGACCAATAGCTTCCCCTTGAAAGTTCGATATAGTACGTTAATGACGGGCTGAGGTTATGTTGTTAACAGTGCCACGACCGGAAACTTATGAACAGAACCTTGGCCTCGAGATAATGTCGACACCTTTGTCGGGATAAGCGAAGCTTCAGAACTTCACAAGGCAGCCCCGCACTAAACAAGGGAATAAGTGGCAATGATACTTTGGATAATCAAGAAGGCTTCGAAAGAAAATTTTGAGCATCGACCAGACCGTCAAGTCCAACCTGTCAGTTGACAGTACTACAACAGGATGGTCGTTGGTCCTCACGCAATATCTAAGCCGCTGATCTATGCAGGCTGGGTAGGCTGCCACACCACCATGAAAAGAAGCCTATTTATCTCTCGCCTCTGAACACTCTGAAATGAACGAAAGTAAGCAGAAAGGCTGTATTGTTCCGGGATGGAAGGGAGATGATGCCTCAATCGAGGTGGCCGAAAAACGCTGGGGCGTCTTTAAGGCGTCTTCTGGGATGGTTGTCTCTTCCCTATTCTCTTTTTAGCTGATTATATTCTCAGCCCTACCAACTACGGTTGAATCTAGAGACGGAATGTATCCCGGTAAAATATATCACCAAGTAGACTATATGTGACAGACAAGTTATTGAGAATCCTTATCTGGCCATTGTCGGGCGCAAACTTCCTCGGGCTGGATCACACAGAAGTATAATGAGCGCAGCATCCAGACCTACACTCGCCGTACTAGTCTACCTAATACCAGACGGAAGCGTTTGCGCTCAACGGCAACGGGGGTGGCACACACGCCAAGAGACAACAATCTTGCCCTGACATGTTGCGATATGGTAGTGTACCTCGGCGAGAAGACTGCAAGTACGAGCCAGCATCCAATATGCTGGTATCCAGGCCTAATCGGGAAGGGTGCCTCAATTGGAGTATACGAGCAGTAGGTATACTTGTTACCTGTTCGCCTATGAGGGCGGACAATCATGCCAAGGGCGACCAGGCAAGCCCGTCATCATATAGTACTACCAAACGGCGACGTTGGCTTGTCTTACATGAAGAGAACTCTATTCGGTATCTCCCATTGGGTGGCCTAACCCCTGCTGCAGAGGAGTCTGGGGTTGTTGGCCATCGCGTGTGGATATTTATATGCATGGTCATTGATGGAGGTGGAAGATGGTTTTGGGGGGGAAGGGGAGGGGAGGGAGGGGGGAGAAGAGCTCCTCATCTTGAAGAATTCTAATATATGAAAGTATTCCGTGCATTTCTTTGGCGAGATTGGCTCGAGAATTCATTTCGCCGATTTGCCGTAGTTTATTTATATCGACAGACTCATACCTGGAAGACAGGTAGGTGCTTGATGGATAGTAGCGATAGGTAGAAGTACCGGTCGTGATACAGAGCGGTATTGCTTTCCGCTCTTGGAGACGACAGTGGAGTACAGTACCATGAGTCCTCCTGGGTTTGACCAATGAGATTATCGGGGAAATCCCGACAAATCAGACCTTTGCTATTTAAGGTTAGAATAACGACGTCTAAGTACATGCACTAACTAAGCATATCTACCCGCTGTCGAGTTTCTTTTAGGTACCAGATATGCTACTTTTCGGCTTTGTTATTCATGATTGAGCAAAACAGTTCAAACAACGCCATACTCCTTCCTCGACGATGATAGCTCGGCCGTGATCAGCTTGAGAGGCTGATTGTGATTTCCGGGGCGCCGAGACCCACGTCAAGTACCCCGCTTCTATCTCTTCCAAATGACTTGCAGGAATCTCTACGCAGATATGTACCCAACGCTTCAACACCCGTGTATCCTGTAAGTTAGGTACCGTATCTTGAGATCGGTCAGCTTTGATCAGACCAGGACATACATCAGACTCCGTCCTGCTAGGTCGTATTTTCGTAACTGCTCGTTAGTCCTACCAAGAGCTGGATACTTTTTGTTGACGGTCGCAATGGTAACATCTCACCACGAAAATGATCAGAACCCGGCCAGCTTATATTGATTGGCCTCACTGTCAACAGTAGCGGTAGCTAGCTTCGCCGCATTTTCCCGGTTGCTGTTATACAACTGACTGACTACGTGTCCATCAGCTCTAGTTAGCCTCCACCATGACTGACCACACAAGTTTGGTAGCAGTGCCTGCCATGCCGCTCATACCCACGGTAAGGATGCATTCTACTAACTACATATGTAGGTTAGATGGTAGCTCCCGGTACACGCTTCCAGATTCCTGGTACTGCTCGCTAAGTACCTACTATGGTAGTATACTCTTCCCGTCCCGCTCGGGATCGGTATGGGACGATCCAATCAATAGAGACACTCGCGGCAATCGAGATGTCGTTACTCAATTGATAGCACGCTGTTTGTGATCGGACACCACAAATTGTCATTTGGCGAATAGAAACAGGGTTGTGCCAACGCACACGAGGCTCAAGTCCTGGTCCCATAGTGTACGGCATACACACACGGCCATGGCCTGATCCCAATTCACCCGCCTCGCTCGGAAGACACGAACAATCGACGGGCTCTGGGCATCATCTTACAGGCCCGGCCACCACCCAGCATATCGCCGAAGTGGACACCGCGCCACTCGCCTGCAGCAGTATGCACGCTCTAGAAGGGACGACTGGCATTTCCGTCGTTACACGACATCCTCGTCGACCACTTGCGCCGCCCTGACCCCTGCTTCTCATGCTTATTTTTCAATAGACTGGATGCCTCGCATATGCACTTATACTTCCTCGGCTTCACTATCACATCTAGACAGCCTGTGCAGGGTATCGTTTCCGTATTCCGGACAGCTCGTATGTCTCCATACATCTTCTGCGGCGAGATATGTTGCCTTTTATGGCAAGTTGCAGCCCCTCTTGCCACTCGGGTTAATGATGAGAGAGAGAGAGAGGGAGAGGGAGAGAGAGTTACCCCAAATCTTTCAATCTTGGTGTTACCAAAGCAACTCGTTGCCCCGCTCTTGGCCCGGGTCTTGTCACGACTTTCCTGCAGGTAGCGGACAAGCAAGGCAGTCAACAGTACTCAGGCTTGGATGGACGTCGAGAGTGAATCTATTCTCGAAGCTATGTTCAGCTTTGGACGCCTCCTGGGCTGATATTGACTCAATTGTTTTTAAAAAACCTAACCAGCTTCAACTAGGTAGCTGATCACCTGTTCCCGGTAGCTGGAGCAGCATGGGATCAGGCTGATAGTCCTGGACCAGTGTGCTAGGTACTCGGTGACGCATAACAGCCGGGGTTACCAATAGCTAGCTCTCTCTTCTTGCAAGGGTCAGTTGTTCTGTCAACGTTAGGAGATGTATATGGAGGGGCATTCCGTTAAGAGCTGCAACCTTACCTACGTAGCTAGACTCCCGTAGCTTGGCTGCCCATATTTTCACACATGCTTCTTTTCTTCTAATACTCAGCCTCGTCCAGTTCGCCTCTCGTTCTCCAAGCTCCCGCCCGGGTCCTCGCGTTCGTTTAAGCTGAGTGATCTTGTTGCCAGTGTACCCTAGTTGGTATAGCTTTCACTTATTGAGACACCCCAAGCTTCGTCAACTGAACCAGTTGGCTAACGCCAGCTTTCAGCCACAAGCTCGGAATAATACTTAAAAAAGGAGATCTCACGTTTACGCCAGAGGCCGCTGAGTTACTACGACAAGTTCTCTTCGAGGTTAGGGGATTCATGTATACTCAGCGTCGCGCTCCTCGTACATAGCACTGGGTTCTAGCGACACCGCTCGTTCAAGACGCCCCATACGTAACTCCCAACCTTCGCTTTGGAAAACTTAAGGTCCGACCTCACCCATTTGGCCGGACCCTCAATCGCTTGACAATGGTCCTTGTGCATTGGCTCTCGGCTGGAGTGGGATTCGCATTCGCGTCTCTAGCACATGCAACTGGCAACTGGACGAATCAATGTTACGCTCCCGAGCCGTATACTATAACCGAGACTGAAACTGAAACAATAACGAGCTAGTAAGTTTCCAGGCCGGTTGCTTATTTCGAGAGCAGATTCTCATCTTAATTTTAGTGGCACTATCACGGTTTTCGAGTCCTATAGCTTTGTGCAAACTGTGATAGAAGACCATACGGCTACAGTTATTGAGGAAGAGACGACGAGCGTCAACTTTGAAGAGACTGCAACACAAGAAGTTACCAAGGTTATTAGCGATATTGCGTATTGGGTACGTCTATAATAACTACTATGGCATAATCAGTTAAACTAACCTAGTATTAGTCGTATCCTAGTTATTCCACATCATGTTCGACACGCTGGCTCGACTATCCAACAACAGTGTGCGTCACAGTCACGAAATGGCTGACGACAACTAAAACGATTATCAAGCCGACTACTCGAACAATTGATCACAGTATTACTGTTATCGATACAGTAACCCAGAAGGTTCCGACTACTACCACTGATACAGTGACAGAGTCAACGACTTATACCACGGTGATCCCAACAACTATCACATCTGTGGTGACCGCAACGATCACTGTGCCCACAACGATTACCATTGATCATACGTCGACAACTACCGAGTACATCACTACGGTTGTCACCACCCCGATCTATATCACTATGAATTTCACGCAAACAATTACAGACACGGTGACGAACACAGCCACTACCACCGCCACCGCTACAACAACTGAGGAGACAACCGAGACAACAACTTATACTACAGTGATTCCAACAACAACTACCTCCATATTAACTGAAACTACAAGTGTGCCTACAACGATTATAATCGACCACACCTCGACAACCACAGACTACATCCCAACCACCTACACGACCGAGACCACCGCCACCCTAAATATTACGCAAGTAATTACGGACACGGTGACAAACACTGCTACCACTACTACGACAGCCGTGTCCGTATCACCGACAACAGATACTGCTACCTTGACAACCACTCAGGTAACTGTATCACTCGTGACCTTGACCGCAACAACTACTTTTGTTACAGTCTCGGAAATCTCAATCACGGACTCAGTAACGAGCACCACTACCTTCACAGCCACACAAGAGATCACAACTGTGTCGCCGACGACTATAACGCTGCCACCAGTTACGGAAACATTTCCTCCAGTTACGTTCATAACAACGGTTACGTCGGTTATCACGACCGCTAGCGCGTGCCCGATACCAACGAACAGTCCCGGGACAGTTGTCAATTACAATCCCAAGTCAGATCTGACATGGGGTTGCCCACCGGGAACAGTTTGCAGCAAACCGAAACCGGGGGGTTGTAATGTCTATGCAGATCTACCCGATAAGTCGTATGTCTGTGAGAATTCTGCTTGGTGTATTCCCTCGCCTCCATATTCAGTTGTTAGATGGCCTGAGAATGGTACGAGCTACTATCCTCCTACTGAAGGATACTATAATCTTGCTCCCGGTGCTTTCGGGCTGAGTGATGACATCTTCGCGATTCACTTCATCCCGGGATATCACACGACAATAAGTACTGGAAACTGGGGGTCCCAAACGGACATCACTGCGTGGCCTCCATCTTCAACAAGTACAACAGTATATGCTACCTCAGAGCCAAATTACCCCGTCGGTAGGAGGTCCGCTGTGCTCTCGAAACGAGGGCCTACAATACCGGTCCCGTGTTTTGATATGTGCAATAACGCCAATCTGGAGGCTCAAAGTGTAGGGAAAACACCGGAATTGTGTGATAACGGCTCTCCCTTCCGCAGCTATTACAACTCATGTTACAAATGCATCAACGCATACTCTAATAACGCGCAGGACTCGACGCGGGATTACCTGGTTCCAGCTTTCTCTCAATGGCTCGGCTACTGTGATTCCTCCTCGCCTATTCCCGGCAGTAGTGGTGGTGGTGGTCAGGGTCAAGTAACTAGCACGCCAAGTGGATCAACAATAGCTGGCGGCTCACCAGCATCAACAACGACCGGCGTGCCAATCTCGTCAGAGTCGACGGGATCGTCCACAGTCTCGGCAACGTCATCGCCGACTACTTCTGCGCAAGATACCAGTTCCGAACCCACGGGGTCTATTAGTGCCACGGAATCCACAAGCTCCACGAGCGCCACGGGGTCAACGTCCTCTCCGTCTACTTCTGGGCAGAGCGGCACCTCCGTACCCACGGGTTCGACGGAATCGAGCTCGTCGTCCGCAACCAGTCCGCCGGCGACAGTGACGCCCACGAGCAGCTTCACGACACCGGCTACAGTTACACCATCAAGCACCTTCACCGCTCCGACGCCGGTACCAACTGCCGGCGCACCCGCCATGTTGCGCGGGGGCGTCACCTCAAGTACCGGATCGCTGATCTTCACTCTTCTTTCCCTCATTTTCTTATTATAAGCTAGCCACATTGCGTGATGTTGGAAACCGAATATGCAACGCCTATCTAGTAATTCTCTTCTATCCTTTACACCCTACACAAGCAACATTAATGTTTTTCTTCGATTTATACCTTTCAACATTCACTCCTTCAGATACAACTTGCATTACCCTGGTTCAGGTCAGCGTTTGGATTTGAAATACATTGGGATCAATGCATGACGGACTTACACGTTCATTATCGGTATTTAGGGGTACTATTAGAGGAGTTATACTTGGATCAGGACGGACTTCATGATATGATACCCAGGGGGCAACAAGACACTCCTTTCCACGCAACAAAACGGCGATGCGAAACAGTCATCATGACACGATAGCTTAATGAAAGGGGCAAGGGAGGAAATCTCATCCGTATATGGTGTGTGAAAGGTCCCGGGTCGAACCGGGCCTTCGATTGAACCAGATTTAGGAAGATCAGGCTTCTGTTAGGTACACATGCCTATAGTAGTCTCATAGGTAGTACCGCATGAAGTCGTGTGGAATGGAACACAGGCGCACGAGAGCGGTAGGACTAATAGGGATTCTTGTCAGCTGGATGGTTGGGTTGGTTGGATGGGTTAATGATGACCCATGGATTAATGATAGCCCTGGGCGGATGGAATGGGGAAATGGGGATGAATGAAGTAGATTCGAACGAGAAAAACGAGATATTTACCAATTCATTAAGCCACATGTATTGTGATAATTGGCCTGGGATGTCTATTTGTCTTTAGGCATCTGTTCGGTATTGCTATCAATAAGACATTGTCGGTTCTCTACAGATGTAGAGCGAAACAGATGGAAGAGCAGTGTTGACAGCTGATGATGGACTGACTCAGACGGTGGGCAACACCGCCTCAGCCGCCACCAATCAATCCCTCGCCCTCAAAACCCAGGGACTTCCGCACTAGCCGCATATGGAAATTAGCGTGGCAATGAGCCACCACGTTAACAAGACCTACCCCGCCATCATGTCCCGCAGCTCGTCAGGAATAAGCGGCATGATTTGCTGAGAAATCCAGTCAATGCAACAAGCACTTTCAGGTACCTACCTACTTACCTGATGCACTGGTGAACAAGATATATCTGAGTTAGGTACACATCTAGCAAGAGAAAAAAAAAAAAAAAAGGCAGGCATCAGCTTCCCTCTGTCTCTCATTTCTTCCTTCACGTAGATGTATAAAGCTGGGCTTTCTCCTAACTCGCTGTGAGCTTCTCTGCCATCTACATACGGCATTCCCGCTACGAAGAATACGTCATAGGTACACTACAGTTACCTACCGTTACCGTTGCAGTTGCAGTTGTAGTTGCAGTTCAGTAAACCGGGCTGCGGGCCACGACTTCCATAGCTGTCGGCTGTGCTGCTGGGTCATCTGTTGGTGGGGTTGTGTTTCCTATCTCAGTTCCCTCGTGTGCAGAGCCAATTCTTGTCCACATCAACCACCGGCTCGACTACGCCACTCCAGAATCTATCCAAGAGTCCATACTACAGTAGAGTACATCACACTATTTTACATCGCATTGCCCCATTCTCCTGCCCATATCTACCTAGGTATCTATCTACCTGGTCGACAACCTCGGAGCACCTATCCCCCATCTCTAGTCACAGATTCCACGAGACAACCGCCAAGATTCCTTCCGACGCGATCGAACAGGACAAGCTGGGGAAGCGCAAACTCTCAAACGGAGGCCTTCCCTTCTCCCCAAAGAGAACCATGACCGTAAGTCGCTGCGTACTGCTTTCAGCCTCCACTACCCTACCTCGCCCAGCCCTCCTCGAGCTCGTGTGTTTCTGTTGCCACACGACGCAGTCCATCTGCTTTCACGCTAGAAGTCCGACAAACCACTAACCAATCCCGTTGAATGCAGGATAGCAAGATGGCTTCGGGCGGCGAAGTCGATCTCGTCACCCGGCTCCAAGTCGACGACTCGGTGGTCTCGGACACGGCTGAAATCGACGAGTCCCTCTACAGTCGACAGCTTTATGTCTTGGGCCACGAGGCCATGAAACGCATGGGTGCCTCCAACGTCCTCATCGTTGGTCTGAAGGGTCTTGGTGTAGAAATCGCCAAGAATATCGCTCTTGCTGGCGTCAAGAGCTTGACCCTTTATGATCCCACGCCCGCTGCCATTGCCGACCTCTCCTCCCAGTTCTTCCTGCATCCCGAAGATGTCGGTAAACCCCGCGATGCCGTCACAGCACCTCGTGTCGCCGAGTTGAATGCATACACTCCTGTCCATATCCACAATTCGTCTAGGTGAGTCGTAATGTCGTTCCTTTGGCATCCTGGTAAATCCTCGTCTATGTGCTCCTCCACTGACTCTTGCATTCCTAGTCTCACAGAAAATTTAGCACAGTACGACAAGTACCAGGTGGTGGTCCTAACAAACCAGCGGTTGCAAGATCAACTCATTATTGGCGACTACTGCCACTCAAAGGGCATCTACGTCGTATGTGCCAACACATACGGCTTGTTCGGTTCTATATTCTGCGACTTCGGCGACAAATTCACATGCATCGACCCCACCGGCGAGAACCCCGTCAATGGCATCATATCGGGCATTAATGAAGACGGCTTGGTCACTGCACTCGACGAGACACGACACGGTTTGGTAGACGGCGACTATGTCACCTTCTCCGAAGTTGAAGGCCTGGAGGCCCTCAATGGCGCTGAGCCTAGAAAAGTCACAGTAAAAGGTCCTTACACATTCTCCATTGGTGATGTGTCCAGCCTAGGTCAGTACAAACGAGGCGGCTTGTTCCAGCAAGTGAAGATGCCCGCCATAATCAATTTCAAACCGATATCCGCGGCCCTGCGGGAACCCGAGTTTGTTCAGTCGGACTTCGCCAAATTCGATCGGCCTCCCTTGCTTCATGTGGGATTCGAAGCCCTCAGTGCATATACACAGTCACAGGGCCATCTTCCTCGCCCGATGAACAAGGAGGACGCCGCTGTTCTAGTCGGCTCGGTCAAGGCCTTCGTTGCCAAGGAGAAGATCGACTTAGAAGTTAGCGAGAACGAAGAGAAGATCATTCAAGAGCTCAGCTATCAGGCACAAGGTGACCTCAACCCCATGGCCGCGCTTTTCGGCGGGCTTGCTGCCCAAGAAGTTCTGAAAGCCGTGTCTGGGAAATTCCACCCTATCAAGCAGTGGTTTTACTTTGACTCGTTAGAATCGCTCCCCACGAACTGGGCCCGAAGCGAGGAACACTGCAAGCCCATCGGGTCCCGGTATGATGGACAAATTGCTGTATTCGGCACAGAGTTCCAGAAAAAGCTGGGGGGTGTGAAACAGTTCCTCGTCGGTGCTGGTGCCATTGGATGCGAGATGCTCAAGAACTGGGCCATGATTGGGCTTGGTGTAGGGCCCAGCGGCAAGATCACTATTACAGACATGGACTCTATCGAAAAGAGCAATCTCAACCGGCAATTCCTTTTTAGACCGAAGGATGTCGGTCAGATGAAGAGTGACTGCGCTGCTAGAGCAGTAACAGCGATGAACCCCGAACTGGATGGTCATATCGTGTGTCTGAAAGATCGCGTTAGTCCCGAGACAGAGCACATCTTTGACGAAAATTTCTGGAAGGGATTGGATGGTGTTACAAACGCACTTGACAACGTCGAAGCACGGACTTATGTTGATCGTCGATGCGTGTTCTTCCGCAAGTCCCTACTAGAGAGCGGCACACTGGGCACCAAGGGCAATACGCAAGTCGTTCTCCCGAAGCTAACCGAGTCCTACTCATCTTCTCAGGACCCTCCAGAGGTCTCATTCCCAATGTGCACTCTAAGGAGTTTCCCAAACAAGATTGAGCACACAATCGCGTGGGCTCGGGAGCTTTTCGAGACCTCGTTCGTCAAGTCTGCCGAGACCGTCAATCTTTACTTGACCCAGCCCAATTACCTAGAGACTACGCTAAAGCAAGGGGGCAACGATAAGCCGACTCTGGAAACTATCCGAGACTATCTCGTGACGGATAAGCCGTTAAGCTTTGAGGACTGTATTATCTGGGCACGCATGTTGTTCGAAAAGAACTACAATAACACGATCCAGCAACTCTTGCATAATTTCCCCAAGGACTCTGTCTCGTCAAGCGGCGCCCCATTCTGGTCCGGACCGAAGCGAGCACCAGATGCGCTTAAATTTGATCCCAAGAATCCCACCCATTTTGGTTTCATCGTCGCTGCTGCCAACCTTCACGCGTTCAATTATAACATCAATACGAAAGGCGTAGACAAGCAGCTGTATGCCAAGGTTTTGGACAACATGATCGTCCCTGACTTCACTCCTGACCCTGGCGTCAAGATCCAGGCTAATGACAGTGATCCTGTAAGTCTTTGCCCCTGAGGACACATTTTAAATGACCGATTGCTAATCGTGATCGCATAAAAGGACCCCAACGCGAATAAGTCCGCGTTCAGCGATGACAATGAGCTGCAGATTATAATTGACAGCTTGCCGGCGCCTAACAAACTGGCGGGATTCAAGCTAACCCCAGTAGAGTTCGAGAAGGACGACGACACGAACCACCACATTGACTTTATAACTTTTGCCAGTAATCTGCGGGCTGAAAACTACAAGATCGAGCAGGCCGATAGACACAAGACCAAGTTCATCGCCGGCAAGATCATTCCGGCCATTGCTACAACGACTGCTCTGGTCACCGGCCTAGTTGTTCTAGAGCTATTCAAGATTGTTGATGGCAAGGACGACATAGAGCAGTACAAGAACGGATTCATCAACCTTGCACTTCCGTTTTTCGGCTTCAGTGAGCCTATCGCAAGTCCCAAGGTAGAATGGACGGGCCAGAACGGCGCCAAATTCAAGATGGACAAGATCTGGGATAGATTCGATTCGGATGACGTGACTCTGGCGCAGCTCCTCAAGAGGTTCGAGAAGGACGGACTCACCGTCAGCATGGTCAGTTCCGGGGTGAGCTTGCTGTACGCCAGCTTTTTCCCGGCTGCGAAGCTCAAGGAGAGAAAGGCGATGAAGTTGAGCCAGCTAGTGGAGGCAGTGTCTAAGAAGCCGATCCCCGCACACCAGAAGGAACTTGTCCTCGAGGTTGTGGCCGAGGACACAAATGAGGAAGATGTCGAGGTGCCTTATATCAGGGTGACACGACAAGTGAACTAATGTTGGAGAGAGATGGTCGATCGGTTCATGAATTATACATTTGACAATAGTAGACTCTGGGGTCGCTCGTCACTCGGGCCGCATGGCCCTTATGGGATAGAACATGTCTTGGGTGGTAGTGCTCGCTGCTCCATTGTGTAATTAGCCACATGCAGGTTTCGATTACTCAAGAAGATAGCTAGTTTTGGAACAGACTTTGCTTGATAACTCGGGTCTTCTCTGTCTTGCCACATAGTAGTACTCAGGCAAATTCTGGGTTAGAATAGCACGATTATGTTAAGATAGCTTCACCACTGTCTAGTGATGACTAATTTCAGGGGAGGATACGAGGCTTGATGTGCTCCACACGGGTGCTTAGTGATGATGCTAACTTGGAGACATGACTTGTAGCGCATTTTACGTCACTATATGTAATCATTCATATTCGACCGTGGTTCAGAGTGGTTTTCCAATACAATGGGGACACCCCACATGACAAAGCAATAGATGTGAGTATGGGCCGGCTATTATAGCATGTCTCTGAGGTTTGATGTATACCAATCTTAGCTGCAGAACCAGAATGGATTGTTCTATAGTTGTGCGATAATCATGGCAGAAATTGAGTAAATACTTGCCTTGACTTTAGCTATCCATTGTTTTATAATACAGAACTCAGCTCTTAGACATAGCTTGGAATTGTTTCGAATAAACAGCTCAAGACATCGCATACACGACACACCGGACTTGTTGCTACGCCGGGTTTATTGTCAAAGGTCAATCGAGGGATAGAACCCCGCATTGAACAGAGCCTGTCTTATTTATAACCATCGCGACGGCCATTTCTATGGGTTAGCGATTTACCGTCATTCGTACTCCATGCACATTCAACCTACCTCGCAATCTATAGCCAGACTCATCACATCGTCGACAAATATATATAGCTACACACTCTTATCAAGAGACCTAAGTCGGCGGTTCTCAAGCTCCGTGAAGAAGTGTATTAAAGAAACGCCTCGGTGTCGCGAATACTGCATCTCTACTAGTGCTCTCACGCCGTCGGATAGCATATCGCGGACTAGACCCTTGAGTTTCGATCGGAAACTATCAACTCATATCAGAATGGTGAATCTTCCTCGTTTGTGTCTCATTGCTCCCTCCCACTCACACCCACACTCGTTCCTCGCTACTAAACTCATCCACGATGGACTCAACTTCACCCTTAAAACCGTCTTCTTCCCTGCTCCCTAATTATAAACATTACAACATACCTGAAAACACAGACTAACCATCATCCCAGGCCTCAACGACCGAGAAGATCACGAACTGGGTCGCCCCGGGCGACAAGTCGGGCGAGTTCAAGCGGCAGGCGAGCGAGTTCCGCGACTGGATCTCCGACGAGCCCGGTGCCAAGTTCCCCCCTGAGAAGGGCCGGTACCATCTCTACGTCAGCTATGCTTGTCCTTGGGTAAGGCTGTCTGTCATCCGTTCCTTTCTTATTTTGGGCAATCTTGCTATCTATTGCGATGTAGTGGTGAGAAGTGGGGAGAGAAGAGGATGATTAACCGTGCTAATGCTTTAAAATGCAGGCTCATCGTACCCTCATCGCGAGAAAGCTAAAGGGTCTGGAGGAGTTCGTCTCTTTCTCCGTCGTGCATTGGCACATGGGGGATAAGGGTAAGTTTGAATTCTCTCTTATTGCCCGAGAGTATTACCATGACGTATCTACCCAAACACTACACAAGAAAATGAACGACACTTTCCTCAGATTTTCCTCACCATAAATTTACCCCCGACGACATGATCAAAAGAGCCATAACTAACACACTCCAGGCTGGCGCTTCCCAACCTCAGAAGACAGCGACGCAGCCGGCGAGAACGTGACTCCAGACCCGCTACCAGGGCACGAATCCAACACACACCTGCGCAACCTGTACTTCAGCGTATCACCGAGCTACTCCGGGCGGTTCACGGTGCCCGTGTTATTCGACAAGAAGAGCAACACGATCGTGAACAACGAGAGCAGCGAGATCCTCCGCATGTTCGGCAGCGTGTTCAACTCGCGGCTCTCCGAGCCGTACGCCTCGGTGGATCTGTATCCCGCGAGCCTGCGGGAGGAAATCGACGAGGCGGGCGAGTGGACGTACGATAAGATCAATAATGGCGTGTACAAGAGCGGCTTTGCCACGACGCAGGAGGCGTACGAGAAGAATGTGGTCGCGCTCTTCGGGGCGCTCGATAGGGCCGAGGAACAGCTTAAGAGCTCGGGGGGCCCGTATTTCTTTGGGGATGTTCTTACTGAGACGGATATTCGGCTGTGAGTTGCTTTTCTCAAGTTTTTTTATCTGAATCACCTTGATCTTACATTCCTTCTCCCGCTCCTAACCTCCCAACTCCTTGCTTACATAGCTGCCCCAAAAAAAAAAAAAAAAAAAAAAAAACTGACACTAACCCCCCACGACAGCTTCGTAACCCTAATCCGCTTCGACCCAGTCTACGTACAGCACTTCAAGTGCAACATCCGGGACATCCGGAGCGGCTACCCGGCTCTTCACAAGTGGATGCGGAACCTGTACTGGAGCCACCCGAGCGCCGCGTTCAAGGACACGACGAACTTCCTGCATATCAAGAACCACTACACCAAGTCCCACACCCAGATCAATCCCTATTCCATCTGTCCCGTCGGCCCCCTCCCCGACATCCTCCCGCTCGACGAGGAGGTCGTTGCTGTTTCTGCTGCTAGGGGAAGTGCTTAGATGAATCAATCGTGAGGCTTGCGTTGGGGCTAGGGTGGGTATCTATTTAGTTAGGGATTAAGGATGAGGAAATTTTGGGCTTTGAATAGGCGAAAAATTATGAATATTGGTTAACTTAGTTTTAACTGAGCTGGTATCTTATCTCTCTATTTCTCTTCTCATGAAATTTTCGCAATTACATTGTGTTCTCCTCGATTAAGTATGCTCACGGACATTATAGCGCATGAATTCGTCTTCATATTAACATGCCGCGAGCAAAATCAACTTTCTACAATAGACAAGTGAAATATGAGCAAAGCATAATACAAAACAACTCAATATTTCTCAACTTCAAATGTTAATATCGGCATCTATATATACACCCACCAAACTCTCTACTTCCTCCTCTTACCTCCGCCCCCCTCCGCATCTCCCTTCCTCTTCTTGCCCTCGCGCTGCCAATACTCCTGCTTCTCGCGGCGTTCGCGCGCCTCCTTCTTCTCGTTCGCAGCAGCCATCTTCTTGCGGAACTCAACGCGCTTCTCTTCCTTCTTGGCGCGGCGCTTGGCGATGGTGTCCTTGCGGACCGTCGTCAGCTTCTGCATGAGGTCGCGGGCGCGCTTCTCCTCGCCGCCCAGCACCACGGCCCGCTTCTGCATGTACGTGTCGCGCTTCTGCGGCTTCATGCGCACGATCTGCGACTTGAAGGGCAGCTCCGCCGCCAGCGCGCGCGGGACCCTCAGCGGGTTGAAGTGCCGCGCTGCCCGCTCGACCGGGCGGTACTTGCTGTCCGCGTTCTGCGGCGTCGGGATATTCTGGTCGCGACGCACCTCGCCTGTCAGGCGCATGGGCTGCCATTGCCCGAGACGTTCCGTGGCGGGGTTGTAGAATCGGTGCGGCTTGATGGGATACCACGCTCTCAGGAACACCAAGTCTCCCATCAGGATCTTGTCTTCGAAGGTCGCTCGGAAGTGTCCTTCGGGTTTAGATAGGGCCCTCTTGATCTGTCCCCTAATGCCGGAGACAGTCTTGATGGACGCGCCTTCAAACTTGGCGATCTCGAGACTGGAATTGAACATGTCCTTGATAAAGGCGGTGTTTTTGTACACTTTAGCAGGCGTTCCTGTCAACTTCAGCTTCTTGACAATCTCGTAGCTCTGATCGACACTCAGGACCGTTCCAGTTGCTGCTATCCGGAATCCCGGATTATCGGAGGAAAATGACTGGAAACAAGTGAAGCTCGTATTTGGGGCCACGAAGGGACCCCAGAATGTAGCATAACAGAATGAGTGCTCTGGTGAATACTTCAGCATTCGGTGACGCACACGTTCTTCCCACGAATGCAGCATAGGCATCGCTTGGAATCTGTAGATAATGATTAGCAATGGCTCTAAGCATGCGATAGTAGAGAGTATCGAGATGAACGAAATGGGAGTATTGTCCCAGCTCATGATGAACATCAATAAGAAATCAGAATAGCTTACCGCCTCCATCCCGCTGAGAAAATGAGGGGATCATTGTTCTTCAGGATTTTCTTATGCCACCTATGCTTCCTCATTCGTACTTGGAGAAACCCGAATCTTTCCTCGAGAGGACTCAAGGTGCCTATGATGAGGGGTTGACGCGCCGAGAAGTTCAAAATGAATTCCGCCGGAACTTTTTCCAGGATAACAGAAACATATTTCCCAGCCGTGAGACCCTCTACAGCCAGTCTTTGCCGCTCATCTAGACCCTCGAACTCGGCTTTGTTGATATCGATCTGTTTTTGCAGATTTGCCTTTTGAGATTCGTACCTGCACGGAAATTTTGTTAGGGCGTGGATTAGCACTGTAAAATGGGAAAGAATCATACCACTCGTCTTCTCCGAATTCTTCTTTTAGGGGCTGCTCCTTTCCGAAACCTTCACGGTCTTCTTCTTCGAAGCGTTGTTTGAGCTCCTCTTTCCTAGCTGCATTCCTTGCTCTCTCCGCTTCCAGGGACTCAGCTTGTTCCGGCTCCTTCGTTTCGTTTTCATCGGCTTCCAAATCCTCAAAATCTCCCCAGCCTTCAACTTCCTCATCATTTCCATCATCACCCTCACCCTCTTCGCCATCCTCTCCAAATCCTTCAAAGCCGTCCCCAGCATTATCGCCTCGGTCTTTTGTTGACGTGAATCGTTGACGGAGCAACTCGATATTGTCATCCAGTGACCACTTCGTTGCCAACTGATCATAATCTTCAGACGTCAACCGAGGGACAGGAGTGTTTTCTACGTAGTTATCATCCTCTTTCTTTGAGTTGAAGAACTCGTCATCAGAATCGGCTTCGATATCTTCCTCTTCGTCGTCGGCGACTTCAGCCTTCCATCTCTCAAGGACTTCAGTAGCAGTTAATTGCTCGTCATACATCAGCCTTGCGAGATCTGCGGTGCGGTAGGACGGTGTTTGGCGTTGGAGACCCTTGGCTTTTTCGGTGAGATCTGCTCGCCATTTCGCGGCCAGTTCCTCATCTTCATCCTCGGGCCCGCTGTCAAAGTCCGAGCCTAAGTCAGAGTCGCTGTCTGCAAACTCGAGGTCATTACCTGGCTTGTCCTCATCCTGTTCTTGGAATAGCCTGCCGAGTTTCCGCTCGCTGAAGTCGGGCTCGTCATTTTCCTCCCCACTGACAAACTCCTCGTCTCCAGATTGACCGTCTTCAAATTCCTCATCATCGCCATTTTCATAGTTGTCTTCTTGATCTATGAGTCTGGCTGTCCTCTGACTCTTACGGCCAGAGTCTTCCACGTCATCATCCGACGCTTTCACGAGATGATCACCTGATGAAAATAACTGCAGCCCGTCGCCGGTCTGACCGAGAACCCGCCCCCCGCTCTGAAGTCCGATAATCATTTCTTCACCTAGCCCACGCTCTCCATCCGCAGGAGCATCTTTATCAAAATTGAAACCTTTCTCTCGGTTGATCCAAATAGCAGAGCCCTCAATCTTGAGCCCTTGACGGTCCGAGAAAGGCGCGTGCAGCTTCTTGTCTTTTTCATCTAAACGTTTCCGTCCGGTTTGGCCAGTAGCCTTAGCTATAGCAGCTTGCTGAGCAGGCGAAGGACAAGGGTCCGGTAAGGCTTCGCACCTTTTAACGGTGAAATCTCCCACTCCCGGGAGGTGCACTTTTTGATTCTCTAGGGAGAAGTTGACTCCTCCTCGAAGATAGCCATAGATCGCGACGGACCGATCACACTTTGCGTCCTCCTCGATTTGATTGGGGTGTGTGAGGTCTCGAAGACTATCGCCAAGGATGTAGCTGTGCGAGTTCTTCCAGATGAGAGGACGAGGGTTCTTCATGACGGAGAGGAATCTGGATAAGTTATGGATCTCTCGATCGGGGTATCTACCATTTATTACACCTTCAAGCCGTGATTAGTCTTGCCGTATTAGGGTAAAGCGGCTGGACATACCTGAAAGGTAAAAGAGATGAGCTCCCTGATAGAGCTCATTCCACAGTCGATGCTTGAGCGTCTTCTTGGCGTCCTTCAGATGCTGGGGCTTCTTGAAGAGGTCGAGATGCGTAAGAACCGAAAAGACGTTTCCAGGCATGCCAGTTGCGGAGAGGATATTCAGAAACTCCATGGTCTCCATCTCAAATCCAAAGTTCCCATCGATCAACAGCAGGACAACGTCGGCTATCTTTGCGATGTCGACCATGGCTGTCAGCTCGGCCGGACATTCTACGAAAGTAAGCCTCTGCTTCCGAGACGTGACGACAGTGATGGGCCCGGTAGGATCGGATATGGTTTCCTTGGTATAGCGCTTAACAAGAGACTTCAGCAGCGTGGTTTTGCCAACACCCGGCGGCCCGACAATGGTGACGAGACGAGGGGGCGGCTCGGTGTCGGGGGAGCGGTCGGCCTGGGGGACATGGAGTCGCTTTTCTCTGGAGTCCCAGCACGTTAGCTCATGTATGGCGACCGTAGATCAGGAATGCTCCGTACCGGATGTCATGCGATCTTGCTGCGGCTCTTGCGAGCTTTCCAGGTCGAGCGAATGCGAAGGCCTTGGGGTTGTGATCTATAGACGTTTAAGTTAGCGCATCTCAGGCAGATGTTGTAATTGAGGTAGTTCACAAACCCCCCTGCGGCTTCTTCTTCTCCTTCGCCTTCCTGTGAGGCTTGTGCGCCTGGTCGTCCATGGCGGGCGAGGCTACGATAACAATTCGGCTCCCGCAGACTACCACGCGATGGTGGTTGTATGATGATCGCGACCCAGCAAAAATTACGACGGGGACCTTTGCATAACCGCTGAGACTTTACTTATCGATAGCGATAAGATCAAGAGTTCCACCCAGCCTAGCCAGCAGCGTGGTGATCTTTGCAGAAGAATCCTTGGGACAGATCAAGATTTGACTAGCCAGATCTGGTAAAGACTAAGCTCTATCTCATTATCCCCCCCTCCCCCGCTAATAATGCCGGGTAGGCTCGCTCGAGTCGAGACCGAGCAACCATTTATTTCTCGCATCAAGGTTGGTTGGAGGGGTAGAAGCGATCTTATGGAGTACTGACCTGTGAATGGTGCACTCAGCACTCAGTCCAGTTGACAATCACATGGCGAGCCCCCCTCCCTGGATGCCTGGATTACGTCTAGTGCTCTCATGCAACATGCATAACATTGGGACGTCTGGCATGCGAGGCTCGGCGCAGATAGCGGCAAAGGTCGAAAGCCACGCTTCGTATGACGGCTACGTAACGCTATTCCGAGATGAGTCAATCGCATGAGTCCCCGTCAGCGCCATTCCACTAGCCGAAGAATAGGATGGCACAACTTTCCTGCTCTGCACCAGTGCTAGTATGCCGTGATCGCTTAGTGCGTAGATGCCCAGACGCAGGCAGGCTCGTGCAAGGCGTGTTGTGTGGCTGGCCATGACGTAGACGGTAGATTCCCGGGGGGAATCGGTAGATCAAAGACCTGAAGCAAGCAACCCTCTCGTATGGACATTACCTAGGTTAGCTCTTGTCACACACTTGGGCGCGGCTCATAAAAGACCCCACGTTCCCTCCCTGACGTGCATCTCCTTCTTTTGATCTTTTAACTGTAACCACCCTGCAGCTATCTTGTCTCATCTCATCTCAAATTACACTCGTGGCGAAACGTCGAACTCGACCAATCCTCACTATACAGTCTCCACGCCGCTCATACGCCTCTTCATTTGCAAAGATGCCTACCTATATTGTATGTATAGCAGAGTTGGTATGCTCTCCTACACGTCACAGTACTCACTTATAACCAGGTTACCTGCAAGGACGATGCCTCTTCTGATGAAGTCGCCGCAGCGAAGCAGCACGCAAAGGACCAGGGCGGCAAGATCACCCACGAATACAACCTCATTAAAGGCTTCGCGTAAGCAAATATCCTGCTTCTTGACAGTGGTTACACGTGCCTAGGCTCACATCAGATGTCTTTGATAGCGTTGAGTTCCCCCAAGACAGCATCACCACCCTAGAATCACACGAACACGTCAAAGGTGTCGAGCTGGACCAAGAAGTGACGACTCAGTAAGCGTTAGCTTGCGCAGAACCGAGAGACTATTCGGGTGGTCTGTACTGCCTACACTATATGATAGGGGGAGACTAGCAGCAGTGAGGGGCAGAACACGGCGGGGTGATAGTCGTGCCGTGGTGGTGATAAGATCCGCCATAGTCGAGCAAGCGTTGTTTATACGTTGAACCTTGCTATGTAGTGCTAGGTAGTCTACCATATATAATCAGTTGACTCAGAGAAGCGAAGTGAATACCAGACTATGAGGCTGCCTCTAGTGCTCTTATTTCTCTTTATTGGATGATAATACATGAGCATCCTACGCTGTAGTTACTACAAGAGACCTAACACGCACACTTGAACATCATACGTTTGTACGTTCCGAAAACAGCCATAACCCCCACCACCTTCTTCCCGAGGTCCCGTCCCCTGCTGTAATCATGTATCATTGCATCTTCAATGTGGGGTCGATATCAGGTACCTATTGATGTAATAAAAAGAGATGTTAGTAAAACATATAGATATATTGGATATTTCCATATGCACGTAAGCCATATATCTCCCGACGATAAGCGCCCGATAAGAGCCAACTAAGGCTATGACGCACATACGCGAAGTTATACAAATACACCTGCCAAGATGATGCTCTCGTGACTGTCGTACATACGTACATGTATGTCTCTGACACCTTGCTAACTTGCTGACCTTGTTGGCTTCCTTACTTGCCGCCCCCCCCTTTCACCACTACAAGCATCGAACGAGCTACGCCACCGCATCATGCCGCCATGAGAAGCACACACAGGCCATTGAGGTGTCTAGCCACGCCCAATGTCTTCTCCTCCCTCGCAATTCGCCGACATCGCTCACCTCTTGCACCTCCCGTCGCCTCGACCCGGTCTTTGTCGTCGTCAAAACCCAGCGGCGCCAACAAAGGCTCTCCGCAGCCTCAGCCAGTCAAGACCGTTACCGTCACCGACGACGCCATCACAGATCTTGTGAACAAGCGCCAACACTCGGTGGGCCTCGCAGATCTTGTCAAGTAGGGGGTCTCCTGGTTCCCCTTTTCTACCAGACAGACCCGTCCACTAACGCTCGTCGTTCCCGGTGATAGGCATGGCCGCCCACCTCTATCCGCGGACGCCTTGTTCGCTTCGGCCAACTTTACACTTAGTCTGCTTCCCATCCGCCTGGCTCACCGCATTCAAGCCTTGCGAAACCTGCCTTTCATTGTAGTCGCAGACCCCAATGTTTCTCGCATATATAACAACTACCTGCACTCCCTGTCGACTCTACTTCCATGGAAATCTCGCACCATTACCAACATCGACGAGGAGATTGAGTTCACGTCGGTGCTTGCCGAGCTTGTGGCCACGCATCAGGATACTATCCCGATTCTAGCTAAGGGCTTCCTCCAGTGCCGTCGGTACATTGCGCCGGCAGAAGTGACCCGTTTCCTCGATACGCACCTCCGCACACGCATAGGAACGCGCCTGATCGCGGAGCAACATATCGCCCTACACTACAGCAGCGTGCCGCACTTCGATCCCGGCGCCTCGCCGACGCCGTGTCCGGAAAACCCAAACTACATAGGTGTCATCGACACTGCCCTCTCTCCGGCCGCCATTGTAGATACGTGCGCGGGGTTCGTCGCGGACATAGTCGAGCTCAAGTACGGAATAAGACCTGAATGGATTATAGACGGCGAGCCCGACACTATCTTCACATTCGTGCCTCAACACCTCGAGTACATCGCTAGTGAGTTGCTTAAAAATGCCTTTCGCGCCACTGTCGAGAACGGAAGCAAAGAACCGGTTGTCATTACCATCGCGCCTGAACCGCCCGATGCTGGTCCACCACGTCTGACGCTCGGCCCACCGGCCGCCGAAAAGGGGGCTTTTCGAGGAGACGCGATTAGGCCTCTCGATGACAATGCTCCCGGCGTCACCATTCGTATTCGAGACCGCGGTGGCGGTATCTCTCCCGATGTATTGCCCCATATTTGGAGCTACAGCTTCACAACGTTCAACGACGATGATACGAACGACCTCACGCCGAACAACGGTGGTGGTCGAGGCCAGAAGGACGCTTTGGGGATAATTTCAGCGGCCAGCACGGGTGGAAGCTCGATCGCCGGACTCGGCTATGGATTGCCACTTAGTCGCGCATACGCTGAATATTTCGGCGGTGGCATCGCTGTGCAGAGCTTATATGGCTGGGGCACTGATGTGTATTTGAGATTGAAAGGCGTCGGGAAAATACAGTGAAGAGGCATTTCGGAAATGAGCTTTGAGAAAGGAATCCGGTTCAATGAATTCGCATTTCCCCGTACGAGTCCGAGCCTCATCCAGGAATGCACCCTTGCAGCCGACGAGCGCAGTCGGACATGTACTACTTACTTTCAGTCAGTTAACAACACGATCTTGGGCGAAGAAATAGCGATACCTAGCACATGCCATTCTAGATATTATGAGGCAGAAAGTCGTCTAGGGGGGCGAGGAAGAGACATCGAAACTACCTAATAAATGGGCCGATGCAAAGAACATTAGTATATAGGAGTGGATGTATATATACACTGAGGACGTAGAAGAATCGTCAACAATGACGCAGAGAACAATTTAGCTTGGCGAGACGCTTATGACCACCTAGCTAGTGTCTAGCTTAGCTACTACAATTAAACAACGGTATTCTTCAAGGATGTTTTTTGTAAATGCAATAATTGTTCGTCTATGATATGCATCTGTAGATCATGCCACGTGAGGTGCCAATAGTTGTTTCATATCCATAAACAAAAGTCGGCAAATAGACCACAGATAAATCTTGAGGACTGCCAGGGTAGTGGCTGAGTTCAAAAGCATACATACCACCATTCTAGCTCCAAGGTGAAGATGACAGCTGCTATATCTGTAAATGAGGGGGAATCTAAACAGATAGGATAAGCATACCAGCTGTACATATGAAAGATAACCTTAACTTCACGTCTCTACCTTGGGTACTATTTCCAATATACGACAAGGTTATGACGAGGGAAACTTGATGTCTTGAAAGCATAATAGATGAAACTCACGTCAAAGCTCACAAAGAAGTGTCAAGGTGTTTTTGAGCTGTCACCCAGGAATAGGTTTTTGAGTTATGCCAACAGGTTCTTTTAAAGTTGATGACGGGGTGTCCTCGACCACGTTACCTAACAATTGCTACTATTACTGCCTACTTCTTCATCTCTATTTACTTTCATTTGTATTGATTCCATTTTTATATCGACCGTCTACGGAAACAACCATGTAGTTAATCTACGAACGCTATAGGCTTAGAAGATCATGACATTAAAGAATTTATAACAAGCAAGTAAAAAGACAATAGAAACAATTCTCCGGGAGAATTGAGCCCACGGGAAGCTAACTATCCATGTGCTTTACCAATAACCAAGCGAAGGCGGGTGTGTACTCGACATACCCAACAAAGGTGTTCCCTGACCTGCCGTAACAACCTGTAACGATGGATATATGTAGGACATAGCAAATAGCTTAGGAGTGTATAACAGAACAGAACAGAAGCGCTGCCTATGTGTGTGCTTTACTAATAAAACCATGAATGATAAAACAGGCTAAATAAGCTGATATAGTCTCATGAAGGATATATACACATCTCATAGCTCCAAGGACTATCATATCGATGCCTAGCTAATTCTTCATCCGCCCCAATGCCACCGGAATTTTAGGCAGGTTCAGCAGCGTATAACAATGGTGGCTCAATTTCCGTTAATACTTAAGAAGTAAAAATACGAACTCAATATTCTTCCCAACCTATACCGTGAAATAAAAAAAAAATCTAGAGAGCAATCATAGCTTATTTAACTATCCTATTTTGCAGTAACTTGTGCTCATATCGAGAAGTAGGAAATAATTAAAAAGTGACTTAATAGTTGCGTGGTAAAACTCGTGAAGGCCAGGAAGAATAGAAATACTGCAGTCGCGGATTCAACACAACGACAATTGGAGCTAAACATAAGAGTTATGGAATATAACCGGATGTATTCTTCGATAATATCAAGAAACAGAAGCAAAACTCACGTACAGACCACCCTAAGAAGCTCGTCTGGCCTTTAGCACAATATTTATGAAGTCCACATCACATATGTATAGCACGCAAATTCGCAACTACCGAGTCACGTGGCCCATATCATAATATCTGAAAGCCGTTGTATTATTCATGTTATATATAATTCAAATGGCAACGACCGAAACCATTTGATATTTATTTCCAGAGATGGTGAAGACCAGAGATAGATGACATCCAAAAACAAGGACAATATATCGCAAAAGATTCCCATTTCATGCCGAACAAATCCCCAAAAGAACGCACAAAATGCAACAAATATTTTCCCGTACAATGCAACGACTACACTGACCATTCAAAGATCCAAAAGCTCGCTAGCTAATTTACCGTATCGGGGAGCGACATCCTTACATGTTAGCCAGTTCGTTATCAATCTGGCGATCCATGAACGTTCGCTTTTCTCCGACAAGCTCTGTTTGTAGTCTTTGTTCGACAAGGGCACGGACCTGCTTCTTAGTCACTGTATCCAGATCGACATCTCGTAGAACAGCCTGAATAGCCTCGACGATCATGCCATCGTCGGGTCCAGTGTTGCCGCGCTGGAAATCGAACGATGCCGTGGACTGGTGTCCCTGGCCTAGTGGGGGACGGTTACTGGCAAACCCAAGGGGGGTGTTAGAGGCCCTGGGCACGTCATATTGGGGCGAGGTGTTCGAAATAGCTCGTAGATTGCTCATGCTGCTCTGTCTGTAGCCGGCATGAGGTGAATCTTGATATGGCGATGCGGTGCGCTGGAGATCTCCAAACGATGCCGTCGATTGGCGGTGCATCGGGTTATCGGCGTAAACATCATACGTGGAATGACGCGACATGCCCTGGAAGGGTGCGGGTGACTGTGGGGGCATGTGCCCGCCGCGACCTTGGAGGCCAGTCAAGACAGATGGTTGTCGAACGGACGAGTATACGGAGCGCATGTCGTCCATCTCATAGTTATCCTCATATACTTCGCTGTTCTTCTCGCCTTGGGTGCCACGGCGTCCCGGGAGATTGTTGAGAGCAGCATAGTCATCCCAGCGCTGTAGGGGGATCGAGCGAGGATCAAAACCGTCCTTATCGTCTACGGCAACGACCTGCTTGTTTCCCTTTTCACCAATGACGATACGTGTGTTACCCCATGAAAAGTTGTCTTGGTTCCAGAAAGAATAGATTGGTAGAACAAACGAGAAGATGGGGAATGCGAGCAAGTAAATGATGAGCCAACCAACATGCTGCCACTGCCGCTTCAGAATGAAGATGGCCGCCTGGAGACCGTAGACACCTCCCAGAATGGCCAATGAGATATAGGGAATAGGTCCAGTGTGACTGGCGAGAGTGTAGATGAGGTAACCCAGATACACAGTGGTAGCGGGCAAGATGAGTGTTCCGAACAGATCGAAGAAAACGACAAAGCGCATAGAGAAACAACAGAAACCGCACATATCCTTGAGGAGCATGAGCTCGAACAGGTTGTGAATGGTTGAATTGATCCATCTGCGTCGCTGAGAGAGCAACACACTCCACGTCTCAGGCGCCGCGGTTTGGCAGTACGCGTCGGGAATAAACTTGTAAGCCATGTGGGGGAAATTCTTCGTCATGATGGTAGTGAGGAAGCGGTCCTCGCCAAGTGCGAGGAGATTCTTCTTGTGCAGGGTATCGACGTTACAAATACTGTACTCTCGAATGACAGAATCCGCGATAATCAGAGGCTTGCCGCGATCAGCTGTCCGGAGACGATACATTGTGAAACTGAGATGGTTAGCTGCTTTTCTTGCATACGGGAGTCGGAAACGTACCATCCAGGAAGACACGTGACACTTCCAAATAACGATTCAAATGCCTTGGACAGATGATGAGAGATGTAGTATTCATAAACTTGGATCATACTCCACCAACTACGCTCCTCGTTCTGTAGAGCCGTTTCACCGCAAATTCCGGCAATCTTGGAATTGTTGGCACATGCAGCAACCAGTCGGTTGAGGGAGTCTTCCCGCACACAGGTATCGGCGTCAATCATCAAGAGGTATTCGTACAGCTCCGGGTCTACGCCGATGATGTTGTTGATCTGATGGAATATCTCGAGCTCTAGAGGATTCATAGGCGCACGATGGTGCACACGATTGAGGAAGCTCATCAGCATGATCTGGGAATCACGCTTGCCACGGTTGCCCGGTTTCGTCTTGGTCTGCTCCGACTCTTTGCCGACCTTGACAATCACGAGATAGGGGACGACATTGCCTTCATATTCGTAAAGACCAGAGTACACCTTGCCATAGTTGAGCTGCCCGCTTCCCGTACCGACAGATTTGAATGGTAAAGCCGGGGGGTCGACCTTAGGGTCCACGCCCAATATGTCGAGGACAATTTTGGGCGTTGGACGGTCGTTGCCAGCACCAACGATGACGCCATCACAGATGACACAGATCAACTTTCTCTTGTTGTCATACTGGAGTGCTGTGAGTGAATCCAACGCTTTCCTCAGCGAGTCTTCGCCTTCCGTGTAGGCAGGGACCTGGCAAATGACGAATTTATCTTGCGGAGAGGGGCGCCGCTTCGAACCAAATTGTAGGGCGGAGACGAACTTGACGAGGATGATGGCCGCGATGATGATTGTGAATGCCAATAAGAAGTAATTGATGGTTTGACACTTTGGCGAGTTACGGAAATCGGGTTCTCCAACGTAAAATGTGTTCTTGATGCAGTTGATACTATTGGAGGCCAGCGCAAAAGCCGTGGAATTGCCTCGGACGTCGTCCAAGTGGTCATTCCATGAGCTTGTGACGTCTTGACCAGGATTGTTCTTGACGATATCGACGATCTTGTCGTCCAGGAAGGCAACTTGCTTGTTGAAATCGATGGTCGCAAAGTAATCCGTGAGGTTATAGATACCGTTCTCATAGGTAACGACCATCAGATTCCAGTTTTGGCTTTCCGTCGTGACTTTGCCCTGATCCCAGACGAGAGATCCGTGGTAGTAATCCTTGATCTTTGGCAAGAATGTATCCGAGTACCACGTGTCACTAGAAAGAGCCTTGGAGTTTTTATCACCGTAGAAGCCCGACGTGTGCAAACCTTGCGTCATCGTGGGCCTGTCTTCGGGGTTGATCGTCAGTTGGGTGGTCTCAGCTACACCAAGGCCAGGGCACGACAAGGGAAGTGGGGGAGTGAAGTATCGGTCCAGGTTCATGCCGGCGAAGGGCATCATGAGATCATTCGTCGTCTCTATGCTGGAGTCACTGTGCTGAAGCTTCCAGAATTTTGTGATATCGTAGACTTTACCGTGGATGCTCACCCAGAAGTCGTTTGAAGCCGTGTGACCGTCAACCTCCTTTTGGAGCCAGGCTTTATCAAAATTGGGGCAGAGAATCTGGCCGAAGAAGATGATGACGAAAACAATGATGCCGTTCATGAGAATGATGAGCCAGACAAGGACGAGCTTTTCCCGCCAGGCCATCCGAACATCTGGCCGCTTCATCCGGCCAATGTGAGTCAAGATGAACGACGGGATCCAGAAGGTCATCGCCCAAACAAACCCGACCCAGGCTCGTCGGCCGAATGAGACTTCCTCTGTCTCGACGTGCTTACCCGTTGCATCATTCGGGTCTAGATTGCTGATAAACTCTCCGTCGTAGTAAACTTGGTCGCGGTGATCGTCGCCCTTGGTTCCCAGACCGTAATCGCCTTGCAGCGCGTTTCGCATGGCCGAAGGAGTGGCAGACGGCGCCCTGACCTGGCTCTGAGCGAACGTGAGCTGGCTCTGGTTACGTTGATGTGTCATGAGATTCTCATTGCTGTTGTTGGAAGACTGGTCGGGGTAATGTGGTGGGAAGAAGCCACTGCCGTTGTTATTCCCGTAGACGGTGTCACGGGCGGGCGTGGCGAAGGGGTTGCTGATCGTAGGCACGAGTTCATGAGGGGGCTTGAGGTCGAGCATGCTCTCGGCCTCCCACCAGGCTGTTTCCCGCATCCACACACGTTCTCGGCCGACGACCACTTCCCCATTGCTCCAGCCCCTCTCCATGATCCAGGATTCGATGCCATCTCGGCCTTCTCTGCAACCCAGAGGAGCAAAACGCTGGTAGAACTCATCTAAATCGAAATCGGCTGTGAAGTCGAGATTCTTGTTTCTGCAGTTTGACCATTCCGCCAGTCTCCAGGCTCGAAGCTGTCGTGAAACGGTGCCGGCTGACCAAGCGGACGTGATCGAGGGTAGAGCTGCTAGGTTGGCGGGACTCTCGTCCGTGGGGTGTAGCGACAGATGATACCACACGCGACTAGCGCCAAGTACCGACGACAGGTCCATCCGCGCATTGCGACCCAGGCCGATTCCATGTCCGGGGATGGGAAACAAGAGCTTTTTGACAAACCCTTCGTCTTCGCAGGCGAACCCCACTTTTTCTAGCACAACTTCCCTCTTCTCCAGCAGATGTTGTCGTTCTCGAGCAGCCGGGCCAGTTGTGATGCCTAGATCAGGCGCTGCTTCTGCAACGGCGGTTTGCATCTCACGTTGCACCGAGCTTCCTGCCGTGATGACATCGACACCATCTTCCTTCATCTCGGCGTTTATCCCGGTAGTGTCATCGAATATGCCTCGCATAGCCATAGCCTTTCCCAGATTGGGATCTGGGACCTCAATAATCGTAATGCACACAGTGTCTCCATTGTCTTCGGCCGAGTTTGGTGTTCTGTGACCATCGAGTGATTCATCCCCATCCCGAATCCGGGACATCTGATCCGCAATCGCTTGATTTGCCTTGGTAATCACCCAGTCAACAAGGGCTTCGTACAGCCCGCCAACCAGGATTTGCCTGTCCTCTGTACTGCATTGGTTCATGAGCACATCAGGATCGAGACCAAGAAGTCCGCCGACATCTTCGCAGATAGCCTCCAGTATTTCATCATCGACGTCGTAGTCCAAGGTGTTCCCGAGCTTTAGCAAGCCAGCCAGAGCCGAAATCAGATTTCGATGCGAAGATCCTTTGATGCCGATCTCTTTCAGGGCTCGCCTAAAGTCGTCGGCGGCCGCGGAGTCATCTGCAGTAGGGAGATAGGAAGGCGTGTCAAAGGTGCCGGAACGTGCCAGCAGATGATAGTCAGTGGCCGACTTGAGGCTCAGGAACTCGCGCTCGGCGGGTGTGGAGGCCGAGGTCAAGAGGTAGTAGAACACATCAAAGGCTCGGTAACCTGGTTCGGCGGGTATCTTGAGTAACCCTTCGGTAGTATTAATTCCTCCCTGGGACAAGGCCAGAGCTGCCGAGGTCAGGTTACCAGAAAGACCGAGGGTCAAGGTAACGCCAAGAGCATTGTGACGTGGGGTGGATGGGTTGTACGGTGTCACGCATCGAATGAAAGGCTGGATGGCTTCGAGAGCCGTCAGCAGCGACGAGGGGACGGAGATGGGCAGAGAAGTAAGGAACGGCGTGAGAAGCGAAGGCGTCGACGTGTGAAGAGACCTGCCAAGTTTAGTATTCGTGCACACGGCGTCATGGTTCAGTTATGGACGACATACCCCAACACGATACACCCGTCTTCGGCTCGACGTCGTGCATGCTCCCAAGCCCGGGCGGCCAGAGCCGTGTCGATAGTCCCCCCGGAGCGGCCGTCTGGGCCGACTTGTGTCGCAGTAAGCCACGTATTGACGACAACACTACTTCCGGCGTCGAGTTGGTAAGGCTGCGACGACAGGTATATGTTATGAATCGCGTTCAATAACGTTGTCGTGGACATTTGAGCCTGTTGACCGGCATTGCGAGGACCACGGAAGGAATCGGAGGCGACCGAGTACATAGACATGCGGGCTTGTTGGTTTGCCATCTTGGCTGCTGGTCTGGACGTGCTTGTCCTTTCGGACAATCACGACGGTGGAAGACCTGTCCTGCTCTCTGGTAGCACGAAGATGAAGCAACCGAATGGACTTTATTTCCTTCCCGGGAACTGAATCTTCGACGGCCTCGATAATAGCGAAAGTGAGGACTGGAAGTCACCGAATACGCTTTGAGGTCAGGAGACAGTGAACAAACCAAACACGGCGTCGGCGATGATTGGGCTGTTTTTGTTTCTCTTACACACGACAGACAGCCCCTTGATTCAAAGACTGGTATGTGAAAATCAAGATCAAGCGAGAAATGGCAATTATGAACGATAGACTATTATTAACACCACCAGAGCGAGTGAGGTGGATGAAGATTAGAAAAGATACAAATCGGGAGTGTCGCTTAGTGGTTGTGAGCGGAAAACCAAAAGATGCAAAACTGTAAGAAGACTGAACAGGTCTGGGTCTAGACGATCGACGCATACAGTAGTACATCAGCGAGCTGTGGAAAGAGGAGAGGAGAATTGTCGAGGGAGCCGTGGAGAAGTGCTTGAAACTCATGTACACAGTGCCAAGTCACGATGGTGATCGATCTTAAGATATGTAGAGGTGTACCTTTACCTGCCGTACCGTTTACCAAAGGTGCTACCTACCGTACCCAGCAAACCCCATTGAATCAATTCTTCAGTCCTGTCATCAATGTACTTTACTGCCAATGCTGTACGTTATGCAGCTGCGTCCGTGCTAACTAAGTAACGCCTAGACCAGCCTTTCAAAGTCGCCAACCTTCCACCTCCAGCATGATTTTCGATATTGTTCTTGTTTTCTTTTTCCTCCTCATTTCCGTTTTGTCCGTCCTCCGCCCGATCTTGGGCCGTATTTCTATTCTTCTACATAACTAGGTAAACTGAACAGATAGGTAAGCGCCTAGGCCATCTTTGTTGAAGGATATTCCCTACACCACTTGGGTAGGCAGTCAGTGCTGAAATCGATGTAAATAGGGGATGAAGCACAGTGAGTCTTCGGCTGGATCCGCACAAAGTATCCACTGATTTGCCAAGCATCTTTGAAATACGAGGCGGCAAAAAGTTGGAGGTGGAGCCCCGTGTTGTCCCATCCCACTCACTCACTACCTTACCTGTACTGTAACTAGGCGAGCTAGGTAAGTCTACCGCAGGAGCGGGTACCTACTAGGTAAGGTAAGAGAAGCTGCATGCGTGAAAAGTTCTGTCAACCGCCCATCCGTTCACCCCGACAGCGGCTGGGCTATGCACGTCCTTTTTGTCCTTTTTGTCAAGCACTGCCACCACACCATGGAGCAATACGAGTTAGACAGCTCAGACAACACACTCCTCCCGCCCTGCGATCATTACAATTTTTTTTATCTATAATCCTTCTTCTTATTCTTGGGGTGGCCTTATTACTGTAGTGCAACAAAACGGCTATTTCTCTGATTTTCCTCGGAATTCACGTATCCTTTGGTGCTTGGACGTCTTCGCTCGGGATTGGCTCAGCCTTCGCATAAGCAGCAAGACGTGAGCAGTATTGACGGACAAACAACACTATGATGTAACTACCTACTTATTCATCGTGCTACTGGCCTCGGCGAGGGCTTCATCTCTCACTATCTAGGCCTCTTCATTCAGAAGCTCGGATACTAGAGTGGGCAATAGGCTATAGTACTTACAGCAGCGGTAGCCTTGTGCTGCTTACAGTTGGGACACAGTACTGCTGTACTTACGGTATAAAGCATACGGGGAAGCAGGACAGTGTACGCGTCTCTGCAGCATTCGGTCATGCTCGTCATCTCTCGTGTTGCCTGAACAGGCATTAACTACATGCACTAGATAAGTGACGTGATCTGATCGGGTGGAACGGACGACAGTTTTTAATGCTGGTTCCCAGCGCATACCGTGTTTGTTTACTTTTCCGGGCTGACGGCTGATGACATTTAGTAGACCAACTAGTCTGTCTTCGTCGGATCAACAGCCAATCTCTTACCCCTTTGTTCATCAGTGGCGCCCTTAGAAATACGGTCGGGATGTGCAGGTTTACCTAACTCGCCAGAATCATTTAGCAGGTGCTTGATCTGTGAAGCAATACTGAAGACTTTAGGGCTGGCGAACTTGGTAGTGGGTTGTTTCATTTGACTTAATAGGCCAAGTTTTTGAGTGTTGTGTTCAATGACGGTAAAAGTCCAATTTTTCCCGAGGTCTAACGTCTACTTAAAAGCGTTGCATGGCTCGAATAGCATAACCTCACAGGCTCGACAGGCGCGACAGTTGCTTAAGATCTTAGTGTGCGTATGGGCCAACTAAGCGGCACTGCTCCCCATAAACTGTGTACTTCGATGATCATTGCACATGGACTGTCAGATACTGTAGAGTTTTACTATACATACTTAGCGTGCCTTCCGACTGGTAAACAAGAGACCGTCTCATTTGTCAAACGCTAAACCGGATGCTACCTTATTTATGCTAGTGCCAGATGGAACTTGATGGTAAGTAGCGACCTATAATGTACTACTACCTTAGGTAGTAAAAGCCGTTGATCGTACCTCTTTGCACATCATCATGCACATCTCTCATAGGTACACCTACCCTCAGCTCGTATTTGCACGATGGCTGTATAAATCTATTTATGGCCTATGTTCACGGTCACATTGAATACTGTGCTGTATGGCAGCCACAACAATAAGATAACAACAACACCGCATGGTATCGATTTGAGTATGGCATAGAGTAGACTGACTAGATAGTTCAACTTCTCCTGATCTCTTAAGTACAGGATAGCGCTGGTCTTCGGTAAATGAATGATGTGGAATATCTGTCAAGCCATTTGATGTACATGTACAGCATACTTACAGCCGTAAGGCGCTAGTACTTCGATCGTACCGACTAGCGGCGAGCACTAAACACGGGGGGGCTTTTGACTTATACTTAGTAGGCTACGCTAGCCCTGTCAGGCCCTGCTGCATCGATTTACTGAACCAGGTACATGGTCAGCTTGTACGGTCCTCTCCTGACCCAGCACCCACCAGCCAGGCGGAACGTGTGGCATGTATTTTTTACAGTAGGTACTGTTACTCTTTGCGCTGCGCGGGTGGGCTCATCTCCATGAAAACAGGCCAATCCAAGAGGCGGAGACGGGGCCGTTTTCTCGCTCGCCCTCGACTCCCGTCACATATCCGAGCAACGCCTGAGAAAGAAAGAAGATCCGATTCCTGACATTCGCTCTTCATCCCAACATCATCCCGTTCCGTGTTAATAGCCACACTCGTTATTGTGTCCATTATTTTACGCTCGCTACTCCAAGATATACATACCTAATTTGCACATTCTCGTCGCCGTGTGATTTGCTTGCATTGTCGCCTTCCAGCATCTCCGGCGTTGTACACATCAGCAACATCAGGGGGTAAAAGGTCTTTCCTTTAACACGCCGCCGGTCGAACAAAGCTGTATCTCTAGACATTGCGTAGTACCCTCGCCTATTTTGCTACTATCGAGTCTCTCGTCGAAGCCATCGCCAGCTTGCTGGCCCGAACTCCATCATGGCTTTGCACCTCCCGCCCATGGGCGGCAGTGGAGGAGCCCATACCCAGCCTTCGTTGCCATCGCTTCCTACCCACCTGCAGTCCGACACTCACTTAACCGCACATCTCGCCAGCCGTTTCCATGTCTCCATCCCGACTGCGAGGCTGTCGTCTCATGCTCTTGTCTCGCTCAACACGTATACCTCGTCGACGAAAGGTCTCGATGGGGGCAAGGAGGGTAGCGCTATGGCCGGGGCCGAGGACATAGCGGATCGGGCGTTCCTCAGGCTGGGACACCGCTCGGAGAACCAGGCAGTGCTCTTTTTGTGCGTCTATATGCTTTTTACTTGTCTAGATTTGCTGTGAGACGAAAGAAGCTAATCATCATTATCTCCTCAGAGGCGAATCAGGTTCCGGAAAGACAACGATTCGATCCCACCTTCTGACTTCGCTGCTGAACAAGTCCTCCACGCCGCTGTCCACCAAGGCCTCCCTGGCCGCATACGTCTTTGATTCGCTAACCACCACCAAAACCGCCACGACGCCTACTGCATCGAAAGCTGGTCTGTTTTATGAGCTTCAGTATGACACGGCGTCGACGACGAACCCCATTCTCATTGGTGGTAAACTACTGGACCATCGACTGGAGCGAAGCAGAATCACAATGGTGCCAACGGGAGAGCGCAACTTTCACGTGCTGTACTATCTCCTCGCTGGTACAAGTGATGCCGAAAAGGCACATTTGGGTATTGATACCCCGAAAGATTCGGCCGGGCAGAGACGGTGGAAGTATCTGGGTCATCCCACGCAGCTCAAGGTCGGCATCAATGACGCCGAAGGGTTTCAGCTTTTCAAGACGGCTCTCCGCAAGCTCGAGTTCCCGAGAAGTGAGATCGCCGAAATATGCCAGATGTTGGCTTGCATCCTCCACATCGGACAACTCGAATTCGAGACGTCCGCAAATACTCTGGTCACTGCGGACGACAGTGGCGGGTTCTCGCATGAAGGTGCCCAGACCATTACGGCGGCCCGCAATAAGGACGTGCTGGGCATCATCGCCGCGTTTCTCGGAGTGAGCTCGCAGGACCTGCAGAACACCATGGGCTACAAGACCAAGATGATTCACCGAGAGAGGGTGACGGTCATGCTGGACCCCGAAGGAGCCCGTGCCAATGCCGACGAGCTGGCTCGCACGCTGTATTCGCTCCTTGTTGCGTATGTTATCGAGACTATCAACCAGAAGATCTGTGCCGCAGAAGAGTCCATCGCCAACACGATCAATATCGTGGATTTCCCAGGCTTCTCGCAGCAAACGTCCACGGGCTCTGCTCTCGATCAGCTACTCAACAATGCCGCCATGGAATCTCTTTATAACCTGACTCTGCAAAACTTCTTTGACCGGAAGGCGGACATGTTAGATAACGAAGAAGTCAGCGTCCCCGCGACGAGTTATTTCGATAACTCGGATGCCGTAAAAGGTCTGTTGAAACCCGCAAATGGGCTGCTCAGCATTCTAGATGATCAGACTCGCCGTCACCGCACGGACATGCAGCTTCTCGAGAGCCTAAGGAAACGATTCGAGGGCAAAAACCCCGCCATTGCCGTAGGCTCCGCAACGGCCAGACTTCCCGGCAGCAACTTCATGTCTGAAAACACGGCCGCGACCTTTACCGTCAGACACTTTGCTGGCGAGGTAGAATATCCCATCAAGGGCCTCGTCGAGGAAAACGGAGAGGTCATCTCTGGAGATCTCATGAACCTCATCAATTCGAGCAAGAGCGAATTCGTCGCACGCCTTTTCGGGCAAGAAGCTTTACAGACGGTGATGCATCCTCAGGAGAAAACCACCGTGATGCAGGCTTCCGTGAGCTCCAAGCCCATGCGGGCACCCAGCGTCATGTCCAGGAAGGGCGGCCGAGCGATGCGACCACGCAGGTTACGCGAGGAGTCCCTTGACGAGTTTGACGAGGAAGGCGGTGGTGCCAGAGGCCAGAGTCGGTCGAGAGACGGCCCGGGCAAGAACGCGCGCCAATCCGAACAAGGCGCGGCGGGTCAATTCTTGTCGGCCTTGGACAACGTCAAGCAAGCCCTCACTGCTCCTAATACCAACAACTACTTTGTATTCTGCTTGAAGCCAAATGATCGACGTATCGCGAACCAGTTCGATAGCAAATGCGTCCGGTCGCAGGTGCAGACCTTTGGTATTGCGGAGATAAGCCAGCGACTGAGGTCCGCTGACTTCAGTATCTTCCTCCCCTTTGGCGAGTTTCTCGGCCTTGCTGATGCCGAGACAATCTTCGTGGGGAGCGAGCGGGAGAAGGTCGAGGCCGTGGTCCAGAATCGGCAGTGGCCGGCGCACGAAGCCCACATCGGCTCTACTGGTATCTTCCTCAGCGAACGCTGCTGGATGGAGGTGACATCACTCGGCGACGGGGCTTCGGCATCTGGCCGATACGCGTCCGAGCAGGGTGACGGGTCTACACCCGGAGGCGAACTCCCATTCGGCGCCTCGAAGGAGCGCCTCGTGTCCATCGGTAACACGCCTCAGTATAGTGACAAAGCCCGCGGTGGCTACTTCGGTAGCGGCGACATCGATACACGGTCAGAGGCCGGCGCATCCGCTTTCGGCGGTGGCGACATGTTCAAGAATCTTGATACCCGCGAACAGATGGCGGAACGTGGTAACGAGAAGTCGCTGATCGAGGTCGAGGAATACAGGGACAGCGCCAGTCGAAAGCGCTGGATTTTCACTGTGTACCTGCTTACTTGGTTCGTGCCCGACTTCCTCATCCGCTGGGTGGGCCGAATGCCGCGTAAAGATGTCAGGATGGCTTGGCGAGAAAAGTTGGCAATCAACTTTATCATTTGGTTCAGTTGTCTTGTCGCCGCCTTCTTCATCATCGTTTTCCCGATGGTCATCTGTCCCAAACAGTATGTGTTTAGTGCCGCCGAGCTGTCCTCGTACGACGGGAAAGACGGCCACCAGGCGTATGCCTCTGTTCGTGGTCAAGTCTTTGACATCACGACATATGCTCCTCATCATTACCCGTCCTATATCGACACCATGAAACTCACCAACTATGGTGGCAAGGATATCTCGGCTCTATTCCCCGTTCAAGTCTCGGCTCTCTGTCAGGGCAAAACGGGCACGGTTGATCCCTCTGTCGTGCTGGCCAACGTCACCGCTTCCGGCGGCGTGGTCAGTTCCACCGACCCGAATGCGAACTTCCATGATTACCGCTACTCCACTACCAAGTACCAGCCCGACTGGTTCTATGAGAGGATGGAAGTGCTGAAGGGTTCCTGGAAGAAAGGTACTGTGGGATACACTTCGCAGTATGTCTCCACACTCGCCAAAAAGCAGAACCAGATCGCTATACTCAACGGACGAGTCTACGATCTCACGCAGTATATCATTGGCGGTCGTCATATCCAGGTACCTGACGGCGCCAAGAAACCTACGAACCCCGATGTGGTCAACTTTATGGATGACACCGTCCTGACTCTTTTCACCGACAAGGCCGGTACAGACTTGACCGAGCTGTGGAACAAGACCCCCATGGACCCTGCGTTGCGTTCCCGCATGCAGCTATGCCTGGACAATCTCTTTTATGTCGGTGATGTGGATACACGTAACTCGACAAAGTGTCTGTTTGCGCAATACCTGATCCTGGCCGTCTCTATCATTCTCGTTAGCATCATCGGATTCAAGTTTCTTGCCGCTCTCCAGTTTTCGGCGAAAAATATGCCCGAGGATATCGACAAGTTTATCATGTGTCAAATCCCGGCTTATACCGAAGACGAGGATTCGCTGCGCCGAGCCATCGATTCGGCTGCTCGCATGCGGTATGACGATAAGCGCAAACTTTTGGTCATCGTTTGCGACGGAATGATCATAGGACAAGGCAACGACCGACCGACACCCCGTATTGTACTGGATATCCTGGGTGTCTCCGAAACCGTCGACCCCGAACCCCTCAGCTTCGAGTCCCTTGGCGAAGGTCTCAAGCAGCACAACATGGGCAAGGTCTATTCTGGTCTGTATGAAGTTCAAGGTCACATCGTTCCGTTCCTCGTTGTCGTCAAAGTCGGTAAGCCTTCAGAGGTGTCCCGTCCCGGCAACCGTGGCAAACGAGATTCACAAATGATCATGATGCGCTTCCTCAACCGCGTCCACTACAATCTGCCAATGAGCCCGCTCGAACTGGAAATGTACCATCAAATTCGCAACGTCATTGGAGTCAATCCGACATTTTATGAGTACATGCTTCAGATCGATGCCGATACCGTCGTCGCTCCGGACTCGGCTACTCGCATGGTTTCGGCGTTCTTGGACGACACGCGCCTCATTGCCTGTTGCGGTGAAACCGCCCTGACTAATTCCAAATCTTCCTTCATCACAGGAATTCAAGTCTACGAGTACTACATCTCTCACAACCTGGCCAAGGCTTTCGAGAGCTTGTTCGGCAGCGTCACTTGTTTACCGGGTTGTTTCTCCATGTACCGCATTCGCGCTGCCGAGAGTGGAAAGCCCTTGTTCGTCAGCCGAGAGATTATTGACGATTATGCTACGATTCGTGTGGACACCTTGCATATGAAGAACCTGCTACATCTTGGTGAGGATCGATACCTGACTACGCTCCTGCTCAAGTACCATTCCAAGTACAAGACCAAGTACATCTTCACGGCCAAGGCTTGGACTATTGCCCCCGATACCTGGCAGGTGTTTGTATCGCAGCGTCGTCGCTGGATTAACTCGACGGTACACAATCTCATGGAGCTCGTCCCGATGTCACAACTTTGCGGTTTCTGCTGCTTTAGCATGCGCTTCGTTATCTTCATCGATCTCTTGTCAACCGTTGTGCAACCCGTAACGATCGCTTACATTGTTTATCTCATCGTCCTTGTTTCTACCAACGCCACTATTGTGCCGATCACTTCCTTCATCTTGCTTGGTGCCATCTACGGTCTGCAAGCCATCATTTTCCTCCTCCGTAGGCGGTGGGAAATGGTTGGTTGGCTACTTCTTTATATCTTGGCTGTTCCCGTCTACTCCTTCGGCCTGCCGCTCTATGCCTTCTGGCATATGGATGACTTCAACTGGGGAAATACCCGTGTCGTTGCTGGCGAGAAGGGCAAGAAGGTCGTCATCTCCGACGAGGGCAAATTTGATCCTGCCTCTATTCCTCGCAAGAGGTGGGAGGAGTACCAGGCTGAGCTATGGGATGCGCAGACTTCCAAGGAAGATACTCGTTCCGAGATTAGCGGATTCAGTTATGCCACCAAGCCGGGTATGAACGCTGCTATGTCTGAATACTACCATTCTCAGTCCCGCGCCGGCTCGACCGTGGGCATGATCCCTCCTTATGACATAAAGAATCCTAATAACCTTTCTCGTATGTCGCTCGCCCCCGCGGACAATAGAATGAGCCAGTTTGGTGGTTCGCAATTCTTCGGCAACCACGGCGAGACCGAGATGATGGATATGGCGTCGATGCCCAGCGACGATGCCCTCCTGGCCGAAATCCGGGAAATCCTGCGGACTGCCGACTTGATGACGGTTACCAAGAAGGGCATCAAGCAGGAACTGGAGAGGAGATTCAATGTTCCACTCGAATCTAGACGAGCGTATATCAACAGCGGTAAGTCTTGAGTCAGTCACCTTTCTTTGGGGGATGTTGCTAACGCGTTTTCTAGCTACCGAGGCGTTGCTCTCCGGACAGTTGTAGGTGAAGCTTTGGCCATCTATCCATTGTGCTCTTTAGACTTTTGCGCATATCTTGGTTTGGGTCTTAGCTGTCGGATCACATATGGTCATATACTCTCGCGATATGATCAATTATTGTTGGCATATCTAGGATGCATTTAGCAGGTGGTGTTACCATTAAAAGGAACTGGGCTCTTGGGTTTTTTCATTAATGTCACTTAACTATAGGTAGTGAGAGCACGCGCATATAATAATTGGGTACACTTTGTATAGCCTCCTACGGGAGTGATAGTAATGTTCAATTTTGTAATCTTGTGATGTAGTAATTCTCTCTCTCGTAACTAAACACGAAGGCACTAAGGCTGTCAATCATGACAGGGGGTTAAACGCTGGCTTGTGTTTACACTACATGGACACTAACTAGTCGGAGCTTTGGCCAAGCTTTGAAGTCCAAGCTCTCCGTGCGATGGTCAGGTGGATCATAAAGATTTGTCAGAGCTATATTGATCAAAGATGTACAGCAATATTGAAACCGACAATTTCGGAATCACTCTGTTTTTCTGCCTTTGGACAGGTCTCTATGTCTCTATTATTGAACATTGTTCTTATATCTTTTTCATTGAATACAAATGGGTGGTAGTACATATGCAGTTGACCACCAAGAGGTACAGACCCCTGTTTCAACTTGCAAGACGGATATGAGAGCCAAGACAGCCAAGACAGCTAAAACAGGCCTAAGAATGAAGCTCAGGGCTGGTTCCCTTAGGGGCCCGTGGCCAACCAACCGCAGACACGATTCAACGTATCACTAGTCCAGACCCGAACCGCCCTACATTATGAGAGCCACAAGGGAACAAGCTTATAACCAGGGAATATGTAGCGGCAAGTCCACCACCAATGAATGGGACCGCGTATAGCTTTTAAGCATAGATTTATTTGCCTATTTGCTACCAACTTGACACAGCAATGCTTGGCGATGACCGCATAGGCGACCCAAGTAGCTTGAACCCTTGCTTAGTTGTTCATTGGCTGCCTCCTTCGCAGATCACCCTTGACTAAATTACATATGCGTATTTTATGGATGTATACATGGTAGTTAGTAGAGGTCATTTCTTTTCACAACATCTGTATTATCCACGATCATCTTTTTGCGGGTTATACCAATCTTTCGGTAGAGCTTCGCCTTCGTACCTATACGTACGCTTCTTTTGTCTAAAATATTCGTAATAAGTCGGGCCTACTCTACACTCGTTGATTATTTTGTTCGAGAATGGCGGCGCTGGGAAGCGGCGGCGGTGACGCTGAGAAGCCTGCAGGAATGTCCCTCCAAACCTCGCGCGACCCTGCACTTCCGCATTCCCGCCAGGACGTTGTCTACGACGGCAATGAAGCGGGCAGTGATAGACAGCGGCCCGGTGGTTTAATTCGTATCAAGTCAGCCGGAGAGAGCGGTCGTTCAGGTCTTCATCCCCTGCAGTTTATCAAAATCATATGGGAGTCGTCAAGCAGCCTCTCGCGGGCCGTCAATGTCTTATGGCCCTTCGTACCGGCCGCTCTGGCCGTTTACTATACAAATACTGGCCCGTCTACGCTTCGATTCAGTCTCGCCTACATCGCAATGGTGCCCTGTGCCAACCTGATCGGGTTTGCCGGCGCCGAACTCGCCAGGAAGATGCCGCACATGCTCGGTGTGTTGACTGAGACAACGTGCGTACATGGCCACTGACTTTCTCGCGTGGGCTCGTGGGCCGGGTGCTAATAGCGCTATAGGATTGGCTCCATCGTCGAGATCATCCTTTTTCTTGTCCTGCTGCTCAGCACGGATAATTCAAATAGGTTCTACATTATCCGAGCTGCTATCCTGGGTTCTATACTGGCTACTATGCTGCTGTGCTTGGGACTGTGCTTCTTCACGGCAGGCCTCCGGCGCGAGACGGCGACGTTTGATTCCGCGATCAGTGAGGTTGGCACTGGGTTGCTGCTCATGGCGTACAAACCCCCCTCCCCTCTTATGAGTCGTTGAAAAGACAAACTGACAGTGCTTAGCGGACTCGGTCTTGCGATCCCAACCATCTTTTCGCACAGCATAAACACCGCGGAGTACGGCATCACAATAGATGATCTCAACAACAGGACGGCGCAGATATCCCGCGTCGTCTCAGTGCTACTGATAATCGCATACGTCGTCTTCGTCTGGTTCCAGATGCGCACGCACCACGGCATCTACGACGCCATCTTCGAGCACGACGAGCACCGGGACGCGGACAAGCACAAGGACCGCGCCAAGGCGAAACTCACGCTCACCGAAGCCATCGTGTCGCTCGTCATCTCCGTCGCCCTGGTAACCCTCATCGCGCTCGCGCTCGTGCGCGAGATCGAGCCGGTGGTGGAAGAGAGCGGGCTCTCGGACCCGTTCATGGGTCTGATTCTCGTGCCCCTCGTCGAGAAGGCCGCCGAGCATTTGACCGCCATAGACGAGGCGTGGGATAACCAGATCAACTTCGCCCTGTCGCACTGTATCGGCTCTACCATCCAGACTGCCATGCTCAACGCCCCGCTCATCGTCATCGTCGCCTGGGGCCGCAACCTCCCGCTCGACCTGAGCTTCGAGATCTTCGAGATTGCTATCCTCATCCTCTCTATCATCACTGTTGGAAACTACCTCCGCGACCAGAAGTCGGATTACCTCGAGGGTTTCCTTTGCATCATCACGTACATTGCCATCGCCGTCGCAGCTTTCTACTTCCCTACGCCTCCGGAGGCTCACGGTATTGTTGGGGGAGCCGAAGGTGCGGGCGGGGCCGAGGCTGGTGGACATGCTGAGCGTAGCCTCTTCATATGATATGGCATTCCCTATGACCGACTCGATCACTGGATCGACTGCATTTCTTTCCGAGAGTCAGGGAGACCAACGGGTATCCAACGGTATCTCGTCCCAATTTCTATCAGGTGTCTCGAGGGAAAATTGAGGCGTCAACAGTACAACAACCGAACGGCTTTATATGAAAGGTACCGCATTCACTAAATTTATTGGTCCCAGGGATAAATAGGACTAGGGGTTCAGGTAAAATGGCCGAAACAAAACATCACGGAAATACTTTGTTTATGGATTCTTGGCATTTTCATGTAGCAGTAACCAACCCATTGCGTGGCGTTCTCTATCGCTTTCTGGGGCTCTCCCCATCTTTTAAACTGGCATTTTGGTTGATGTCTCCAGCGTGGAAATTATCTGAATAAGTGGAGATATCAATAAAAGAACCGTCTTCTCTAACGTAAAACGTCTATTCTCGACACTTACTTTCTCTAAGAAAAGAGAGTTGATAATCAACAGTCAGATTCCCAACACGGTTTTCAAGGGTCCTGTCTCTGTATAATGTAGACAGTTTCAAGCAGAGCAGTAGACAATCAGCTTCTTGCTAATATGTGCTATTGAATCCATCATCGAGGACTTATGCCTGTACTTTATAGCAGTATTATCCCTTCGGATGTCTAGTTCGTTAAATTCAAATTCGGCTTCGCAGGTGGTGCTATGTACCGTATTAAACTTCTAGAGACTCTCCCTCTCATTCCTTGCTCAGGACTGGTAGGTTTTTTTGCCTTATTTGTAGGGTCTGTATGTTCAGTAAAGTCAATAGACAGGCGCTCTCGAACATCTGCTGTTGACCTTACGAAGAGTGTGTGCTATCTAATAATGCAAGCATCTTAGTAAGACTTGGAGTTGCTCTGTATAGCCTAGATGCGAAGCGGTTCTAGTTGAAACAAAAACTTCGATTGTGCTAGTGATATTAGAACCCGTACGCCTGTGACTCTCTATACTCTTCGTATGATAAAATATTTTGTCAGGGGATAGGAATGATAATGAGACTACGGTGTCCTTTCTATTAGATCAAGGCGAGACGTTCGATGGACTATAAGGCGCTATTCTAGTATCACTCACCTGTGACCTCAATTCAGGAGTTAACACGACAAGTTTAGTGGCAGGTAACTGTAAATTTCTACTACCATCGGAGGCTACGCAAGTTGTCAGACGATGGTTCTGCCGTCAACTGTTTCTTTAGCAACTAAAACCGAGGGGTTGAAGTCCTTTTACCTTGACAAGAGGCTTTACGACTGGGTTGTGTTGACGAGATGCTTTGCTGGATTTCATCTTTCCTGAAAACACCAGAGAGGTTTACATGTTACCAAGAACACATAGATATAAGTTAGGCCCACGTATGTCTTTATAACGTAAGTTGCGAATTGTCATTCTCAACATAGAAAAAATTTTATTTACAGGGTCTATAGTAGCCCGTCCCGCCCCCTGTTGTTGTTATCTTCAGGTTTAGTGATCCCCGGAAATACATTCATTCCGAGAACGCGAAACCTATGGAGTGAACATAACCAACTGTCCTAGTTTTGCTCCATGTTCCGCAGCTACGTCAAAAGCCTTTTCCCACTCCTCCAATTTGAAAGCCCCTACCAGCCGGGCAATCTTACGGACATCTAGCACGCCGGTTGTTATCAAGCCTAAAAAGGCCTTGCAATCTTCCCGCGAGTACATCCACTTCCCCCTCAAAGTGATATCCTGTCTCATTATATATCGATGCGGAATAGGCAAGTCGTCCAACAAACCTCCCATCATGCTGACACGAGCTTCATACCCCAGACTCAGGATGGCAGACTTGAAATGGGTCGATGTTTGTGCCTGCGGGGGAGATATATCGTAAAACGCGTCGATCTTGCCGAATTTCTTCAAACTCTCCATCTCCTTTTCGACGTCACCGACGATCTGGACTGTCTCGACTCTCGGGCCGAGCGCCTTCAGCTTCGCCAGTTCCTCAAGATTGCGACCCATTGCAATAACTCTAGCACCCATGCCGAGAGCAACCACTACTGCGGCAGAGCCAAAGCCTCCAGTGGCCGGGGCGACGATGATTGTCTCTCCAGCCTGCAATTTAATGCTTCTCAGCCCGCCATATGGCACCATGGCCTGCAGGATCCAGACCAGCTGCTCCGGCGCATAGCCCAGTCCGCCATCCGCGGGCGATCCGCAGAGTTTCTTCTCATCCAGTCGGAACAAGTTCTCCAAGGGAACCTTGGCGAACTCGGCAAAGGTGCAGTCGCGCCACTCTCCTTCCATCAGCGCCTTGCTGCCGTCCCCGAAATTCATGGAGAGGCCCATCAGAATGATGGCGCTGCTGTCGTCGCGTCCGCGGATGGTGCAGTCAAAGTAGACTAGGTCGCCCTCCTTTATCAAAGTAGCATCCGGCCCCGTAGCCGCGACGCGACCGATGGCGCTAGTGCCGGGGACGAGAGGGTTAGAGTACGTATACTTGCGCTTGCCATTGTAGACATCGCGCATGTAAGAGATGATGGGGGCATAGAGGATTTTGATGATGGCGGCGCCTGGGGGCGGTTGCGGTGTTGGCACCGTCTTGACTACAAGAGGTCCGCCGTAGACTTCTTGGACCAGTGCCTTGTGCGTTTCTGGTAGCGTGTTAGTTGACATGTTGAATCTCAGTGAATAGCTTAATTCGCAGATATATAATTGCCTTGGTGAAGTATCTGGGGTCAAAGCGACGTGGCAAGACCAAAGAGAGTGTCTCAAATTGATTTATATATACATCTCTATTTGTTACACGTTCAGGCGGATGGCTTGTTCTGATATTTCGAACGATTTGCTCGATGTTCAACACAGTACACGTTGGCTCTCTTTCTTTGTTCATGATGTTGAATGCATTCCTACATCTGAACGTCCCAGATGGAGTTAGCGGATATTGACGGGTTTAGGGTCATTACAGCGATGCGCACCTGTAGACGGGAAAAGGACTTTGTATTTTCATTATTCTCTATCCTGATGATCGGTGTATTACTAGACTAGGATGCAATGCAAATTAACGCCACCTCCGTTACGGCTCCGAATCTTAGCCGACATAGCACTATTATCTCCGAGTCTGCAATAAAGCGTCCGCTAAAAGAAGTAGCTTCAAATAAGGATTTAATGGCTGTGAATGTCCGCCAATGAATTTCTCGAATGACTGTATCTAAATATATCGGCGGGAAGCCGTGTAAATAGTTAAAATAGGCATCGTTATCGTTATTGACCTGTTACATGACTGCAAAATATGCACAAGCGGTGATTCAACTAGGACCGAAATTTGTGAGATTTTGTCTCATTAAGGCGCCTAAATATAAATAACAATTAGGCATTGTGTTGTTATTTCATATATTCTGTCTTCGTTGGTGTATAACATTATTCCACGCTGTTGGCTGGGACCTCTACATAGTATTTTCAGCTTGTATCGTATACATTACAGGCCTATTGGAACACTATACGTTGGCGCACGAATGTGTAAAACCCTTAAGATCCCGTTAACCCCGTCGGAAATACGATGTCGAGTGTTACACAGAGGTTACCCCTGTTCCAAGGACGAACGTTCGTAAAATTAAGGGCTTAAGGGCTTAAGGGAGCCGCTTCATTGAAGAATACGCTATTATGGAATTACGGAATCGGGCCTGGAGATTGTAGCAACGACCATAACGTTAGCATCAGTGTTCTGCTGGGAACCCATGATGTACTGATAAACCTGAAAGTCTTCACGGATACGCAAATATAGCTGGCGGACTTAACGGTGCTAGATACACTGGCAGTTGTTTGAGCGTGAGCAACTAAGTTCAAGACGTATCTGTCACCTCTAGAAACGTTACGACGGGGGCGTAACTAGTACCACAAGTGACCTACAGTTCTTGGTTAGTTATTCATCGAAGACATGAGAGAACGAGACTTTGTTTTAGAGCATGGAATCCTGGACATCTAGATGCTCATCATCCGAGGGAAATCTTCGAATCCTTCATTTATGCTTTCCCTGTTGGCTCATTGACATACATGCAATCCAGGCATCGAAATCCTAGAGGAGCTATAGCAGGACAGTATTACTTCTACCTCCGGAGGTTTCTGCGCTGATATTGATTGTGTCAAAGGTAGTACTTGGTAAATCCTGTTTTCCTATCTATAAGTCTAAGTTCAAATATACATAATACTTTTCACTGCGTGTGGGTCTCTCGACTTTAACAGATACCTCCTGAGATGTTTCAATTGTCAACTAGGTCTCTGTGAACTAACTGTTGGAACCCAGCATATCGAAGCTTCAAAGCGTGTTTCATAACTGATAACTTTGACGGTCACCTACTGAGGCGGCGGAAAGGTAAATAGCTGCAAAGTAACTATAATCAAGACGAGCTTAAGAGATAATTTGAACCGCTGATATGTGGTCCTTGCAACATATTTTAGCTGAGTGAGTTATTTTCGAAACGATGCGACGGAGTAAAAAAGGAGTAAGGGCCGGTTATTAAGTTAAATATAAAGATTGATAATGCTATTCAACTTGAAAGTCTGATCACTGGTTGTTGATCATAGTTACCGCAAGCAAGGGTTCTGACATCCACAACGGGCGGTTGATCCAGACTGGCTAGAAACCTTTTCTTTTCTCAACCAAGCATCTGTGTAACCACTAAACCCAGGGTGAAGAACTACCTAGGTACTTACTGTAGCTATTCAGTGCCTCAATCCTGAGCAGCAGCCCCCACAGCCATCTCCCATCACATGATTGGCGCAACGCTCAGCTTTCTCGCAAAAACGGACCAACGACGATTGTAAATAACATCCATGAAGCTTGTTCCCATATAAGGTATGCTCTCTGTCGTCTAGATTACGGTAGGTTCTAAAACAAAGCTCTCAACTCCCTTTCTACGGTACCCAAGGCGTCAAACTCCTCAGCTTCCGCCTTCAATTGCATTGCCCGAGTCTTGAATCTGGGATCGTTGAGGATGGTATCGACTCCTTTCGCAAACGATTCGGGCGTCTGCTGCTCCTTACCTAAGTTGTAGGCAAATCCAGCATATTCTCCCCTCATTCCCAACGCGATTTTATCTTCGGTGTGACCGGAGAGGACCATGGGCACGCCATGCGCGACACAGTGTGAAAACACGCCATAGCTACCGTTTGACACGAAGACGTCTGCATGCTCAATGACTGCATCATACGGGAAGTAGTCGACGACGATGATGTTGCTCGGCAGCGGGCCCGGCAGTCGGTCTTCTAGTGTGGCACCTTTGACGCATAGGACGGCGATGACGAGGATATCTTCTCTGTCTGCTAATCCCTGGATCGTCGGAATGAGCACATTTCCCCAATCGGTGGCTATCGTCCCCTGCGCTACGGCCACGATCTTCCGGCGGGCGGAGGAGACCACGTCCTTTGCGCTGTTCTCCCGGACCCGCTCGAACCAGTCCGGGAACACGAAATCAGCGGTGCGCCAGGCCTTGGGCGGCAGCGTCCCGCCGAACGCGAAATTCGGCGGCCAGTCCGAGATGGGATACTCGAGCGAAGGAATGCACATCTGCAGAGTCTTGTCGTGACAGGCGAAATTTATGTCCCATGCGCGATGGTCAATCATCTTACCGTGATCGCCAAAGAGGCTTTCTATCGGCTTGAAAGCCGAACACATCTCCAACACGTATTTCATGGTATCCCAATTCTCCTTGTACATGCCATCTCGGGCCAACTTGGCCATGAGCACGTTTAATTTCCGGTCACGGTTTGGCTCGTACGGGATGTCGAGCCAGAAGTCGTTGAAGTCCACCGACGTCCACAGAGGTGGGACGATATTGATGCCAAGAAACTTGGGGGCCTTGGAATAGCCATCCGGTAATGAAGCGCCGAGTCTGAGCGCGGCAACTCCACCTGAGGCGGCAACTTCGGACACGACAACGACCTCCCGATCCGGTTCCTTGTCCCGTAGAAGGGACAGAGCGCGCCGCAACGACTCAAGTATGCTGGGCAGAGTGGCGACTACCAACTTGGTTATTGATGGCATGATGTCCAGACCGGTGCCAAATCCGTGGATAGGCATCCAATCACGAATCCAAGTATCGCAGAGTCCGACGAAGGGTATAAACTGGGCTCCCGTCGCCTCGACAGCCTGCTGAAACTCAGTCCCTCCTAAGTAATAAATGTCATAACCGCGTTGGACGAGATGTTGAGTAATCTGCAAGAGCGGGACAGTGTGACCCGTGGCAGCGAAGGATTGGACTAGGATGATGGGATCCTTTGAGTCACTGTTGGGTGACACTTTAAGTGTCGGTTTATTGTATGCCATGGTTCTTCTCGTCTAATTTGAGGCAAAGTTGACGGTAAAAAGTAGTGATTAGTGCCCACGTCTCTTGGGCAACTGAGGGGAATTTGTAGTTTTGGAGATTACCCGGTCAGATTCGCTTAATAGCTCAATGCTATAAGTCCTGTGTCATATGGTTTTTATGCGCGAAATATCTATAAAGAAGGGTTGTTAAGCAGACGGTCTATTTATTTCTGCAGGAAGACAATTCGTTACTCGAGAATCTGACTAGGTGTTGCATCGTGTCAAATTCAAGTTATCCCTAACACTAGCATTCTGCGTAAGCATAAACCGGGACTATTACCCAAGATGACACCCATAATCAACTGATCAGCACACTGTACACACATACATTTTCATACAGTCGTTTGGCAGGTACTTGGCAACTTCTCCCACTCTACGTTCTGCGATCAAAATAAACACGGCACCTTAATCAGGAGCTTTGCCTCTGGAAGACCCTGATCATGATAATCTTCTGTTTCTCACCTACTTAAGTTCTTGCTGGATACTGCGGTTAAAATTGTAGTTACTAGCTCAAATATATAATATAAACATCCCAAGGGCCGGCACATTACATGCTTCAATGACGTAATAGTCTTAAGTAGGGAACAGGGGATAGAAAGCCCAACAGCACGCTTAGTATAGCAGTAGTGTCTTACGCGTAATATTATAGTGGAATGTGCACTACAAGGTTTCTACCCAACGATATAACTAAGAGGGTCGCGGATTACTGCCGAAGAAATTGATCTTAAAAACTACCTCTAGGTGAGGTAGCGCCCGACACTCTTGACTTAGAGCGGTGCGCCATGTCGCCGTCTGTCTGTGAATATAGTCTCGCGGGCCTCAAGGACAATAGTAGGAAGAGCCAGCATGGTCACTGCGGCAAAACGAACAGAAGGGAGCTGCACTTACAGTTCGATTGAGGTGTCTATCTACTTACGCGACTGTATCTAACCTTGATCCAACCTGATTTGAATCTTACGACGCACAATTGGGAGAAAGGCTTGAACTGAGTTTCAAACTTCATAAACTATCCATAGGCTCCTACTAGTTGATCGTTTTCCCAGGAGCATTAAAGTTTTAGGGAAGTAAAGAAAACATAAATTGAAAGTATACGTAATTATAAATTATAAGTAGCAGCACAATCAAGACGTATAAAGATCCTTGTGAGCAGCCTTTAGAAGGTCAGCACCCTTTTCGGCAACCATATACACCGAGTTTTGAATGCGGCAGTCAGGAATGACGGGCATAACTGAGGCATCTATGACTCGTAAGTTTTTTATCCCGTGTACCTTGAGCTCGGGATTAACAACGCCTTGGCTGATATCCTTGGAAAGACGTGCAGTACCGCAAGGGTGGAATGCTGTCTGACAACGGTCAAGAACGGCGTGGCGCATAGCGGCATCATCATCGAGGGGCATATCCCAGGGATATTCCGAGACGACAATGTCTTTGAAGCCTTCTCCCTTCGTCAGCACGTCGTAGCTGAAGCGGATTCCCTCGCGCATTCCAATGATGTCCAGCTCGTCGGCAAAGAAGTTGAGGTTGATGTTGGGCTGCACGAGAGGGTCTGCACTATTCAGCTTCACCTCACCAGGTGGAGAAACCGGGCGGACGAGATCGACGACAACACTGACATAGCAGCCCTCCTTTGGCGTCGGGTAATGCCACTGGAAAGCGCTGCCAAACATGGACACGAAGTCGAGCTCGAAGTGAGGCTGGCCCTCAGGACAGAACGGGTCTTTGCCGCCGTTCGCAGCTTTCCGCTCGCGGTAGAGAGCATCGTTTTCAAAGTAGTCATCAATACGGGGGAAGCCCACGAGTTCTAGAAGGCCGGACCCTACCGGACCCTTGCCGCTGTTCTTGTAAGCTGCAACAGCTGCTGTGTTCTCCGGCCCTTTACGGAGCAAGTAATTATCCATACCGAAGCCATCTTTAACCCGGAGGACGAACGGGACACCGGGATGGTCGATGAGGTTCTGACCAACGTGAGTAGAGTCCGCGATTGTCTTGATTCCGTGCTGGGAGAGGTGATCCTTGGGTCCAATGCCAGAGAGCATGAGAAGTTTGGGGGATTCGAAGACTCCCTGAGATACGATGACTTCGCGAGTGGCGTAGAAGTCGAGTTCGTTGCCGAACTTGTCGATGACGGTGACGCCCTTGGCACTTCGGTCTGCCTCGTCGATGATCAGCTTCTTCGAATGTACCTCAGCTAGGATCGTGATATTGGGCTTGTTCTTGACAAAGAGGAACGATCCAGATCTCTTTCCGTGATATATGGAGTCTACACAGTGAGTGAGACCAATCATCTCGCCGTCAAATATGTTCTCAGTGAGTTTGTGACCCCGGGATAGCCACGCTTTTGTGAGTCGCTCGCGGAAGGGGGCAAGTTCATCCAACAGTTCGGCGTGAGAGATGGGCAGTGGACCCTCGACACCAATCTTCTTGAGGTCTTTGGAATACAGCCCATTATCATCATGGTAAGTAGCTGACTTCCGAAGGTAAGGAAGGAGAGGGTCCCAAGTCCATTCATCACCGCCGAACTCGGCCCAATTGTCGAACGTTGGCTTGCAGCCGGGAATCCATGTGAAGTAGTTCAATGACGAGCTGCCTCCTAGAACCTTGCCGCGGGTATTGGGTTTCTCGATACGCTCGTAGTCATCTCTCTTCACCATGGTAGTCTTGTATGCCCAGTCGTACTGGCTACCCCGCAGAGACATGGCCGACGATGGCGTGGTAATTTGGTCAATCATCTCAGGATTGGCGACTCCAGCTTCAACTATCAGGATGCTAACGTTTGGATTCTCCGCAAGTCTCCCTGCAACGACGTTACCAGCAGTGCCTCCACCGACGATGACGAAGTCGTAACGGGTACCGTGTAGAGATGTCATGATGAGTGAAGTCGTCGTAGTGGTAAATGATATGTTAGATTGAGATATAATGAATTAAGATGTTGCTAATTTGACTGATAAAGAGGTGATATTGATATTGATCTTGGACTACGTTCTGTTGAAGACATGTGTGCTAGATAGTGCTCGAGGCAACTGAGATAGAAAAGGAGTTACATGATTTATACATTCATCCGACTCTTACTTCATCTTCTATCGATGCGTGATATCGCTCTGAACAAGGTTTCACAGTCCTTTGGCAACCCCTCACCCCGAGATAGCGAAATATGGTCGACTTCATTCTGCGGCTGCTCACATATACCGATCATATCGCTCCGGGCCTTCTAATTGGGCCTTGTTGTAAGAACCAGATACAACACCACGATAAGTTCCTCTGCACGACGTATTCAGGCCAAGCCGGCCTCACCGGTGATAACTTTGTGCAAAATGTCGGTACACGGAATGCTCGGCATTCGGGGACGTTGGTATGGCTGGGGAGAATTCGGGCTCTGAGTGGCTGAATGGTATTTCCTAATACGGAAGACCGTGGCTTACTTATGGTACTGTAGAAGCTCATCCCTGCAATTATCCTGCATTGGCTGGGAACTTGGTTGTGTTATTATTATTATCAATACGTCACTTATCAGCTTGCTCGTCAGTGTAGGTATACTCATACTCCATGAGCAACAAGTCGCTATGGCATTTGATCAAGCTATTATTGAGATGTTCGGTGTATCAAAGCTCAGATGAGTAGACTAGGGATTGGGAAGCGCCATCGTGGCAGCGAACGATGATAATTACCAGCGTTATGCAGTTAAGGGGTTGATATACGAGGGGCCTATTCAAGCCCATGACGCATCATTACGCTGCACTGAAGCTTAATCAGAATAAGTAAGACCATAGAACCAATGAGTAACGAGCAAAATTAACAGGGTCTTTGGAGCGCGAACAAGCATGATGCGCTCTCTCGCTTGAATTTTGAGGCCGAGTCAGCCATGCCACTGCAAATTAAACCATGTCATTCGCCAGGTGGCTTTCCAAGATAATGGGTGTATGATCCATGGCATAATAGATCTTGAAGCTAGCAGCAACTCCAACCCGTGGAGTAGCATTCCGAAGCTGACCGCATATCCCGCGACTTTGGCTATAGTATGCCGCATCACACCCCGCGTCGCCGAATGAAAGCAACAGGCGACCCGGAGCAAACAGCGCCAAAAGACCAGCAGCATGCTTTTTAAGACGTTGAGGGCGGCATTGAGAAAGCCTGTCTGCATACACGTTCATCTCATCAATCCTATTCGTTACCAGACCACATCCACCATGAGCCAGTGTCAGCCGGTAGATGCAGGCCTTTCAAGGTCGGCAACGTTCTTGGTTTTTTCGGTATTACCCACCGACAGCTCTATCCAGTCTGTCCGGAGTGTGGTATCCAGCGTCCCCGACATCGCCAAGAACATATCCATCCGCGATGCGAATGCCAATCTCACGTGTGTTGTGGGTATAGGCAGTCAGATCTGGGATCGCCTGGTAAAACTTCCCCGTCCGGCTGAGCTCCACCCCTTCCCCGAAGTCCGTGGAGCGAAGCAGACGGCCGTGTCGACCCCGGGGGATATACTGTTTCACATCCGATCCGACAGACGTGACATGTGCTTCGAGCTAGAGAGACAACTGATGGACAAATTGGGGGATGACGTCCGAATCGAGGACCAGACCGTGGGCTTCCGTTACTTTGATGCTCGAGATCTTCTGGGATTCGTGGATGGTACCGCGAACCCAGTCGGCACTGCTGATATCTCGAATGCTGTGATTATTCCCGAATCGGATGATGGTGGTGACGCGACCGCTGTGGGTGGTAGTTATGTCGTCATCCAGAAATATCTGCACGACATCAAAGCCTGGAAGGCCCTGTCGACGGAGCAGCAGGAAGCAATAATCGGGCGAACTAAGTCTGATAATATCGAGCTTGATGATGCCGACGATGGGAAGCAGCAGGCACACAAGACGCTCACTACTATTGAAGATGCCGCCGGCAATGAACATGACGTCCTACGAGACAATATGCCATTTGGCTCCCCGAGCACCGGTCAATTCGGTACTTACTTCATCGCCTACTCGCGAAAACTCTGGGTAGTTGAGAAGATGATGGAGCGCATGTTTATTGGGCATCCACCGGGCTTGCACGATCGTATCTTGGATTTCTCTACGCCTGTTACTGGGTGTACCTTCTTTGTGCCGTCGCTTGGTACTTTGACTGCCCTTGGCGATGAGGAATAATGGATATCATTACTATATCCGTTCTATCTCCAGGATATGTCTATCTATTCGCCACTCTAGTGCCCTTCTATACATGCTAGGAGACTATCTGGAGTCCAGTCATAGTCGAGAGTGGTCCTGATTTCCATCAAAGCTTGACAGAGTATCTGTAACATGCACCTTTCTACCCCGTGGCGTGCCGCGGGACTTGTTGAACCAAGAACGTTTGTTAGGTCTAATGCGTAATGCACCCTGCTGGGAGGGGTTTGAGCGGCGATTTCGCCATGGAAAAGACAGTGGAAGAGACTTTGGATAGACCCTTGCCACTGCGCATGGTGACGTGCAAGGGACTGATCGAGATATGTGATTGAGTAGCTGTGGTGAAAGTCCAAAGGGGCTGGGTTTCCCGAATCAGGGTTATAGCCTGGGGAGATGGAGCCTTGAAGCATGATACATATGTAGAACAGACAGGCTAATCGTAAGCGCTCTCGTTCGTTCATATCGCCTTCATCCTGAACATCTTCGTCATAAACGTATAAATCCGACCTTATTATGAGCAAAGCATCCCGGATAGATGTGTAGTGGGCTAGTCCGTGATTGTCTATCTCTGGTGAATTGCCCATGAAGGTGCGCATGTCTTGCATGAATGAGAGCAACCACAGACAACGGGTCTTGTACAGGTTTCCTAACTGTCCCAGAACGGGGTGGGTAGATATAGATTGCTGTGAGATTTCTCTTAGTTGATTAGAGCTATCGAACCATGATGGCCTCGTCATTAACGTTACGCTAGTCGCGGCATTATTTAGTCACACTATTATTCAAGTGGACGAGGACGAGGCGATTTGACTCACAGGAACGTAGTTATTTCAAGCCTCCAGTTGTCCTGTAATGTCGCGATGCCACCCCGCGCTTCAACGATCTGCAATAGCCCGTTATGATGAATGCGCCATTCATCTTCCGACCCCCAATATCTCTGAGTGTGCCGAAGTCAGGTTCAGTGTCTCACTTCTCTCTAGATGCAAGAAGCTCACCTCGAACGACAGGAGCCTTAAAATGGCTGCAATGGTATCATCACTTAGAGCAAGGGTTGGATCCCTGGCCCAAGATTGAACGATCCCAACGGCCTCAATCTTGAATCGCACAGCTTCATTGGAGACCGGGAAGCCTTGCATGCGAGAAAGGTGTGCTGCCGAATGAGCCATGATTGCATTGAAGGACGCGGCATTCGACAGGTCCAAGGGGAACCAAACATCGCGCATGGGGTTGAATACTGAAGTATGCATGTTGAACATCATTCCAGCAAATGTGCTAACCCCTGAGAATTATCAAGTTAGCCGTCGCCATCTTGGGGTTTGGTTGTAGACTACCGACGGCGATGATTTCTGGTAACATACAATGATGTAGAAGCCTGTGATGTTTCGACGTGAGCTGGACAGGGAAACGATCAAATGGGTCCAGACGACTGGAACCCAACGCGACGTTCATTCCCGAAAGAGCTTGCGCCGGTATCCCCTCCAACATGTCCAAAGGAACATCGCCCGGCAAAACTGGAGAATCCCTTAAATCCCCGTCGGGCGAATTGGCCGCATCGTCATCTGGGTTTGCGGGGAAATCAAGCTGCGCCTCCGAGATCAACGGTATTTGTGAAGTCTCGCCATCATTTAGAGGACCTCCGACGTCTGGCAGGATCGTCCTTAATGGTCTCTGCTCCTGTTCTTCTCGCTCCCTTCTCTGCATCTCCATTCTTTGTCGACGTTGTCTCCAATGAGCCCGTATGGCGTGACTGCGCCCCTCGCGGCTGTTGTCACCAGTAACGAAAGTGTATGATAGCGGGACGTCACCTGCTTCTGAAGAGGACATGCTGCCGCATTTGGTGAAGCATCGTGAAACATGCAGTAATGATGCGAGAGATGAGGGTATGAACATATAGGCCTGTGATCCTTACTATTTATTTCCTATCGGATCTCTAAATGAGATGCGTATAGTATCAGCTTTTGCAACATCGTTGAGCTCGCGCAAATAGTTGCTGTATCCAGTAAACTTATCGGCATCCCCGTGCGTGAGCTTTTGCCACTCACCGAACAATGGTTACTGAAAGCTGTCATAACGCAATTTGCATTTCCTCCTTCAATCTCACATACCTTTTGATGTAGCGCCATCGTTGCAGATAAGCAGGCGGACCAGGTTGCATTATCTGCTTCGGAGACTGTCGGAAAGATACCGAGGGATTGCCAAAGCCAGTCTCTTTCATTCTTAGAACCTATTGCAGCCATTGTATCTGTTGTGTTTTTGCGACGTGCTACGAATTGCTACCTTTGACCTCGACTGTCCCAGTCTCTTCATGTTTGGATGGGAAAGTTGGAAAAGTCGCGACCAATCTGGGTAAGGGGGGGCCTAGGGATTTTCGCCAAGAACTTTGCAGTTTCGGGGAAAATCGAACGGTCGCGGAAATTCGATTGAGAAATCTACCACTTTGCAGATTATCGTCTCGACCTGGTAATTGAGTATCAATAATTTGCATACAACATTGAACTCGACACCACCGAAACACCCGTTTTGGCACTAGTAACGGTATTTCCTTTTGCTGCGTCTATGGAAATAACCCGGGGCAACTTACCTGCGTTTGGGACCCCAGCCTAGGAGGAATACTGAATTCAAGGCTAGTGACTATCGTTGAATTCAACGGGAGATATCTTGATCAGATGGAACGTAAGTATATTAACTAAAACGCATAAGAACCAACAATGAGAACCGAAAGAATTGTAAGTTCCCCGATTTCCTCGACGAAAATTCAGGCCGTCTTGATGTTGGCTGAACTTCCACCACTTCCCCATGAACTTCAGAATTGTACTAGTAAGTACGCGATGAGTGAGTTCAAGCCATTCGTTCCATCTTGATAAAGATGTTACGAACAGGTTGTCATTGGATCCTAAACCTGGATCACTACAAAGGCCTTGAAGGGTGCCAAACGAGAATGAATTTCTGGAAACAGAAATTCAAGACTCTCAAACTCTTAATATCCAGCCTATGAAAACACGACGAAAGAAAAGCCTGGGGTGAACATCATAATGTCCATAAGCAGGTATTAGCGGGTCGATGATCGGCGAGGCCTTGCCTGGGCCTTCACGGCCTATGTCGGACAGGCGAAGTCAGTTCCAGACCATGACAATGTATGAGATCATCCAACTAATTACTCGAATGAATACCGAGATTTCCAACTCGTCATGGTTTTTTCGATGATACAATTATACCAGCCCATTTCAGGATTGATCTAAGTCAGACACAAATCCTAGCTGAGAAGTACTCAGCGTTTACCATCAATAGTTATCCGTTCCAGTACTGCAGAGAAGATCTCAACGTTTTCGTGGCCGTCCCCTTGAAAGTTTTCCGCAAGGATTAAAGTGCTTTTCGAAGATAGCAAGTGCGTTGACGTGACGGTTGTTAATAGCATACCCACAAGAACACACATATTTAAAAGGGGTAGCGGCTGCGCACGTCATCTCTTGATAGTGCTTCCGGAAATTGTCCTTCCTAGAAAAGTCGCGACCGCAGCAACAGCGCCATCTGGCACGAGAATGGATAGGCGTGCCCGTCAAATGACGTTTGAAGTCCTTGCGTAATTTGAATTGTGAACAGCTTTGGCGGCCACAGAAGTAAGGTTTCGCGAAATTTGACGTGGTTTCCGGGTGCCTCACTGCCAAATGATCGCTAACAGCCATAACATCAGTCATGAAGATGAGGTTAATGTGCCGAGAATCAGAACTTACATCCATTGCTCAACGTCAAGTTGCGGCTCACTACATATTGAGCACACATGAGCAGTTGAAAGTGACGTTGACATTGTTTGGCTAGTAATGGAGGCCGATGGCGAGGCAGAAGCGTGACTAGAAGTAGACTGTCGCGCCGACCGACTTGAAGAGTTCCGATTCGATGAAGGCGATGGAGTTGAGTGCAAGTGAGTAGCCGTCTCACTTTCAGTAAGGAGCAGCTTTGAAAAAAGGGATCTTGGTGCAGTAGCAGGATCTAACAACTGTTGAGGTGAGCTATAGCCGTCCAAGGACCCATGTAATGCTTCTCGATCGGTAACGGCTGGCGACGTATCGCTCAAACCGTCATACCCGACGGAAGTCTTATCAAGGGTGTCTTGTTTGGTGGAACAAAGGTATCTCTCCAAATCAAACCATTTCGAGATGTCCACCTCGGACTCATCTCGTTCTAAGTGGTGATCATTGTAGAGCCTCTGAATGTTGAGGGCGCCGGATCTACCGGCGCCTCAACACAATTCAAAGGGTTGATAGTAGAGAGTAGACTCGTGCAGTCTACGTTTGTTTTTTCCTATCTCCGAATGTGAGTGTTTGGTGCTCGGTAAAGTGGCGAGCGGGACAGAACGAAGAGTTGTACATTTATGATAGATGCTCGACATACTTAATATGGTCTAAAGGCGCATAATGCGGTTCCCGAGCCAACAGAGAGCGGCGATAGCGATGACGATGGCGAGAATGAGGACGGCGAGACACAAGCTCGGCTTACGAGGAGAGGATAAAGCTGGACGAAATTGGTTCCGCTCACCTGAGCATTTAGGTGAGTTGGGATTGGCTGGGCCTTTTTTCTGATTGGCTAGCTCGGTCTTGGCATAGGACCTATGTGCACTATTAGAAATTTATTGGTATATCTTGTATTATGTAGTTATGCAAAATTCAAGAGGCGGTCTATAAAGCCCACGCACTGCTACGGAGCCTGACGTCGCATCTCAAGGCCGTTTTCTTGATTGGCTCTTCCTTGAAGGGCCTAAGAGATACATGTAGAAGCGAAGATCATATCTGGGATATTTTGCCGTCATAATCCGATCAACAGCTAACAACCATCCAGGCCATTTTGCTCATTGGGTAATTAAGTCTCAGGGAATAGCGTGTTCTTAGTGTCGTACCCAATCAGCAAAATGGCCTGGATATCGTATGAAGAACGTCTGGGAATAGCATAACGGCATGCTCGGTTAGGCGTTCTTCGTATCACCCGTCCAGAAAGCAGACAGAAGTTCACTTAGACTTTGATGGATATAAAAGGCTCAGTTGATCACTATTGTAGTTTTTATTGCCCGCGAGTTCTAGTCATCGGACAAAACGCTCGACTTATACTAAAGTCAATATACCTATAACTATATCACTTATCATCGGTGGTCGTTTATCTCGAGATTCACAGTTCGAGCCGCGATTGAAGCCCCGGAACAAGATGCCGGAAAACGGTTCGAAAAGTGAAGACTTCTCTGCTTGATGCTCTCGAGATGGGCTGACACACTGTTAGATGAGAACGCTTCGCACAGGACGCACACAAGTGACCAACTACTACGTTGGTTTAAGCAAACTAAAGAAGAAGATCCGTGGCACCCCATTAGAGGGCATGAGGACAATGTGGTTACCGGAGTCGAGAAATATGAAATCGGTGCTGGATGCACTACGTCGGATGCACATGCCGAGATCGGGTCGGGAGATGGTCACAGTGGACCTAGAAACGCAGAATGATGGCTTTTACGATAAACAAACGACACGGTTTTATTAGAGATTAATAGATCCTCCCAGATATATCATCAATAGTATCTATTAAACGGACGCTGCCCAAAGTTGATTATAAGTCTCAGAGCCAGGGATCAAATGATAAATCCATTGCCTATGGTTCAAAGTTCTTCTCTTTTCTTTCAACTCGCTAGCTTCTTTTAGCTCTCTCTTGAGTAAGTCGATTAAGTCCTCGGACTCTTTCGTAAGTCTAGGAAGTATTTTTGAGGTAGACAGGAGCACCATATACCAATGTTTCCTTGGCTCTATGAGGTTTTCTTGTAAATAACTCCATTCTGTCGACCCTTTTATAGTTAATTTCTGCTCCTCCAGTAGACCGCGGAATTCGTCGTGGCATTGCTTAGTAAGTCCATTGAGTTTGTTAGTCAAGCGTCGCAAACCCACTAGCTCGCTTTCTTTGATTTGTACGAATTCCAACTTTTCGTCGTCATTCTTTAGCACCGCCTTTTCATTGCGTGTGGCTAGAAACCGCTCAATTTGCGTTCGGGTCGCATGCGGCAATCCCGTCCTAAGTTCTGGTCGTGGGTTGAAGGCAAAGTGCAACATTACAAGCATGGCAAAGGTGACATCATCAAGACCGTGGACGTTCTTCTTAAGTGCGAGACTTTCGGATAGGGGTCGACGTTGTAGATCGAGTCTGATATGGCTGGTGGTGTATCGTTGCTGGCAACGCTTAGCTGCTCGCCTATCGCGCTGTCGCAAGCGAGAAGACTCGCGCTGATAAAATGTTTTCTCCTTATGCTTTAATTTTGAATTCGGCTTCTGTTCGGTGTTGGAGATCATAGATGAAGGTGCTGGAATCACTTGCTGGTCATCCTTGCCGGACGCTACTCGCGTTCTAGAGATGCCTAAACTTAGACTGTCTTGCCTGTCATCCGTTTTCCGCTTTGGAGAGTTGGTATCAAATCGAGAAATCTCTGTATTGATACAAGATTGAGGATCGCCTAATCGCCCCATCTTCAAGATGACTATCTGACATGAACTCCAAGTCGTCCTGAACACTGTTCTGCCCGCCGAACGGTTGATACTTCGGATTTTATAGCGTTTGTGGCTCGGTGTCAGGTTATTCATGTCGTAGATACGAGCCACAAGTCCATTGGCACCGTCTGCAGTGGCGCTGATGTTTACATGATCTTGATGGACCGCAAACGCAACGAAGTGGTTGTTGTTCTCTTCATGAAGTCGTTCCCCAATTTTAAACTCTTGGCCGAGAACGGTTCCAATCAGGTCGTCGAGCTCGAAGTGCGTGGATGGCAGGCTGCGCTGCCTATTCGCACTCGAATCCTGCGATACACGTCGTGGTAGTTCTTCGTGAATGTCTTCTAGTTTCGTCATATCTGTTGCACTCGTGATATTTGCGTTTAGACTTTGACAACAATAGCTATCGATTGACAATTAATCTAACCCCTCTTTAGTATCCCCCTCTACTTAGTAATGCAGGCTGTTTTGGAGTAACCCTGACATCCATCGAACGCCATCTTTAGGCCAATTGTTTGGTCCAATCAATGTGCCAAGCCCCGATCAAACCCATGACAGAATAAGGGCCTTACCTGCGGAGCTAGGATTTCTGGACTAAACATAGAAGATTCAACGTGTATGATGCCCTCCCTCGGGAGGATGCAGTTACAGCGAGGGGCTCAAGGATATTGAAGAACATTCAGAAAATTCCACACTTTATCGGCGCACACTGCCACCGGGGTATTCAACGTCTTGTATATAATAAATGCCTTAGTGTAAGATTGAAGCCTGATTTGGAGTTTCAAAGATCCTCGCTTAAATAAACGTGCGACAACCCCGCTTACGATTGGCCGGTAAGGTCTTGTGGCATTGCAGAGAGATAGTTCTGCTTCGTAATAGGCAAAACTGATCGCTAGAAGTATAACGCGTATACGACAATATTTATATAGTGCTTCACCTTCGCTTCGGAGTAGTTTTATTACATTGTCCAATACCGCAGAAAGCGCCGACTCGAGTGACCATTTCTTCCACGTCGATTCGGATTTGGCCATGGCTAGAACAGTTCAGACCAACCCCTCTAAAGAACGCGTAGGATACAGGCTTCGGTATTCATTTAGCAGAGTTTCGTCGGAAATCTATGCAATGCCTTTTCCGTCTTCATCCTTTCAGGCGGGTGCGAAGGAGTAGTTCCAAGCCCTGAAGGTGAATAGGTTGCGCTGGGCCCTTTGAAATAAATGCCACGGCATTCAAGGGTTTGACGTTCACCCTGTTGGTGATGCTCTTAAATGTCCTGCTCCGTGTCCTATTGAGAGGTTCTGAAAAGCAAACAGCTGATTGAGGATTTTGTTAACAGCACTTTCACGATTCACTAACAATGGATTTAGAACTTCCTTTGAAGGTCCTGTCAACCTACGCCATGTTCCCCCGTAATAGTTTTTCAGACATAAGCGAACCTAACATTGAAAACATCCTTACAGATCACGCAGAGTAGGTGAGATTTTTATACACGTCGATTATCATGCTGTCGCGCTATTATTGCGGGGGTTTCAGCAACGGGTAACACATGGCACATAGCAGTCTCTCAGTTGCAAGTTTTTATCGCGATGCTATACAACGTCCTGTAACAAGGGTAAGGCTTGAAACAGTGTTCTATTCGCATATAATCATATATGGCAACAAGAGAGCCATAATGAAATGGCTTGCTCCCTTCAGCGCTGGCGGCAACTAGGTCTATATATACACACGAAAGCTACGCTTTCCTCTATCTATTATTATCACCCATTATCGTGCCCGTTCTCGTGATCAGGGAATCAACGGTAGGTGAATATGTAGACCGCCGCGCTACAGATGAATAACATGATCTAACCCCTGGCATCGGATATACGCATCTTCACTACCTGGGTTATTCCGTATGATATCGATTGATTCCCGAACCCCTTGAATCTGAGAGGGGTTCAGTCACTAATATGTACAGAATCCACTGGGTCTACACTCTAGGGTAGCTGCGAATTAGTTCCCCGACAGGATTGGTGTGATCATAGCTGGGTCATTGCAAAAGCATTGTCTTTTTCTTGTCTACTAAGAGAGTAGAACAGGGCATCGCGGTGATAAGCTGTAGCTTTTAAAATATGTACAATCTGTGTCATGAATTTCGTAGAGAATGTAGCAAAAACTAGGATGAATAATTAGAAACATCAATTTTCCTTTTATCTTGAACCTAACAAATGCAGTGCGTAGGTTGATAGTCTGGTTCTGTACAATATGCTGATAACAATTTAATTTCTTCTACCTGTTCTCACTTGCTTATCTACGTAGTTGAGGGTAAGAAGTGTTCTCTTTAAAGAAAAGCAGTACTCGAACACGGTGTCCGGTATATCCCATGATTACGGATACGGTAAGCATCCGTTCCGAACATCGTCTCTAGTGTAACTGGCTCCTATGTGCAGCGCCGGGGCAACACGGTGCTAGGCCGAAAAGGAACACGGAAGATCGACGACAACCTCCACTACGGAATGCCAGATTTAGCATTCAGGGTCGGCACCCTAGCTGAACTTGGTACGCGTTTGGCACGTTGAATTGGAGCATCGGGGATTATAACCGCGTACAGAGTATTGATGGATACAGTAACTATTTGACGGGTACCTTTCTTGGCGATATAAGAGCTTCGGCGTTGCACCCCGCCCTCATCCTTGAGACATAGCCGCCTCAATTTCATCATCGAGAAACTACACAAATTTTCCACAAAACAGGTTGCGTCCTTAGTCTTTCGTAACTAAATGCGGTGATAATCATGATGATCTTCACCCTAACGCCTTCGTAGTTCGCTGAATGAAACGCCGTGGTCTAGTCCCCCATCAGACAAGTTGTGATATATATTGGTAAGAACACTCCTCGTCGACCAATTTTCCTTCGCCTATTCAAGCTGAAGTCATAGCTGGCTTTGATTTGATTTCGGCAATTCTCATGATGTCGAAGTCCACCGGTGCTCTTGCTCTCGCGCACGCCTTCGGACTACTAAAAGGTGTTGCACTTGCAGCAGTCGAGTGCACCGGCACCTTCGAGCCAATATCAGCTTCCGAATATGTCGCCGCCATCAACCCGGGTTGGAATCTTGGCAATACTCTAGACGCCACACCAAATGAAGGGTCATGGAATAACCCTCCAGTCCAGGCTGAGACATTCAAAGACATCAAAGCTGCGGGCTTCAAGAGCGTGCGAATACCCGGTATGACGAACACCATAGGGAAGAAATACCTCGCAGAATCTGATTATACCTGCAGTTACATATGCCGACCATTTTACCGGTACTTCGCCTGGATGGGCGATAAATGCGGATTGGCTCCAACGGGTGTCGGACGTGGTTGATATGGCCCTCGACGCGGGACTATATGTCTTGACAAACGTACACCATGGTAGGAGCGGAGAACCATCTGCACCGACAATTTCGAATACTTACGATGAATAGACTCATGGCAGTGGGCCGATGTGTCTACTGCTGGCGCTAATCTGACCCAAATCGAGGAGAGGATGCATCAAACTTGGCTCCAAATTGGTGAGAAGCTGGGTTGCAAGTCATCCAGTGTCGCGTTTGAACCAATCAACGAACCGCCGGTTGATACTCAAGAGCAAGCAACTGAACTAAACAAGCTCAACGGCATATTCCTCCAAGCCCTTAAAGACTCCGGTGGTTTTAACACCCAACGAGTCGTCACCCTCGTGGGACCCAGCATGGACAGCATAAAAACGTCTCAGTGGTTCGAGGCACCTACGGGTTATGACAATCCTTGGGCTTTGCAGTATCACTACTACTCACCCTACGACTTCATCTTTAGTGCATGGTAAGCAGAGACCGTGAGTGTGAGAGAACCCTAGCTGAATGTTGATAGGGGCAAAACCACGCTGTCAGACCAGGATATTGCGACAGTCGAGAGCGATCTTGAGAATATCCGTAACAACTTCACTGACGTGCCGCTCGTTCTCGGAGAGTTTGATGCAAGTCCTATCAGCACAGAACCGGCGGCAAGGCGGAAGTACATGGACGTCGTAGTTCGAAAAGCCAAGGAGTTGGACACGGCTATCATTGTCTGGGATAATGGTCTGGATCACTTTGATCGCAATACTAAGAAATGGAAGGATCCTCAGTCTCTTGAGATCCTGCTCAATGCTGCTAAAGGTGTTAGCAATAGTCTTGCAGACTATACGACAGACGCATCAGCCACAGAGCAGTCGAGTTCTGCATATGTGTTTCACAAGGTCGGCGACGACATCAGTGACCAGAAAATCTCGATTTCTTTAAATGGAAACACCTTGAAGTCGATTGCTACCGAGGAGGGTACGGCGCTCAGCCCGTCGACCGACTATACAGCATCGGGAGGAGATATCACGTTCAAGTCGTCCTTCTTGTCCACTTATTTCTCAACAGCAGGAGCTCCAGGAAGCAAGGCGAATCTCACCATCAGCTTCTCAGCGGGCGCTACGGCGGCCGTGAACTTAGTGCAATGGGACCTACCGAAGCTCGAATCGACCTCATCCAAGACCGTTTCAGGTGCTGACTTACGCATCCCCGTCACCTGGGCGGGTGTCAATCAACCTGCAGCCGTCAAGATGTTGCGCAACGATGGTGTGTATCTTTTCGACGATTGGACGCAATACCTCGGGCCTCTTCAGGCGGCTTACGGAACGTACTCTGGCCAGTGGAACTGGGATGGAGGTGATTTGATTATAACCGCGACGACCGTTGACGCAGTTATTGCAGCTGGCGTGGCAACGACATTCACGTTCGACTTTTTCCCTAGGGTTCCGGGAAACTCTTTGAACTATACGCTAACTGTTTAATCCCGCGCCAATGTTTTACAAAATATCCTAGTCAGTATAACGTCGAAGTCCGCTAAATAGTGCCCCGGCGTGTACGAGGATAGAAATAAATCAAGTTTGTATATTGCATTCGATTGTGTATAATTAAACTCGAGCGAACTGCTGTTGGTCGCAGCGTAGTAGAAATATTACCACTAAATTTCAGCACACACCTTTGTTAGCCATTAAGGTGCGCGTGAGAGATTATTCTACTACCCTTCTTAAGGGGTTCTTGTGATCATTGGTGTCTATACTGGCTAGACGTAAAATATCTGGTTTGAAGGTGTGAGGTTGGTGAAAACCCCATTTCGGAGTGACTATATAGGTCCATGGACGTAAGACCTTGATTTGAGATATTCCAAGTACCATGCATGAGCTGCTCTATGTCAAATGATGAAGAAATCCTGCAATGAGCTATCGCGACGGGTTCATATGGCAAAACGATTCATAGGCGATTTCAGGGGAAACTCTATCATGACCTTAAGCAGCTGAAGAATTCTTATACAGCAAGTGTCTCGGATTTAGACCCCCTGATATTAGATTTTTCAAATAGGATATTTTACCCCAGATTTCCCTAAGCTTATAATCTTGAGCTCAGTAAACTCGAGGACGCCTGCCATGCCGCCGAACCGACCGTATCCTGAACTTCCACCGACGCCACCGTTCGGGGTTCCAGATGCGATATAGATGGATGGGTTATTCACATGACAGCTACCCGCTCGTATTTGACGCGCAATATCAAGCGCCCGCATCACGTCTTTCGAGAAAACCGACGCGCTTAAGGTATAGTCGCTGTTATTCGCAAGTTCAACTGCCTCATCGTCTGTGGTGAACGGAGTCAGACATACGAGAGGCCCGAAGCTCTCGCGCTGGAAGATCTCCATGGTGGGTGTCACGCCGTCGAGGATATGGGGCGCCATGATAGTCAGGTTTGGCCCGGATGCTGATACATCGCCGTACAACAACTTGGCGCCCGATGACACGGCGTCATTGAGAAGCTTTTGGACACGTTTCGTCGACGCTGGTGTAAACAAGCCGGAGATCGAAACGTGCGGGTCTTCCTCGTGGTTCCCGACCTTGATCTTCTGCATCCTGGCCACCAGTGCTTTCTTGAAGGGCTCTTCAATTGATTCGTGAAGTAACACACGCTCTGTCGACATGCAAACCTGACCAGCATTTGCAAGGGACCCGAAGACCACTGCCTCGACGGCGTCGTCTAGATTCGCATCCTCAAGAATGATGACGGGCGCCTTGCCTCCTAACTCGAGCACACATCGTTTAAGACAGGTCGCTGCGTGACCTGCGATGATACGTCCGACGCGATCGCTTCCCGTAAAATTGACATGCCGAATAAGTTCGTGTTTCACAGCGAACTCGGTTACCGCTGGTGTACTCTCTGCGGAGACAGGAAGGAAGTGAAGACAGCCTTTTGGCAGACCGGCCTCAATCATTGCGCGAACGACCAGATCCTGGTTCTTGGGGGAAAACTCGGATGGCTTCAGAATGACAGTGTTGCCACATATCAATGGTGTGGCAATGGCGCGAACCGTAAGGCTTGCCTACTCAGGGACTTAGTAGTGCGTTTACATTGATAAATAGTGTAAAGTTGTAACCGACCGGAGCGTTCCAGGGGCTAATGGCGAATACAACACCAAGTGGCTGTCGTTCTACTAACACCGTATTTCCAGGTGCATCTGCTGGCATGATTTCTCCCTTAATCTGCGACACTAGGCTCGCCGCTTCGCGCAGGTTGCCTACTCCAGAGATAGCATTGACCTTCGTCCAGTGTCTCGTCCCCGAGACTTCTGCAGACATAAGCTCAGGGGCTTCGGTCTCCATATACCTCTTTAGAATGTCCGCCGCGCGCAGGAAAATGAGGCGCTTGGCGGACGGGCCTACTCGGGACCATGTCTTGAATGCAACAGAAGCAGATTGAATCGCGCGCTCATAATCGTCCTTAGTCGCAGACGCACAGTCGTAAAGCTTCGCTCCCGTCATCGGGTTATATACGGGGAATGTCTCGCCATTTGAGCTCGGAGTATAAGTACCGTCGATGTAGAGCTGTTGCGGTTTACCTATATCCACGGAGCCAGCGGATGGTCCGTTACTTTGGCCATTGTTCGTAGCCATCGTGATGCATCTAACTGGGACAAAAGGACTAGATCTTTACCAATACTCCCAGTGCTTGTCTTTCATTGAGATGGGGACCATGGCATTTGAATACAATGTGACCCTACACACAACCCCGCTACAAACGGACTTTCGGGCGGATATAATCGATCCCCCGCATGCTCCACGTTCCGGAAGAAAGGACTTAAGTCCACGGCAGTTGTGTCTTCATAGTGAATTGAAAATTGATGTAGTGGAAATCATACTAGTTTCAATAGTTTTCCCGCCAAGCTAGTCTCATATGCCTAAAACTGGAAAGACACACCCTGCACCCTGAGTAGCCGGGATCATAATGTAGATCTTTAGAATCCTAGTTGAAGATTGTATTAAAGAAAGGAGGCAGATAGCTTTGCCATGCAATTTCCAGCTCGGAAAGTCTTAATAAGCTAGGTCTCCACGCCGCCACGAGCACTGCCATCTGAGATCGTTCCATGTCGTCTTTCTTCCTTGATTTCATTCCTTGCCTCAGCTTGCTCGCGCTTTTTTCTGTGAGCCAAATATGTTAGTATCTACGCACCAAGATTTATATCTCGTAGAGAGACCGGGAAAGTGCACGTACCGGTCAAGGTCGCTGGCCAGATCCGGCTGTGACCCACTAGCTCCGGGCTTGCTTTCCACGGCATCGGCTACGCGGCCCTCTCCCGGCATACGCATCTGCTCTCCCTCTAACTCGCGGTGCCGCCCGACTGCTTCCCGGGTCCGACCGTATTGTTCTTCTCCGGCTGGCGCGCCGTGTATGCCCCATCCCAAACTTGAGGGTACGGCTTCTTCGATGCCTGAAGATTGACTTTCGGGTATACGCTCAGCAACCGGACGTCCATGACCATGATGATGACTTGCGCGCTCCTCCATTGGATTTGATGTCACGGGATTTCCTTCTACTTGGTAAGCCGCGTTGCGAGGGGGCTGTGGTACACCGGAAGGTTCCATGTTTGATGCGCAGGAATGGGGGATCTGACTTTTTGTCTGATTACTCGTTCAATTCACAATTGCGAATACTCTAGATAAATCAGAATGTAAATTGTATGTTACGAGACTGGTGCTGTAGGCTCTGACGTAACAGAAATAGTGCCAATACGATGACGTCTACGACGAATCTGATAACGCTCGATAGCGCTTTTTCAAATTGACCAATTAGCAACTGCGAGATCGACGGATTTGGATAGGATGGCACCAACTACTAGCCCCCATCCAAAACGTCCGAGGGCAATAGATACTTATTTTATCATTGCATCTATCGCAAACAATCAATTGTTACCAAAATTGCCTAACATGCATTATGATTGATCGTTTCTTGTTTTCCTATTTGTCGTGTGAAATTGACTGAACACCATGAAATCTGCATAAAAATTAGAACAGAATATTTTCCAAGGCTGAAGCATAAGAATAGTGAAGGCAGGAGATCTGTTTTGCAAAACCCCGGATCGATTCACATGAGATCAAGAGAGTAGCTTTGTAATCAATCAATTATATTTATGTAATATGTATGGTCTCAATTGCCAAACACAGAGCATGCCGTGTTTTCCGCAGGTGAATGTACAGTGTTCCGTTACAGTACAGCTTCACGTATGCACATGCCTTACGAGCTAACGGTCTTGACGGTTTGACGTTCAGCCGTTCTTCCCACTTTAAATGGGTCGGGCTAGGTTACAACTAAACGGCGAATAGTCAAATGGATATACTATATAAGGGTAAACTGCTCTTAGGTTGTGATTCACTAACTTATGTTATGTTGGTACCGTCTACATCGGATCCTATTCGCTCTTGACAGACTGACCACGTACGCTCCGTATCCCGATAATGGCACCAACCCTCAACCGCCGACCGGGCCAAGACGGCCCTAGCATTCCTGCTGTGGGGTTCGGTCTAATGGGTTTCAGTGTCGGATATGGCCCGGCCGAGTAAGTGCGCTGCTTCCATCCTACATGACATATCCGATTTAACCAGTCGCGTGTTAGATCCGACGAAGACCGCTTCAGGCTTCTCGACAGGGCTTGGGAACTTGGCTGTACAAACTGGGATACGGCCGACGTGTACGGTGATAGCGAAGAGACGATTGGCAAGTGGCTCAAACTTCACCCGGAGCGCCGCGCTAGCATTTACCTAGCGACAAAGTTTGGCCTCAAGTCCGATGGAGCCGGTGGTCTCACGGTTGATTCCTCCCCGGAGTATTGCCGGCGGTGTATTGAGGGCAGTTTGAAGCGTCTCGGGGTGGATTATATCGACCTGTATTACATGCATCGGGCAAACCCCGAGGTCCCAATCGAGAAGACCGTGCAGGCCATGAAAGAACTGGTGAAGTAAGTTTCAAATTCATTAGTAGATTCCGTTTAGTATCAGCTTCTAAGACCCTCGCAGCGAAGGAAAGGTTAAATACATTGGATTGTCTGAGGTGTCATCCGCGACACTCCGTCGTGCCCATGCTGTTCATCCCATTCACGTTGTACAATTGGAGTACAACCCCTGGACGCTCGATATAGAGGGCCCATCCGGCACACATATGCTGGACACTTGTAGGGAGTTGGGTATCGCAGTCTTCGCCTATTCGCCACTTGGCCGAGGGATAATGACAGGACGTTTTCGTTCCGCCGCTGACTTCGGACCTGACGATACCAGAACAATGTGGCCTCGTTATCAGGGTGAGAATTTTCAGAAAAACCTCAAGCTCGTCGACCAGTTTGCCGAGTTCGCAAAACGTAAGGGATGCACTAGTGGTCAGCTAGTACTCGCCTGGTTACTTGCGCAGGGTGACAACATCTTCGTGATTCCTGGTACGAAAAGGAGAGCATATCTAGAGGAGAATTTTGCGGCATCTGAAGTCGTTCTTACCAAAGAGGAGGAGCAACAACTTAGAAAGTTGGTGTCGGAAGCTGGGGTCAGCGGAGACCGCGGCGCCATGTTTAATCCCTTTACTGACACTGCTACTGTAGAGGATTGAATATTATGGAAGACAAAGGGCAAATAACGATCATTTTGAAATTCTTCAGATTCTGCTTCATTTGCCCATGGGTACTAGCCTAGGAGGGATACTGCATATACACATCCACGGCTAGCGATATTCACGGAATTCAGTAGGGAACGAATTGATCGAATAGGATGAATATTGAATTAACTGAAAAAAATAAGAAAATTAGCCATATTGGCAAAGGAGTGTGTAGCTAGTTGGTACATGTACTTAGGTGTGTAAGTGAATCACAATCGATACGAAAATTCAAGCCCTCTTCAGTGTAGGTGAGTCAGACAAGATTATCTCAAAAAAAAAGGGGGGAGTGAAGAGCGACATAAAATCCTTCGTTTCAAAAATCTTCATCTTCCATCAGATGTTTCATAGCGCCAGGGACAACGACGGTATCAATATATTCACGAAATTCAACCTCCGCCCAGTTGACTAAAAGTCGGAGACAACGGAGGAGCTTGTATGCACCCCTGAGACTTCGCGTATTGCCGATCTCCTGCTCACTCAGAATAACTAAGGTTGAATTGGAAGAGTCGACAGTTTGAGAACCATCCCCGCCTCCCGATTTTCCTGTGCTGCTGTAGTACATTATAAGCAAAAACCAGTCGTCATTGCGGACGCGCAGCATGGGAAGTGGTGGTGCCCCGGGGGAAGTGCCCTTTGGTTTCCCCAACAGCAGGCACATTCGGTCGAGCCAGCCCTTTGTCCATATGGCTAGTTGACATTCGCCTGTGGTGGGCGCAGTCTCAACTTTAGTTTCGATGGCAATGGCAATGGCAATCGGATGGTGCGATATAAGACTGGTCTGATTAAATGTTCGTAACTTTTCATCCTGACTGCTGACGATTTCCTTGACCTTTTCTAGGGATGTTGGTTTAATCGTGATACAGATGTCGACTTTCTTAAACGCGGTATCGGCAACATCAGCGATCATAGCGGCAGACGTTCTAGAGGCGAACACAGCTGTTAGATCACAATACAGCTAGCAGTAGTCGGGATTAACTTACATACATCTTGCTTCCGCTGTGGAGCCCGGGCAACCTTCAATCGCAAGCTCTAACATAGGGTGATGAACCGACGAGCCCCACTCTCTCTCGTGTCGACTTTCAGACCTGCATGTTTGCGACTTCAAGATTATACGTTCAAGGCGACGAAGCTCCGCAAGAGCGTTCGCCTTGCTCAGAGGGTATGCCTTCATCAGGTTGTGATCCAGGATCTTGCTTTCTGCAGCAGCTTCAAACTCTTTACGGATCACGTTGGGTATAGTCTCAGTGCCTGTGGCGATGATATTTTCGAAATCCTGTATCAGAGTTTTGGTGTCGACCGGTATATTGGCCATGGTTTTCGGGTTGAGATTATCGATTTTGAAGCCGGCAACACCCAGATCGTGCCTATTTTTAACAACAGCTCGAGACTTTGATTTGCTGGAATATACCGATCTGATGTCTTGTTGCGACGTTGAACGATGGCCGTCTGATTGTACGGAAAGGACCTGGCCGTACGGTTTCTGCTTGTCGTCCTTGCGTGGTCGCCCTCGACCTCGCTTTGGTGCTTCTACAATTCGGAGTGGTAGGTCCAGCTGCGGCGTGGCATCCGTCATGGCATGTTGCTCCTCGCCGGTAATTTCCTCGACCGCACTACCGGCAGGTTTTTTGTCCTTGCGTGGTCGTCCACGACCTCTCTTTGCTGGTTCGCCTACTTGTTGGAGTGGTAAGTTCAGCTGCGGCGTGTCATCCGTCATGGCATCTTGCTCTTCGCCGGCGTGGCTGCCGCCCAGCGAAGGCTGTGACTCATTATTGGAATTTGATTGGTTCCTGGGTGACCTTCTTAGCTGGGTGTTTGGTGCCTCTAGAAGGCCAGTATTGTTTTTTTGTGCCATGTGGTTGAGAACGGGACCATTCGAAACAACCGGTGCAAGTGGTTTCCGATGCCCCTTTCCACCGCGTTTTTTAGGAGGGTAAGTTGAAAAGCATCGCTTCTTGGGTGGAGGAAGAGGATGGGACTGATCAAAAGAGCTGACATTTTCACCGCTATCAACAGGTGAGAAGCAAGGGATGGCATCGGCACTTGTGTAACCACCGGCGTTATTAGTCTCCCACACAACCTCGTCAACCCATACTTGAATCACGCTCGTAGATAGCATGGTCGGTGTCTAGTATGCTTTTTCTGAGGAAGAATGGAGGATCAAGATGAGAGCTTGCTGGAAGAGCGATCCAGGAAGTAGAAATATAATAAATAATGTTGCGTTACATTCTAGTAACACATTGACGTTGTTTTGTTTTGTTTTGTTTTGCGCGGCCGGACGGTGTACAAGGGACCGCGCTGTCTCAGAGGATCAGCTATAGGCACTAGTATCAATAAACTCAAAAGGTTCTACGGCATTCATTTATATGTTTCTTGCCGGCTTAATCACTTGGTGATCGGACATAACTAATAACTTTGCGTATCCTAGAAACGGCGTGGTGAGCTCCTTAGTGGGTTTGCTTCCTGCTGTGATTCCCTCAGCGTGTAACCAGTTCTAGCTTACCTAAGATTGCTTTTGTCACTTGTTTGTTTCGAACACCGCTACATACCTAGTTTGTCCGACATGTCTCGAGTACCCAAACAAACAAACCAAGAACTTATGGAGTTCTTGCGTACCAATCTCATGATTAATCAAGGTAGCCTTTTACGAATCGTGTTAGCTTGTTTAAACAAACCACCGAGTTACGTAGTTTGTATAGCTAGAGTCACTGGGTTCCAGTATTTGGCTTAGCTATGGGAGAGCGGACGGGACTAGCCCGCCTTTTCTGCTACCCTTTCTGGCTATTTCTGCCACTCAACCATACACATAGAATTGCTCCACTTATTCTCTACTAGCGATAGCAAGCCGGGCGGCACTACCGTTGTGACACTAAAAAAAGCCGTGATAGTAGAAATTACGCGTATTTTGAGCCCTGTATGACTATTTCAAGTTAGTATACAGCTTTTATCTGCTATCTTCGACTAGACGTACTTACTATATGAAACACGTATAATCCTGAAGCAATGGCATGAGTGGCAGAAATAGACGGGCTAACCAGATCCTATGTGGTTTCTCTTCTTAATATCACGTCTCGCTTAGCCGAGTCCGCTTTATTAACAGTCTCACCACATGCGGGCCGGTACTTGGAAGGCCAGCGCCGCAAATCCTTCCTAATCGCAACCGAGAACGCCACTGATCAATGCAATACCGCTTCCACTCGCCCAAGAAGCCACCAGAACAATAACAACCCACCCACTTGGCTTGTCCTTTCAAATACTGGACCCGACGTCGCTTGTTAAACTCGAGGGCAGCCAGCGTGAGCTAGCGCGTCTCAGGGAGCTGCGAGCGCTCGAAATTGACCAGCATGACCCCCTTAGTCTGCGGATTGAAGAGTAAGTTTTCATAGCGAGCATCTTGGTGCACTACTCCCTGTTGGTGGATTGTCCTCGTCGCTTCCACTGCCATGGGCGACTTCTTCAGATCTAGATACTGGCTGTTTATCAGGCTGATGCCACCCCAGGACATAAAGGATAGATGGACAATGTTGACGCGGAAGTCGTAGTAGTACGTCCTGCCTAGTGAACGCAAGTCGACGGCGCCCATGAAGACGGGTACGTGGGCTCTTTGTAAGGCCTTGAGCCGCTTGTAGACTCGGGTTCCGTGCTCTAGATCGGGGATTAACGCCTCTACCGTGCCCTTGCTGACGAAGGTGTAGTCGTAGGCGAGGAGTGTGACCTTGAAGAGGGTCCCGCGGGCGTCGCGGTGATATCCAGAGAGGTGATTCCGTAGTCAAGCGTACGTTCCAGCTGGTGAGAAAGCAGTTGTCGAAACTCGCAGGGACTGATGAAGTGGTGGTGATTAACAACGCCGCCATAGTTCTGCCGGCGCTGGTGTAGTTTGAGATTGGGACAGTCCGGGTCGACAATGTCTCCCTCGACAAGCCCGAGGCACTGCAGTGCGCCACCTACTCATGAGGCATCCCTCCCAATTCACTCTAATTGCTGCCTCGACCTCCGCAACCCCTGGCTCAGCCTCCGCCACCAGTGGTTTGACTCCCTCTGCTGTCCCGCAAGTCTCGCGCTCCGTCGACTGGCTTGTCTCTCTATGGTATTAAGCGTTTCGACGACTGGGCCTTCTACTTTCCTCCTCGTCACCTCTAGGCACCGGAGGATCGCTGCCATGCTCGTCGTTCGGGCCAAGGCGCCGACTCTGGCTATACACCGTGCCGTCAAAAAACGGATGCCTCAGCGATATTTCCTGCAAAGTTGTCGCTCGGTATCCTCCTTTACAGGAGCTGGTGCAGATAGAGGACCGCCCAAAGACCCTCTCATGTTGAGCTCCGACCAGGTCTGTGTCTATTGGCGGGATGAGGAAGGAACGGAAAAGAGAAGTGCCATTGATATTTCGGAATACAAATCACCACACAAGCTCTCCCTACCACAGCTGCGTGCCGGCCTGAAAGAAATGAATATGATAGAATTGTCACAAATAACGGGATTCCGACAGACGAAGAAGCCATGTTCAACTACTACGCAACCAAGCTGGTTGCCTCGGCTGTCACGCAGGCATTTCATTATATGGTAAAGTCCGGTCTCTCGTACGCTTAACGACGGGCGACTAGGATGATCCCCACACAGTCTACTACCACCTTGCCGAGCCTCTCGAGGAAGTTGCCCGTCATGATGGGTATCGCTGCTCGGCCGTTTCTCAGTACTTGGGTTTCCATCTCCTTGCTCTCGTATCGCGGCCAAGACGCCCGGGACCGGGCGATTAGTGGATTGCATACCTGGAGCACCAACTTCAGAAAGACGGCAAGCACAGTCCCGAGGGACCGGCGGATACCTCCCCAGAGCTCACCCTCATTCTCAAATGTGATACCATGCCCAACTTGAAGCTTTCTTTGAAAATCCCCCGACTGGCAGAGTTCGGGGACAATGCATCGAACTGGATTCTCGACATATAAATCAAGAAATATTTCTAGAATCTTCTCATTCGTGATGGGCGCTTTCATTGCCATGTTTCCAAGGGCTCCGAGATAAGCACGGCCGTCGAAAATCTGCCTCTCGATGTCAAAGTATCAGTAGACAGTTGAAAGTATCTTGCACTGCTTGTCGTGGAAGTTGGTCCATGGCCTAAGCCGAGGCGGGAAAAACTTGGCGTAGGATGGCGAGATACTTCCGCTTGTCCTTGTTTACGGGTTCGGTCCGATCGTAGGCTTGGTGTAGATAAGGTCGTGATAAGCTTCGATGTACTCGTCAAGAGTCGTGGGTTAAATCTGCTCCGCTAGTTTTCCAATTCGTTCGGCGCGTCGCTCTGCTTCCAGGATCTCTTGCCGTATTTTCTTCGCTTGCTGTGCCTTTTACAGCTGCTCTTCCAGGTGAATGCTATTCTATTTGATTCCCCTATCTCTCTTGTACAGTTATAAGGACCCGGTAAGTGGAGGTATGGGGTTTATATTGATAGTTGTAGTGTGTTAGGCGCTCTCAGCATCCAGCTAAATATTTTAGATTGCATACTAAAAACAAACTTAAGTCTCTAGATAATAGGGGTTTAGAAAAACAAATAACAGACAGGTAGGTACCAAGAATGGAAACAAATATCACTAGACACACGGGCGCGAATACTATGAGGCGCAGTATTGGATTCCGTAGGCGTCACCCAGTCTCCGAACAGAGTTTAGTAATACTTCTAAGATGGAATCTGTCATTATCCAGACTTTTGGTGCACGAAGCTACTCGATCTTAAATGAGCTCACCTCAGTTCCAGCTAAGCTGCAAGCGTAAACATAATGTGTTGTCAGTCGATATGGACCTGAACGTAGTTAGAAATAATTGTGGCAAAACCTAGAAGACTTAAAGTACTACCGGCACCAAGAAGAATCATGGCGAAACCGAGAGCTTGGAACTTTAAAAAGACAGCGGACAAGGGCGCGAACGTGTCGTGATATCCATCTCTCCAAGCGTGTCAATTTCAAAACCATGTTACAGGGAGAAATTTACCGTTTCAGCTGATTGGATACGATAAAAGGGGAACAACAACAACAACAACAACAACAACAACAACAACAACAACAACAACAACAACAACAACAACAACAACAACAACAACAACAACAACAACAACAACAACGATGGCATTTGCTTGTACCACGTCTCCCATTGCCCTGACGTCGCGAACAGGGATAAAAAGAAACTAAAGAATCAGCGATGGCGGCAGTTATTTACCAAACTGTTAACGTTGATAAGACACAAGAATTCCCGCGAAGACGAAAGCTTGACCTCTTGGATGAGCGGGAAATCTCACTGGACATAGTAGCATTAACAAGTCCGTACCCTGGTCGGAAGCCGTGTGGAATGGAACTATCCACGAACCATCCCCACGTCAGGGTCGATAGAGACCTTCCACCGGTCGAATTAGGTCTTTGTTGAAACCGAGGTCGAAACAAAACGGTAGTATTTGACTACAGGTGCTTGGTTGGTGCTAACCCCAAATAGGATAATTAGGTGGCGCATAACTTGGCTACAAGGGCTTGCGCGCAGTAGACGTTTCTACCATTCATCGTCGTTGACCTTCAAAATGTGACTTCTCAACGCTTGTAGCTGGGAGATAAGAGATTTTCTAGCGCAAGACCAGACGCCCGACTACGCGATCCTATCTCTTACTTGGGGTGATGATGAAGTGTCGTTTCGAGATTGGCACCACGTGCCCTGGCTCGAGATCCAGAAGAAACAAGGTTATCAGAAAATAGAATACTGCTGCCAACAAGCGATTGCTGAAGGTTTAGAATGGGTTTGGGGTAAGTGATCTTGCTAACCTTCTGCCTAAGAAAGGAGAGCGTTGACATCAGTTACAACAGTTGACACGTAAGCCCATTCATTTGCCCAGGATCTCTGGTGGGAAGACGCTGACTTTTATCGCGTTCCTGTCTGGAAAGTTGCTGCATCGATAAGTCGAGTAGCTCAGAACTCTCCGAGGCCATAAACTCAATGTTTCAATGGTATGCTACTGCTGCTGTTTGTTACGTATACCTGAGCGACGTAGTCCACCTCCCGAACGCCGCAGAGGCCGAGATCAAATCTTCGCTGGCAAGTTGTCGATGGGTTTCTCGTGGTTGGACCTTGCAAGAATTGATTGCCCCTCCTCACGTTGTTTTCTATTCGACAGATTAGCAAGTCTGCGGAACACGTTCCAAGCTCTCAGCTGCGCTCGCGGAAATCACACTGATTGATGAGCCTTATTTGAATGGGCGTCCCCTGCATCATGCTAGTGTCGCGCAGCGTATGTCTTGGGCTGCCAAACGCACCACTTCACGGGAAGAGGACCAAGCATATTGTCTCTTGGGAATTTTCAACGTGAATATACCCCTCATCTACGGGGAGAAATCAAAGGCATTCCGACGGCTCCAGGAAGCCATAATTCGCGAAAATCCCGAAGATCACTCGCTTTACGCTTGGGGTAAAGTTGTCAATCGTTGCTCTTATATAATAAGAGACCAAGATCAGATATGGGGCTCAAAACCCCTAGAATATGACCCCAGTCTAGCTGAACAAAAGCTTTTCAGTCTGTTCGCTGAAAGCCCTGCAGACTTTATGCAATCTGGTCAAATCGTCCGTGCACCGTTGGCAAATGGGTATTTTGACCATATGAACGAGCTTCGTTCTCCCCCTTTTTCTATCGGCCCCGCCACTTAGGTGGAATTTCCAGTAATGCCATGGGACGACTATGCTGCATTCCATTTTAAATGCCCCGCTAGGTGCGAACTTCTTAACCTCCCCTTCAAATATTTCACAGAAGCCCTTACGGGTGATTCACCTCTATCCTTCCTCAGTCACCTTAAAACCTGGTCCTGAACTTCTCCTGTCTCGCGAACAAGAGATGACTAATAGTTCTTGGTATTATAGTTCAAATACGAAGAATTAGCTATGCTCTCCTATTATGTGGGAAGTGGAACAAAAAGCGCAACAAATTCCATTTTATTGTAATCCCTCAAGTTGTAGTTGGAGCCCAGGTATCTCGTACGAATGAGATAGTTGCCGCCCGGAATTTGGTGCCCACGGTGATAGCTCTGAATAGGGACGCCCATCGATATATCTATAAGTTACCAAGGCCATATCCCCCCCGGCATGGAGGTATACTGTTTAGGAGAGTCGTTAGCAGCATGGCGGACTTGGAAAATAACACCCGCGAGGGTGTGGTTGATGCTGTAAGACTGAATTGGCTGAATCCTCCAAGCTCACTGTCGGGCATTCTCCATGCTATAGCGTTCGAGATCGACAGGGCTCATCGCCTTGTGGTCTTTATTCAGCGACTTGGTCCTTTGAATAATGGATCCACGGATCATGTTGATGACGAAAGCAAGGGTCGGTTGAGCTTGGGTTTGGCATTTTTCAAGGTTCTATCCCACCTAAGATCGTCTCCAAGTACGCACGGGGTTCAAAATGAAGTGACGAGCCAATTTGCAGATCAAAAACTCCCCGGGATTCTAATGGAGCAAACAAGGGAATCATTTCGAAACGTTGATAAGGGTATTCGGTATTTCTGGGAGCATCCAGAAGAAATACCGCACAAACATGAAATGAAGGTTCCTAGAGACGAGTGGCAACTCAACCTAGCGGGTCACGCAAACGTATACATAGCGACGGAACGGGTGTGCATTGAGGATGATAACAACGACGAAGATGTCGGAGACCAGTCTGCTGACTGCTTTGTGGATGTTATAGACCTTGTGATACGCGTCAAGGGAGACCCCGGTTACGAAGACGTCGAAGGTAGCAAAGATAGTAACCCCGAAGAGGGGGAGAATTCCGGTGGGGAGAGTAATGACGGGGAAAGTGAAGATGAGGATAGCAAAAGCGCAAACGATGACGAAGGAAAGACGAAGTATCAAGACTGATACATATTACTGTGACAACCATTGCCACGTTGAACAACAAACCCGTTCTTATTTATCACATTATCAAGCAAGACTGCTTTACTCTTCAAATCTAGAATTACCCTCATTGAGGTTACTTCAATTAATTTTCTAGTCGAATTGGCAAGAGAATGCGAGTGAACTAAACACAAAGTACGCCGCAAGTTCTACGATGGTACTCGCCCACTCTAACACCTATCATATATACATATTCGACCTTATCTACCAATGAAACAGCCTTTCTAAGACAGTTCAATTAACTAGCTAATTTGATGATCACTTAAATCCATGTAATTCAGGTCGTCTTGACCCAAATATCGTCTATTCAGTTCACAAAACAATAAATAATAGAAATTAACAAAGCTAAGATTCTGCATAGTAAAGAGACTTCCAGAGCAGGTTGGGTAAGCTCTCCAGTCTTAAACATGGGAACCAGGCACCTTATTAGTTTTTTTCAAGATAGTCGTCTACCTCATCTCATTAATATACGAACAGCTTTTATTACAGCTGTGATAGTACGCTACGCTCAAGATAATACGCGGGTGTCAATGATGCAAGATACCAACGTGCTCGGCACCCACCAGAGCCACGCTTGGATCTAGATACTCTTAAGCTGGGATATATGTGAAATTAATTTTCCTCGAAGACCAGGAAGCAGGCGCGGGGCTCTTTCCCAGGATAAAAGAGTATTTATAGAGTTCCGGTTCTGAAAAACCTACCTTTCACCGTCCCCACCCCTTAGAGAATCGGGTGAACAACCGCACAAGAGGCAAGGCGTTAACACCAAAGAATCACCGCTCTGTTTATGACGTTTTATTTTGCGAGCATGTCGCCAGAAGAGCTTTTTTAAAAGGGGGGATAGAAACGAACTAGTACGTTACACAATTAAGTTAGGAACGTGGCTTGAATACTTCGCTGTTTGTAGTGGTTCCGGTGTTAGTTGATAAATACAGAAGAGGACACGCGGCCTCACCGTCTGTTGCATCCTTTTCGCGATCCAGTGCAACTTCAGTTCTCAAATCCATATGGATGCGTGCACGCAACTAATAACTCGAACCAGCCGCTTTCCTACTCAACGCACCTAATAAGCTTTATCATTCAGATCAAGCCTATCTCATGAACGGATACTCCTTGAGCTTCGCCACGACGACTGCGGGGAGCGCGCGTCGAATGTAAACCCTACAACACCCAATACATTAGTGTCTCACTCTCCTACCTAGTCCCTCAGTCACGCGGATGCGTCGGGTGGGAGTAGAAACATACAGTTCCTTTCCAGTCCACCGATACCGTAGAACCGGTGGATTCTCCCTCTCAGATATCGTCTCGCCGCTATCAACTAGGAAGAAGCAAACCCTGCTCTGATTCCTCTCGCCGCTTTTTGAATCTCCCACGCCACCTAATCCATACACATAGCACCGGTCTTTTTCGGTATCAAAGTCGCGGCCCCAGTGATATTGACAGATGATGTTCCGCATCCGCTCTACTCTTTCCGGATAGAGCTGCCCGGGTACCAGATGCGTGGTCGTCTCGACTAGGATGCGCACGGGGTCGGGGACCCCCAGGACCGGTTCGGGTTCGGGACTGCTTGAGGCGTCGGAGGCTGTCTCCATGGTTGGTTACAGTTGGCGGGTGGGTTCTGGCTAGCTAATGAATGGAGAAGGATGCCCGTATTGCATTGTTGATTAGGTAGAAGAATGCAGTGGGGTTAAAGACATCTTTCAATTGAGCCCCACGCGCTCATACCCACGATCAAATAACTCTCAAGAGTCGGCTTTTTCGATCCTGGCCCTGCTAACTTAAAAACAACATCCGAATGCTGACTTGTTATTTTTACATTACTTATGGCATATATACAAGTTTCGCATAATGGTAATAGGCCTACCCATATCAGTTTTCTATCATACAAGGTCCAATGCCCTCGGGACTGCATTTTTACATATGTGTCGAGGATGCTAACATGTTAAGTCGCTTACCCCACCACCCTCTATAAATAAAGTATGATAAATTCTATCCCAAGCCATGTTACCAATAACCCGTACTCCATACCTCTGCCATAAACTCTGATGGTAACGGAGATAGAAGAAACTATGGTGGTTTGCGGCGAGTCACCGCGACTCACGTGCCGTCGAGTATGATGCTCTGATGATTGGGTATAATACATCGTGTTCGTAATTTGACAGGGCAGAAGAGGACAGCTCGGATGGAGAGCTCCTGCCTAGTCTGCGGTATGATGGGTTTGTATGGATGGGGGCAACGTTGAGCTTAATGTTGTGTAGTTCAACTCTCCTTTTTGTCTTTGCTTCCTTGGCGGTATTTATCAAGCTTTTCCCCTAGGTATCGGAACCCGCGGGAAAACCCTGCCGTCACGAAGCTTTTTACACTTTGGCTTGTGCTTGGCCAGGATATAGTTTTCTTAATGACGCCGCGAATAGTGTCGCGAAGTTCTTCGGGAGGCTGTTGTATTATGCGTTGCTCGAACCTACCGCCCTGTTGTCGTTTGAAAGATCCTGTATTTTCATTGTTGCTCTCATCCATCATTCTGTTGAATTCGAGTTGTGGGATTTGAAATTTCTTCTGGTACTCAAAGTATAGTTTCGATCGAAAAGCCTTCGGTAACCTCCTGACCATATTGCCTCGTTTTATAGGATCCATATCCTGCTCAAGCTTCAAAACGGCATCGGTATCGGTCACCCAGTCAGTACTTTTGCAAGAAGGGTCGTTGAAGGTAACATTGGGTAGTGATTCAATGAGAGGCGCGTAGAGCCGGCGGAAATTCAACATATTGTGGCTCACAATGTTGGAAACCTTTTTGGGATTTTCCGTCGGCAACGCCATACGAGGATCTCCTAGATAGCTTATGCCAGCGATTGTAGCGTACAACTCCTGTTCAGTGAACTTAGGGGGCAAGAGGAGCAAGGCGGTTCTTAATGCCGACAAAAGGTTGATTTGATTCGAAAGGCGAACGCGCGGGTCATCTCGTAGAATCTTGACAGGCTTATGTAGACGACCGGCAAGATATAAACTATCCCACTCGCTGAGATCCCTGCATAACGTGTCGAGATTCACAACCCCATATTTGATCTGAATACCCTCGACGGTGACGTAAGGATTAAAGTACACGCCAGCACCCCATTTATCCTGAACATAAGAGACGGCACCGGAACCGAGGGATCCGAGGGCAGAATAATGATCACGATGTTGTGTGAGATTGAGCGAGTGCCAATGCTGAGTGTGTGATACGCCAAATATGAAGTCGATCATCTTAGGTGAGCCATTTTGAGCCTTTTGTACAGCAACAGGGGCCTTAGGATGAACGGCCTTGATCTCGGCCTCGCTAGCAGTTCCGCCTGTCGACTGTGGAAAAACACCGGAGCCATAGGCGAAGGCGTAACGGATCGGGGCACGAAATTTCCATAATAGCTGACGAAGGGCCTCTTTGAACTCGCGATCGATGATCATATGCTGGTTTACTCCAAAGTTTTCATACGGCAATTGTGTGAACTTTTCAATGTCAAAATTCGGCTTTTCTTCCCAATCAAACTCAGAGCGTTCTGTGACCGATGACGAAGCCGAGGAGTTACTGGATTTTTGCGAATATGGTTCGTCTGGTGATTTGGCAGCAGCTACAGCGGAATCGGATTCTAATTCCTCCCGACGAATAGCGGTCGCGTCATCCTTCAACAATTCCTTCGGCAACTCTTTCGATGGTTCCGAGGCGAACGGTCGAGTTGAGACTACGAAAGTAGTAAGACGCTTACGCTTTGTCGTAGTTAACCTGGGTGTTGAGGCCCGGATGAGGCATGATTGGGTGTGATGCGACCTCGCATTTCGCATGGAACTAGTAGCGATCAAGTATGGGAAAGCACCATGGCCTTTTATGATACTTGCACTCGCAACGTTTCCGGGAATTGGGCGTAGAACCATGGCGAACGGTTCGTGGTTTGCGGTGTGTAAGATACAAACAGACGGCTCGTGGTTTACTTAATTAAGTATTGAAAAGCACAGCAGATGCCGCGATGCTGTCACCGTGAATGGGAAGCCATATGGATGTTGCGGGTTCGAGAGTAGGAGGGGAGAGACGAGCTCGGGATGCGCGCCGAAGGGGAGGGTGAAGGCGGTGGTAATTGGGGGTTCGAGTTTTGACGTAGCTCGCGAGATGCGTCGACGTAGTGAAGCTTGGTTGCGGGAGTGCAAGGATGCGAGATTCATCGTTAACACGAAAAAGCCGAGGGTGTCAGCCAACCAGCTCCAGCCTATCGGGCACTGATCGGGAAGAAAGGGTCCAGGGTGGGATTCCGGGCTAGCTATTTCGGGAAGGGAGCTAACATTAAGGCTATTTGGCAGTGACGCAATTCAAGACGACAGGTTGCACCACCCAGAAAATACCGTTATCATGATATGCAGCCAATTTGGTATTGAAGCTCTGGATTATACTTCAAAGAAAAAAAAATTAAGCTTATATTGCAGTATGAAGAAACTAACGTTTTCGGCATGATTTTAATGTAATCCCCAAATATACTTAGGTATATTCGATGTAGAAGAGGTATGGTATTGACTGTGGGGAAGTAAATTTGCTAGCAAAATACTTCTTTAAGCTAGACGGCAAAGCTTGGCACAAAGACAGTTCCGGTGGTAGGCTAGGTCGCTTGCACCCCTGCCGCAAACAACCAAAACAATTAATCTGCAGTCTACATCTCCCTACCGCGCCCCGACTTAGTGTTACCGCCTGCAATATGAAGCTTAATTCCGCCGCGCAAACCATCCCAGTCTCTAAGTAACTTATCGCATGGAGCTGTATTCATAGACTGCAATAGAAAACTTCAATGTCAGGCTGGCTGCGGAAGAGTGGAGGGAGCAGCACGCTGCCACGGCCGAATAGCTCCCTCAGGGAATCGCGGGTAAGTAAATAAACCTGCGACCGAGATTCCAGACGAGCTCACACGATGGTCTGCTCTACAGATTTCGTCGTTTCGCGCCTCACATGTCACCCAACCGAGCTACGATCTCCTCACTGGCGCCGAACATGCATTGCCCGCCCACCATGCTCGACCGACTTCGCGACAGAGCCGCGACCGTAGTGAGTCACTGCTACGGGCTACGTCGCGCGAGAGTTCTAAGGAAAATCTAGCGCCCCCTGATGCCGAGGAGTATGAGACGCAGCGCAAGCGTATAGAGGAGCTGAAAGCCGAAGTGGCCACCATGCGGTACCGAATCGAGACCACCGAGCAGGAGAAGGAAATGCTGGTGCTCCAGCACGAGAACGAGATCCGCGAGGTGCAGCGCAAGGCCGAGGACGACTTCAACCAGAAACAAGCAGCCGAGGGCGAAAAGAGTAGGACGCAGCGCCAGTACGAGTCCATGCAGGAGGAGCTACAAACGTTGAAAGAATCATCCGCCCAGGATACCGCCGAACTGGAAAAACGGTTACGTGAGGCCCAGGACGAAGCACAGTTACTTAAGGAGCAGCTAGAGGATTTATCCGCGGCGAAAGAGGAGGGCGAGCGACTAAATCAGAGGCGGGCGAACGAAGTAGAAGCTCAAGTTTCGGACTTGCACCAAACTATCCGGGAGCTAGAACACGATGCTGAAACACGCGAATCTTCACTGAGTGCTGCGCAAAAGCAGTTGGCTGAAAAGGATACTCTCGTGGGTGACCTAGAGGCAGACATAATACGGTTGAAAGCGCAAACTGGCGATGCTGAAACCATTGCGATAATTCGCCGGGAACTAAGTGACCAAGTTCAGCATATACGATCCCTTGAAGCCAAGACATCGAAACAACACGCTGAACTGGTTCATCTTCGCCAGGTTCATAAAGCTGTTGAAGTCGTTGAAGAAGAGAAGCGCTCCCTGCAGCGAAGAGTGGATGCTGCTCAAGCGCTCGAGGTAGAATTAAACGAGGTTCACATGCAGAAGCAGCGACTAGAGGATGAGCGGCTAGCTTGGACGGCTTATCTGCAAAATGCTAGTGCACAGGACGGAGTTATGGAGTTCGATTCCCCCGAGGCTGTTGCTCGTGCGCTTGTTGAGGAACGTTACAACTCGGCCGCCCTGGTAGAGAAGCTAGGCGAAGTTCAACCTCAGATCGCTGAGAGAGATGAGATAATCAAGTCGCTGGAGTCGGAAAAGAAAAACTTGATAACACAAATCGAGAAGTCAAGAACAGCAGGCGCTCCTATTACTGCTGGTAAATCTCAGGCTCGGCTAGAGAGGCAGCGCGCGTTAGCTACAAAGGAGATCGAATACCTACGAGCCCAGCTGAAGACGTTTGATGCGGAAGACGAGACCTTCGACACTGGCAACTTTGATCAGCAGAAGGTCGACCGCATCTCGGAGCTCGAAAAACTTGTCGACACGTACAAGGAAGAAGTCCAAAATTTACACAAGGAGCTATCCGCGGCCGAATCGTCGACCATAACTCTGGAGCCTGCTGTTGGATCTAAGCGAAGCCACACAGATGAGGCAGAGAACGAGCAACTGGGCGAATTGAACCGGAAGCGTCGCAAACTAGCAGACGACCTCTCGAGCCTCCAAGCAGCACACCAGCTCTTGCAGAAGGAGCACGAAGTGCTGCAGTCGCGACTCACGGCCGCCGAGTCGGCCAACAAGACGCGAGTTCTATCGCTGCGCTCCAACCCCACCTCGGACTTCGAAGCCATCAAGACAGCCACACTGGCAGCACTCAAGCTCGAGAACCAGGAACTGCTATCCCAGCTCTCCAAGGAAGCACGGCGGAACCCGAAAGTAGCTTTGATACCCGCATCCCAGCTCGCCGCAGCGCGTCGCGAGATCGAGGAAGCACAGCGGGAGACGGCGTCGGCGCAGAAGACGACACGCAGACTGAAGGAGGTGTGGGCGGCCAAGTCGCAGGAGTTCAAGGAGGCCATCTTCAGCACTTTGGGATGGACCGTGACGTTTATCCCGAACGGCAAGATGCGCGTCGAGTCCCTGTACTACCCCAGCCAGAGTGACGAGCACGAGAACAGCATCGTCTTCGACGGCGAGCGCGGCACCATGAAGGTCTCGGGCGGCCCGCAGAGCCAGTTCGCCCGCCGCATCGGCGACCAGATCCAGTTCTGGGTCCGCGATAAGGGCTGTATCCCTGGCTTCTTAGCCGCGCTCACGCTCGAGTTCTACGAGGAGCATGCGCGCGCCGCAGGGCAGTAGATCATCGCTTGCATGGCTGGTTGGTTTGATTGCTGCAGGGCTTGCTATGGAGTGGTTGACTTGATGGCGTTTTAATGACAACGTGTGGGGTGATTTGTTGTGCCTGGTTAGGCCTAATTGATCTTACTCTGCAGTGTACGGACATAATATTTATGATTATTGATACCTCTGATAGCTTGGTACAAATAAACTTCGAAGCTGTGATACAACCATATCTATTCAACGCCTCTAGTGCAAATTTGGCTCTAGAGTCAATGCAAGAATAAATGAAATATGTGAATGGTAGTAGGGACTTTGTCGCCACTCATTAAACACCTACTGAAATAAGTTGACATGAGATCAATCAATCTACAATGTGTCAACTGGGGCAAAACATTGCTAAACCAATTTCTTATGATTATATGATAATAGTATGATCAAACTTTAGAGACTATGTACGATGACGATTTTTGGAATATTTCGAAATAGATGGTGACAGATGAGTAAAGGGAAGTAAGTTCGCTTAGATGGAGAGAAAAATCGGCATCGAATAAAAGAAAAGCCGACAGATGTGTCGTGATCAATCAAATCAACAATGACAAGAAACAAAAGAAGTTCTTTCCCAAACATGAAAATGCTGTTTTGGAACCGGATATCGAGTACACTCTGCCTGCCCTGCATACAAAACAATTTCTCCCTCGCCCCTCCCCTCTTGCTTTTCTGATCCTACCTGGCCGTATTAAAGCGTTGGTTTTGCTTCGTATCTCCCGCTCAGCAGCTTCCGTACAGCGGGGACGTCGACCCACTTTCCCTCCGCGGCAGACGATGCGGCGTCCGCGAAAGGATCGTCATCAACGGGCTCGGCCTCTTTGCTTTTACCCTCCTCGAGTCTAGACAGGGATACCAATTGGCTCGCCTCGCCATCTGCGGGAGGGGTGAACTCCCACCGTGCCTCGAGGTTACCGGGTTTCGGTTCGGCGCCTTGCTCTCCCACAATCCGACATACGATTTTCTGCCAATCCGCATCGGGAGATAATGTGATGTCGCCAAGACGCCAGTATACCAGATGCTTGTCCTTTAGGTGGGTACCTGAAGGCTTGGTTTGAGCACCCGAGGCCCTGCCCTCGTATGTCGCGAAGATGACAAGATTGTGGAGGTTTACAGGAGAGTTGCTAGTTGCAAAACTGAACGATGGGTTCAGCTTGTATTGTAACAGGAGGCCGAGTTTGTCGCCTTGAGGTTTCCATGTAGGGTGGAGTAGGATGGGAACATGATCGCTTGGTGGTGCATCTGCGTCAATGTGCAGTTTGTATGAGAAACCAATATGAGTGTTCCGAAGGTGCGAGGTGTCTAACGTGAACTGATCAGGATGATCGGGACTATTAGAGACAAAAATCCGATTAGGCCCGATAGACTCAAGACTTGAGAAGTTATTAACTCGAACAGATAGGTGTGCTGCGAGGCAATTAGCTACATCTGCTACTGGTTTAGGCACTTAACCTGGACTTACATGGTGGACTTGGGTCATCGCCCGGGTTAAAAGACAACGCAATTTCACCATTAACCTTCACAGATTTGACCACGCCGCTCTCAAAGGTGGCCGATACAGTTTCCATGAGAGACGAGTTCAGTCCCGGCTGATGCATTTCGGGGTGTTTTGCTTGAACAACACTGCTTAGCGAGGTAGCCGATCGAATAGACTGGGTGTCGGATGTTCCTGCAACACTGGGTTCGGAAGCTAAAGTCGGTGCGCCTGTAGCTCGAGAGAATATCGTCGGGATTGGGGGGGTCACGATAGAGCTGGCGGAGTTCTCGGAGACGAGACCAGGCATGTAGATCGTGTTGCGCACATCTCTGCGGCCCCTGATAGTGCCCACCCTCCGCGCTGGTGCGCCCATTGCCGAAAGACTGTTTGCAACATTTGATAATGCTACCTTCTTAGCCTCCTCATCTTCCTCAGCAACAGGCTCCTTTTGTATGTTCAACTTAAACGCGTGCTCGGTTTCTTGAGCGGCCGCTTCTTTTTCAGCTTGAGATATTGGATCATGCGAATACGTCGGGACACTAAACCCTTCTGCATCTTTCTCCGGCTCCCTCTGGGAGGGCGGGGGCCCCGGGGGAGGTGGCACATCTAATGCGTCCAGCGCACTACTAGTTCCATTCACTTGGGACGTGGTGGTTGTCCCCGTTGTCGGCCGCACCGCATCGGTTGAGTTAACTCTTCCGACACCATTAGTACCATCATGGCTGCTCTTTTCTCCAGCTTCGGAGGTGCGGAAGGTTTCATTTGTTGGAGTATCAGGGTCCTCCGCTAGCGAGCCTAGTCGGTTGGTTGAGTCGCCTAGATTGCTCGAGGACGCTCGTGGCGATAGGCCATGACTACTTTTGGCGTTTCTCCCGAAAGGACCTTTCGCCGGGGATAGCTGGCCGAATCCACCATGAATACTTTGACGCCGTCGCCCAAGCATAGTACCAATGCGACTTCGCAGCTTGTTCTCGGGTGGTCCTTCTTTGGGTCCTGAATAGTCACTCCGATCATCTTCCATTGGAACACTGAGGCTTGGAGGTATAGCGCTGGACGGGCTTGGACCACCAGCACTGGACGACTGTCTTGCAGTTGTTACTCGCTTCTCCAACTTCGGGCGCCCTGCGGTTGTTTTCGAAGCAAAGTGCTGAATCTCATTTGCAGTATTGTAGTCAAGTAAGCTGTTTAACACGGTTTCGGTGTCGGCTTGAAGCTTCTGCGCTTGTTCTCCTTCGAAAGTGCCGTACTGGGTTAAGCAATCGCGCAATTGGTTCATGCGACTTTCGTCCAGAGCTTGAAGACTCTCGAAGACGAAGGGAGCCTGTGACTTCCACTGATTTGTGGCGGACTCTAGCTTGCTTGCAGCCATATCGACCTTCTGGGCACTAGCCTTGCCACCTTTCTTGCTCAGCTTATCCGACTTTTCCTGTGCCTCTTCTAGTTCCCTGGCTACTTTCTGCAGGTTTCCTTGTATTGTTTGGAGATTTTGCATTTCTTTTCTTGTCTCAAACATGCGTAGCGGCGTCTCAACTTCTTTTTCGATGTGCATGGCGAAGGTGTGGTGGGATGTCGCGACGGACTCTGCGGACTGGAGGATTTTGTCCCATTGCGCATAAAAACTCCTTGAATACTGTCAGTCGACTTATACACGATTCACGACGTGGCTGAATGGGCTCTGCTGACTTACCCAAGCTCCGATTGCGCGTTGGGAACGCGGAACTGTGTTAGTCTTCGTAGTCCCTGGGCGTATTGCTCCTCAACTCTCCGGCGTTCCTGGGCACATATCAGTTTTGACCATATGTCTTCCCGGCAGCGGTCGGGGCTTCGAGGATCGCACCTGCAGCCAGTCGGCTATTTCATTGTTGAGCTTAGTTATGCGTTTGACTCGGTCGGTGAGGACGACAACGGCTTGGCCAGGTTGGAGGGTATCCTATACAAAGACGCAGGTCAGCAATGCGCCTGGGGCACTGCGCAATTGAGGTGGCGCACCAGTATAGCGGGATACTCAGATCGTGAAAGGCCATCCATGATGGGCAGAATTAAGGGCGATCACGCAGACGTAGATGTCGCAGATGCGGAGGAGGGGTGGATCGCAGACATGTATTTATATGTGTATATATATATATGTAGCGCAGGGCGACGTAGGAGGGCGCATTCAACGACACGATAGAACCCGTTCGCACATCGAATATACGTTGTTTAATTGGCCGTGGATGTTCGATAACTGGTGAATATGCATCTGCTAATTATGGATGCATTAGACTGGGTATCGTGGACTGACTGTTGTGTTGTGGACTACAAAGTGCCGGGAGCTCTGGGGGGAGCTTGACGATGGCTGGGATCATGTAACTACACAGTCGAAGATTCAGGCTTGGGATTGATTTATGAGGTCAGCTCCGAGTGCCCGGCCAGCCACTCCACAGCGTTTAGAACGACGAAAGAAGCTTGCGCTTCTCCTTATTTGGATCTAGTCGCTTGCCGTTGGAAGCCTCGGTGGGGGCCAGCCGTCGCCAGCCGAAAAAAGACCACCAGCCCAGCAGCCAAATCCACCTATGCATTTTCCCCATTGTTGATGTCGCGTCAATACGATTAGGTAGGTTAGGTACCTACTTAGATGAGGTGCTCTTTTATGCGACTTCACAACCCATACAAGCACCCGTTAGATAAATTTCTATATCCTCTATACTCTCGGCAAAAGTTCGCGAAAATTTGTTTTCGTCAACTAACTGCACTTATCAAGTTACGAAAAGCAATTTCAATCGTGAGGACATGACTTCTCAACCTGACTGGAGAACATCACTCAGCTCAAGCGACCGCTACGACAACATCCAAGCTATGTTGGTTTCCACATTGTACCCCGGCACCTATTATGCCTCATTGCTCATTTGTACTCCAGAAAAGGCGCGCTTGAGAAGATAGGTGTCCCAGCCGCTAATGCACAGAAGGATGCATTTTCTATCGAAAGTGAAGCTTATACATCATCGTCACGGGTGAGGTTACCTGTTTCTCGAATAACTCCTACAGTGCTCGTCCATTTTGGCTGGCTATGATAACCTGATCCTCGATTAATGACCTCTCGCGTTCTGCACGCCATCCACATTAACACCAAAACAGGACCATTATGAAGCAGCATGTCGGGTCGGGCTAGCGGATTCCTCAAACACGCCCGTGGAAACAGAGGCATCTCATACCATAAGCGAACTGCCGGACTCTCGTGTCATCACCATAGGGTCTTACCGGGACTGCCGATACATTGGCGATGGCGTCACTGCGCAAGTATACCGATCTAAAACGATAGCTTTGAAAGTCATCGTGCAAACTCGGAATATCGAGCCTCATGACCCATTTCGGGAGGCCAAAATTCTCAAGTTACTGAAGAAACCATGCATCCCTCTCCTGGAAACCTTTAGGGACCAAGAGCAACGGTTTGTTCTTGCCTTCCCATACATGCCATTCAGCCTTGAGAGCCTCATTACACACGGCCCCATTCCCAAGGCTCGGATATTAAAACACTTCAAGGATCTCTTTGCCGGCCTCCAGTATCTCCATAGTCAGGGAATGATACATAGAGATATCAAACCTTCCGCGATCCTGCTCGAGACCCTGGATGGGCCCGCTTACCTTTCCGACTTTGGCACGGCGTGGCATCCTGAACTGTCGACCTACACTGAGCCTGCCAACCAGAAGATCCTTGATATCGGTACAGGTCCTTATCGTGCGCCGGAAGCGCTATTCGGAGATAAGTCGTATGGCACGGCCGTCGACATGTGGGCGGCTGGTGCTATGCTTGCAGAATGCTGTCGCATGCCTCCGAGAACACTCTTTGAATCGCGACCGGCGTACGAAGACGGAAACCAGCTCGGTCTAATTCTAAGTATTTTCAAGACCATCGGAAGCCCGACTCGTGAATCATGGCCAGAAGCCGCAGGCTTTAAAACTCCACCCTTCGAAATGTATCAGACCTTTGAGAGGGGAAAGTGGGAGGATATATTGCCAGATGTTGACGTTAATTTTCGCGACATCGTCATGTCACTTGTGAAGTACAGCAGTTGTGCAAGAGCTTCCGCCTCTCAGGTACATCCCTGCTATTTTAGTTTCTATGATGCTAGTTTACTGACTCCTCATAGATATTGCAATACAAGTGCTTCTTAAACGTGGATCTATAACCTAGGTTCTCCTTCATTTTCTGACATTGCTGTCGCCCGGGCATTTCTAAAAGAGCGTTATTTGGAGGGGGGCTGGGACGTATTCAGAGTTTTACAACAACACTTTCACAACCAGAAGCGCTGCCTCGAAACTACTCAGCTTAGAGCTCGTCCTATCCGCACGGCTGAGCATCCTTAGTTCCGTGTAGGCCCAGCATCAGCATCCGAAATAATCAGATACCAGCTAATGCCTCAGGGGTAGTTCATGTCAGCAAGGGCAATAGATTCTGTCGGCCATACCACACAAGAACTGCTGCAACAGCTACGATGGTAGTAATGCCCGCCATTCCCTTGCTAGCAGCCTTCCGTATCTTAGGGCCGACGACTGCATTGAACTCCTCTGGTTTATTGAGTGGTGGCCAGGGCGTATCTGGGATCGGCACACCCAGGTACGGACACAGTTCGTTCCACTATATCAACAAAGTTAGCAGTTCCTTCGGATGAAATGAGGGACCTCATGCGTTTGTGACGGCCTGTATTCCCCGGTGACCAGATGAGAGATTGCATATGGAAGAGAGCGCATGATACTCACTCCGAACCCATCCTCCAATCTGATAATCTTCAGCTGCTCCGGAGGCACAAGTCGTTTCACTTCGGCAATACTAGCCTACACTTAGCAGGTGCGAAGCACGAGTGTTCGATGCACAGGACGTACTAGGATTTATAATTTTCCACGAGGGCTTTGCGGCCTTCCTCCGACGTTCCAAAGCCATTCGTGTAGTAGTCCACCATCTGACCGCCGAAGAGATCCATATAAAACGCGAAGTTGTCGAAATTTTTGAAGATAGACATGGGGAAGCTTCTAAGGCGTGTGGCGGCCAAACCGACCGTGTTCAGAAAGGACTTGGCCCATTTTTCAGGGTCTCTCTCTGTCAGAAGAAATTTGGCATCCGGATAAGCTTTGAGGGTCGATTGGAGCATAAAGAAGGGCATTTCTACAATGACCTTTGTGAATAGTCAATAAGGCGCCTTCTCCAGTCTGACCATGACTTACATCATAATTGGCGAACCATTTGTCGAACTCTGCCCTACCGTCTATAGTTTCTCGTTAATTCCCAGTACAAAACCTATGGCCTTGGCTTTATGATGTCCTACAGCTCATTCACTTACAGGGTTCTCCTTCGTGGAGCCACTCCGCATTCATACCGTCTCGCAGAATCTTGAGCGCAGGGGCACCAACACCGACGACTTCCGTCATATGATACGGCGCAAAGCCGAGCTGTTTGAGCGCCAGGTACAGGCCACGAGTGCCAGTCCTACACGTTTGGTCAGACAGTAGTGCACATAATCGAGAATTGTATTGAATGTAATGTACTAACCTCGGCGCGCTCAAGACGACCAATTTCTTCGGCTTTACATGAGTCGGGGTTGGGACAGTATCAATTTCGCGTGCCATATTGGCGGCTTTTTGTTTCGCTGCGTCTATTGAGAGCCTGATTGGATGTGGTAAGTATGGCGTGCGATTGCGTGCGAAAGTTGCAAGATCGGGCAACGCAGGGGCAATTGCCATTTTATATACAGATGACTTGATCAGATCATCATCCTCGACACCCGCCAACCAACGATCTTTTTCTGTGCTTTCCCGTTATTACCTCCCGCCTTGGTGACAGCAGTGGATCCCGGGATTGCTCTTTGAGCAATTGATGGCCAACCATTACAATAGTCCCGTTCCGAAACCATTGTGCCCGGTAGCACTAGTTACCGACTGGCCGCCTTTTTCTCTTTTTTTGTTGATCTCTTAATATCAGCTGGTTGACAAATTCTTTACAGACATGGTCGGACAATGCTCGGTCCCGGACACGCGGGAAGGGAGCTTCTGCTAACAGATGCTGCTGACGTCCCTCACGTAACAATTCTTGGCAACTTTAAGCGCAACTAGTCCCAAACTCTGTACACGCAATCCAGGACTCTATTTGTCTAGGGATCATAGAAAATACAGAGGGATAATCTAGGTGTGACGTCGTCAAGACATCTGCCCCGATCTGCCTAAACACGACAGGAACGAATCAGATGAATGAGGCCGCAAAACAGATTTTCATTAGGTTATTCTAACGGTCCCGGGCCACAACTAAATCCTTCAACTGCCAGAGTGTTGCCGGGATAGCTCCCTCTTGTGATATGTCAATGCACCACCGTTTACGGGATGTCTCGAAGGTCGTTGCATGTTAAAGCATCGGGTTTTTAAAGCTGCGATCTACCGTCTTACAATTTCTAAATCCATAGGAAGGCCGGTGAGCTGACGATATTCTTTGTTAGCCTGACTTTCGGCCCATTTCCGGGTAAGTTCAGGCTGTATGCTGCGATAACTGTATCTCCGGTTGAACGGTGACAGGTGACAGATGACAGCCATGTTTGACGCTGTGTTCCCGTAATCGCGCCAGTTTTCTACATACATATGCTTGTTTTTTTGCAGGCTTTGGCATCGTTCCAATTATATTCTCACGGATCTCCGAATCCTGCTTGGGCGTACATGGTAAGGCGAATAAGCGCATGATGATTCCCTTCTTGGCCGTTAGTAAAGGTATGACACTGTAGCAGACAAACCTAAATCTAAATCCATTTCAGCCACATTATGCAGATACAATATGGGGATATATAATTATCGTATTGTTACATAGTTTTATTTTCGTTTTCTTACTTTTCGTTCTTGCGTCTCTTCACACGTAAATTTAGCAAGGTACCTAATTCAGAACACCAGGACCCTTGAAGTTCTTTTTGCACATTCGCATGAACCAATTCAACCCGAAAGAATAACGTAACGACTATGAGCCATTCATGGTAGTACTGACAAGGTGAAATGTCTTCAATACGAGAGGGTCAACAAACGGGGTATAATTTGGTCTAGCGCGAGGGATCAGGCAAGCGGAAAATTATTTTTGACTTGGTTTCTCAATAATTAGAAAGTGTTGTCTATGAGTAAACCAAGCTAAATAGTCGCGAGATAGAAACAGGTCTGCGTGATGCGGCAGTCTGTCGAGGAAACGACGTATCTTTCGGGATATTGTCCGGGTCTCCTTTGCCTCGCATTAGACATTCCAAATTAGCCGATAACTGTGCAACTTCAGAACGAGCCGTCTCGTTATTATAGTTTGATGCACATATAGTATAGCCTATTGGCGTGAAGAGTCAGCTGAGAACATCAAAGATGTATCCAAACCTCTCTAGCCTGTCTGCCTAAACGCTTGCGTGTTAGTCCTTTGTTTCAAAGATCAGCAATACCGACGTTAATATTGACTATTAAACATCTCCAAAACAGTCTTCGCATTACGGCACTAGTAAATAAGAATAACATAGTCGCGATAGCCGCGGAGTAGATGACGATGCCTCGCGTACACTTTAAAATTGTAAACGTCTGTTAGTAGTCACATTCAAACACGGTATTATGTCAGTCCCCGCTAACACAAGGTTCTATTCTTGTCTTTGTTAATACAAGTTGCCGTATACTAGAAGTGCAAGCGGACAAAGATCACAGGTCAATTTTCAATGTAATAAGGCAAACAACATACTGCCTATTCAAAGAACCCTTCACCCCTGCCATAGTTCGTATGACAATAAAATTAGATCGTGTTATTTTATCTATTGTTGTTCGTTCAATGATATAGTTTGCTTCGTTTCGAGTCTCAGCAGTTACAAATGAATTATCAGTCTTTGTCTATCTCGTGCGTTGTTGATGTTGTAATGCTAGAAATAGTCTATATAGACGTGTTGGCCCAGTCAGATGATTCAATCAATATAAAGCACGATGTCCATGAATCAAAACCTATTTTCTCAATTGCCTTGTGCGACAATGCTAGAGGTCGTTCCAAACTCTCGTAAGAGGAAGCATATGAGCGATGGAGACGCTGAGCGAGTTAACCTGGCACCGAAACTCAGAAACACTCGAAGTCTGTCTTTGCCCTGTCAGGATTATGACCAATGCTATTGTAAGCTGCAATCCAGCCCAGAAACAACCAGGCCCGTTTCAAGGCTCAGCCCTGGGCCTACATATCAAGCATACGATGATTCTATACACTCAAGTCAAATATCCAGAATATCCAGCCTACCAAGTCTCACATCTAATGATGGCTCTATTCTAGACACAGACGGGCCTCCTCGAGGGCCCGGCAGCTTACCAAATCGTAAAAGTGTCTTGAGCTCTTGCTTATCTATCGGAGAATGGCTGGAGGATGCCGATAGCCTCAACTCCGTCCGATGGCCCGATCCTCTCAATTTTAGCGATAGAAAACCTGACTTCGTCGTTGAAATACCAGCATTTCTCTTCCGACCCCGTCCACCTCCCGTACTTCCCGCACACATTCTCGATTTCGAATTCTCGAGGGTTTTACGGCGGTACAATAGACTCGCCAAGCTAGTTGATGATTATCAATGCTGGCACGGCCGGTCAGTTTTCGCATTTTGGACCACAGACGATGTACGCCTCGCGGCCACCGGGGAAATCCCTGCGCTCACAGAGGCGTATGAGGGAAACCGGCCTTCTATTCCCCCGTGGATTCTGAATACACGTTTTGATGTTGTTCTTCTTGCTGCGCCCCTTCTGTCTCATTTAATCGAGCGGTATCATAACGACCTAGGCTATGATTATTTCGCATTTTACCATCATGACCCTCGAGAATACGAGAGTGATTCGGGTAGCAATTCTTCTATGTCTAGCTCCGATAGTTGGGATGTCTTTGTGGGACTGGGGAAATTAGCTGCATATAAGAATCAGGCATATCTATCACGTTAGCCTTTAGAAGAAAGTAACTTATCTAGTAAAAATGCATCCCCTTATAATACTGTTTTAATAAATGCTATATCTCCATAACACAACTGTTCTCCACTAAGGATTCCCTGGAATTGAATAAGCCTCTTCCATAGGTTGATCTATCTAACTCATCTCTACTTTTTAAAAGGGACTATTACGATTGGATACGTTTCTAAGCTCTCGTTATGGTATCTAATTAGCGATTCGCCACTCTTATATACTATTCTTGAACCGGGATGGCGGATCTATCATTGCTGGTGGTGGTTTTAACAAGGGCTTGGAGTCAAAATCTTGGAATAGTGATCAAATTGCAATAATCATCTAGGGCTCCAAGGCGTCTGTGAAGGTCTAGCCCTCCCTATTAGCTAGGCGGTGATATAAGGTCCATGTATGCGAAAATCTTAGTCACTCACCTCGTTTTGCTCATTGTCGTCCCGTATTGCCTGTCTTAGTCTATCAGGTAAACACGGGAAGAATATCTGAAGCCTCGTAAGAACTGCCGCTCATATGATTATATACATGATGCTCAAGGGTCGGAAGCTGTACCATTCTCTAGGTCTGTGTGACGGTGGTACTGATTTTCTCATTGATGTATCTAGTTTCAAATGTCGTTTACAAGTTCAATTTTGGAAAGTAACGGCGTTGTTGAATTTGACTATGTTGAAGTAATTTTATTCTTAACTTTTTGGGTCTCATCTTACTGCCCTTTACACTAACCACGCTCGATTTCTAACGCTTATTTGTGCCTTCGCTCAGCTCATACGAACATTCCTCAGTTGAGTCTGTCCGCATACCCGTGTCCATTCTCATAATCCAATCCTGTCTAAAAGTAGCAGGATGACTGTCCAAGTCGAGCGAGACCCGGAACTCGGAATCCTGCAGGTGTTGCCGGAGCTGGGGCCAGGGGGTAATCACCTGTGAGTCAGGTCTACTCCGCGCGGGCGGTATCCATTGCCCTCGGTGGCGCTGCTTCGTTATCCACCAGCGTTTGACCTGGAAGGTTTCGCACAGAGTATGCCGAAAGGGCTTTGTCAGGCCGAAGACTATTGGAACAGCTAATCCAGGCACCACACCATATATATGGCCTACCATAGCAGCCCTTGCTGTGGCGGGGGTGAGTTCTGGCCCGTCGGCCATAATCTCGCGGGCCATTTGAGCAGGCACTGGCAAGTGCACTAATATAAAAACTAGGATGAATCCTCTGTGTGGTGCATAAATCAGTCGCAGAAAAAGTATAAATACATATTTGTCGGCGGCCTGACCATGGAAGAGGAGACGCGACGGCATAAAGGTAGGGAGGTTGCATCTTGTGGTACTTACGAGATGAAAACTATGGCGATTAATAGGCGCACTACCAGCCAGTTGTTATCCAGAAGAGACTTCGGTACATGATCCCTCTTCCGAGGAGTCTGCTCTGACGAAGAACTCCTATTTTTGCCACTCCATCGCCATTTCTTCAATACCCAAGCCTTCCGGCTAACCGAGGAGCCCTCGAGAATCGGCCCCATTGTGATACTATTCCAGATCTTCTTGGTGTCAACATATTTCCACAGAACCATGGCGATCAGAACGATGCTGAAGACGCACGAGGTGACAGTTTGGACATTGGCGACGATGATGTATGTAATCCAGTTGCTCTGTACGGCTGGTGTGTATTCGACTCCTATCGTAATTGCTGTTATAATTATCGGGACTATTTTGCTAAGTATAACATAGATGCGCTCGGCGCGACGACGGACAGTCCAGACGCCGAAAACGGACGTTGCAATGTGTAGAGTGCTAAGCGTAGTGGTCCGTATTAGCGATACAGAAAATGAAATGCGACAATTTTACGAGCTTGCACCTCAGATCACTCACAATGTAAAAAGATAGGTGCACTCAATAGTGTAGCAGTAATAACCTTCCTAGCGTTAACTTAAACGTGATGCGTTCGCATCCCGGTCCCATGCGCATAGGTGCGAGCCCTCGCGCCGGAGTCGTCGTCGTTTAACTTACGTAGATTCGAAAAGACCAGTGTAAACCCGCTATTACCGTCTTTGAAGATAACATCCGCATTGGGATAATTGGCTTTAATATAGTGATAACGCCTCCAAAAATTCTCGCTAAAGTGCCTGCAGTTGAGCGAATAGCATTAGTTTCAATGAGCGGACGTGCAACGTTAGCCCGAGGCCATAATAGGAGAAACAAAAGGTCGCTATACGTGTACTGATAGATTTGATGGATAATACTGATAACAATGGATAGCGCGACGAAATACGCAATCAGCGCGACATCTTCTCGGGTGTTTGTAGTCAGTCAAAACAACTTGACGCCAAATATGACGGTATTGGGCGAAAAAGCCGTCAACTCAAACGTTAAGAGAGAGAGAGAGAGAGCTCACAACCAAACCGTTCTCGGTGCACCCAGAGCAACCATATTAAGACGAGGTCAGTCAGAAGAGAGATAAAAGTGTAAATCAGCACACCAACTGCATCTCCCACCGTGCCCGGCGGCAGCCCAGACATTGTTATAGTGAGGCAGGAGATCTTGAAGAATTAAGGGGCTAAAGACGGAAAAACGATGAGTACTAAAGTGATTAGAGCGCCTCGATCCCCATAAGGGTCAACCGGAACAAAAAGAAAAACAACGCAATGAACCAAAAGCGAAGCCAAGTATAGTGAAGGTGGCTACGTTCTCCTACCCCTTCGCACCGCTTCGACCGTAACTCGGTTATCATATCGTGTGGCGAGTATATGGCGGTGAAGTGGTATCTCGAATCCTAATGTGACGGCATCAATTTGTCGTGCGGTTAGAGCTTACCCAGTTGCATGGGACTTGTAAAGCCTGGGTAAGAGGTTACTGGGTAAATGTTTCTCTGAGATTCTGGCCGCCCGACTGAAGGTAGATACGGAGTGCAGATACGGCATTACAGGTATTACAAAGTATTTTCTTTCTGGTGACAACGTGTAGGCTAGAGAATGCTTGAATATATTGTGCACAGTCTCAAACTAACCCTCGGGTTTACTTTGTTGTATACACAGTTTCACGATGCTCATTAATACGCGGTCACCAGATAGGTATCCCTGGTCTTCATGCAAAGCCCTCTTGATACCAACCACTTCTCTTACAGCGTGGGTCCTAAAGCAAATTCAGACCTTACAAACCTTCTTTGTCTTTATCGCTCGACCGGTGGGCGGGGTACATGTTTGTCGGCCTTATTGGTGGGGCCTACCCTTTAGCACTCAGCTGCCAATTTTCCGGGCGTCCGTATTCGAGACTGATGAAGCCCTCAATATAGGCTCGTGGAACTCTATTCGTACACTGGGTAGTAACTGAACCGTTGCACTACCTCCGCCTGCCCTTAGTAATCGCATTGATGGCCTTGTCGCCGCCAATAAGATTGCGACCCCTGAGGTCGTGGCCATGTTATTGGATGGTGGCGCGTACAAGCGTGCGTCCGCGGCCTTCGTGCGCTCATTCTCGCCCTTGGCTGATCGGGTAGACACTGTGGTTGTGTACTGATTGGCGATTCACAGGATACAGGGGTATTATCGATGATGGATAGAGTATGATTGATGACGCTACTACCGATTCACAATACGAAAATAGATTTGTTACATTTCAAGTCACTGTAATATCCGGCCAAATTGATATACTTTAAACGGGCGAATTGGGGGGTTTTTAAAGTCGGTGGGTTACGCTGCAGCACGATAGATCGTTTCTCTGTATACACAACGAATCCAACCCATAAATGTATCTACGCCGCCGCCCGGCTCATACTGAATTGTAGACTACGTTGGATAAGGTGGATGTCGAAAAAGCTAGGAAAAGGTTTGCAGTGGGGTCTGCTTTGACACGTTGTACCGATTCTACATAATGACAGGACACATGTCCAAGAAGGGTTAGGTAGTCATCATAGGTAAGAATTGATAATAAGACAATCAACTTTCTTCCAGTTTGTCCAAGAACTGAGCAGCCTTAGAAATTCATGCTATGGCTTTGTATAGCGTTAGGTCCTTCACGTGACCAAATTTCCGGCAACTATCAGTTATGAAGTTATCATATAGCATGCTGTCCTTAGATTTAGACAGTCGGAGTAATCTCCTCAATGATCGTGTCCTCCCTCAATTCCAAGTTCGCCAACATATACTCATAATCCTCGTCCTCCTCCTCGTCCTCCTCACCATTTAGCCCCTTAATTTGGTTAGGGTTCCCAAACTGAGCCTGCTCATCCCACAGCGTCGCATTGCGCGGCAAGACGACAAAAGCTCGCTGTCCGATCTGAGCGCCTCTGGGTAGGTCCAGCTCCAGGCCAGAGCTTGTACGATATACAGGGGCACCTGGGAGTCTCTTGCCCATCCCGTTGCGTCTCTTGATCTTCTTCTTCTGGCCTGCATCCGGGTCATTGTCCGTTCCATCATCAGCCGAATCGCCATCATTAGCAGTACCGCCAGGCCCTATGACCTCGTTATCGTCATTGTTGCCGCAGTTTTGTTGGTCGCAGTACATGATACCCCCAGAGTTAGAAAACTCCACCCTGAACTGACACTTGCCACCATTGTTACCCATGCAGTAACTGCCTCTGTAGAAGGCGCTAATGAGCCCCCCTTGCTTACGGTTCTGATCAGCCGGGACACAGCGGTTGAGGCGCGTGTTGGAACCGCCAGTGGGAACCGTTGACGCGAACGGGTACTCGTCGCACTGAAACCCGGAAGCATGGCCCTTCTTCGTCGAGCAGCGGTTGCCACCCGACGCGATGCAGCCAGCGGCCTTACGGCGGTTGCGCTTTGTGGCTGAGTCGGGTTGGTCATACTGTAAGCTTGAGCCTATGCCAGCGCAGAAAGCTCCTGTAGCGAAGTGTCAGTCTAAGAGGTAATGAAGGCAACAAAGATAAAGAGCCCTCAGGCGGGAGGGAGCATTCATACCATAGCACATGTTGGTGCATATTTCGTCCAATCCATCGTTGCACACGAAGATCAGAAGATCATCAGGATCCTGACGGGCTTCAAGATTCGTGTTTGGGACATTGACAACGGACGAAGCTGTGGCGAGGCCGAGGAATGAAGCAAGCAGACTGAGATTCTTCATGATGATGGATTGACTCCGAAGCTAGGAGTCGCGAATGCTGAGACTCTTTGTTCGATGTGTATAGGTGTTTGTTGGATGAGGCTGTTGGACTGAACTGAACAGAAGCGTCGGTGGCACGACTTTATAGAATTTATCTCTGCCAGCACGAGGATCTTACCCAGACCATGGTTTCCGTATTAGAAGCCATGCAATCAACGCCATGTCTTTCCTTTCCATAGCATCCTTCATCGTCCTATGCCTCATCCCGTAAGACAACTTGGTCCTTGGTTCATAGAATAGGGGCTGCTGCATTACGAGAGGCCGCCATATCATGAGATCTCATGTAAGGCTAACCGCACGGCAGATCACTGCCGCTCGGGACTTGAACGTGAGATTTTAGCCAGATGGCAGCTTACTCCATGTCAATGTTTACCGCCGGCCTTGGGGTCGATGTTTCAGCTATTGTTAAGCCGTCATGTAAGTGGACAGCCGGAAGATCTACCGCATAAGGAAGGAATATATGGTATGTGGCACGGCGATCGTTGACAACGACGAGGCTGAAGCTGACAAGTTCGACAAATTATGACATCACGACTGCTACGATTTACAGCTCGATATGCGAATTACGATTAGCCATCCATTTGAGTAGAGATTCTGACGGGCTTCTTGAGTATGGACATTAACACCAGTTTGGAATATGTTTGGTAGAGGAATGGGTGAAATGATTTAGATGGCCAGCGTCAGCTGTTTTGTTAGAGGCACCACACTTTAGAGCAGCTCGCCATCTCTTGCTTGTATAAATGTTACATAATCGGCATCACAAGCATCACCAGGAGCTATTTACAGAGCACCACTAATGATCGTCGGCATTCGCACTACATTGAGCCGAAATCATACTACATAATATTCTACAACAAAAGAAAAATCTCAGAGATTGTCAATCAATCGGCAGACTTTGTAATCCTAATCCTTCTTGAAGAAGTCAATGAGCTAGTAAAGGGCGATGCTATCTCAAATGACTCATGTCATACATGTGAGGGAAGGAAGGAAATCAGTTCATGCTGCCTATCTCATTATTCTCAGAGTCCGATTGGGGCGGGATCGATGATCTTGTAGCAAATAGATAATTGAGGATCTGAAAGCGCCATGCGCTGCGCCGAAGGACTTAAATGACGTCAAAAACACCCTATCGGCCTACGCTATAAATACTGCACAATGGTTACGCTGGGAAATGGACGAATAGCTAATGGAATGGTGGTCAGCTTACGTATAGTTTATAGGTAGTTGAGTAAGTAGCTATTCAACGTTTATGCCATCGCCTTCTGTCAACTATCACTGACGAGATAATAGCACTTATTCCCAGCCATTTGATTGCAGCCAGCCCTCCTTCGTTGTCACAGAGGAAAAGTTCAATCAATTTCCATTTTACGCGAATCCCACTTTGCCTTTTTGTGAGCTATCGGGATTATTCTGCTTTAAACCTACGGCTTTGGGCATTAGTATGGAAACCTGATATAGAATAAAGTCTAAATCGAAGGTCAAACGCTTAACCTTACTGCTTAATTGATAACCGAAAAAAAAATCATGTCTGACAATCCAGACCTTTCCCTGCCCGCCAAGGCACCGTCGATGGCACGTTACCATGATGAGCCTATGACTTTACATCCAGCAGCTCTCTACACTCTCGTCGACCTGACCGATGCAGAAATCGGAGACCTCGAGCGCGAGTGCGAAGCTGGATGCATTGATACAGGCAGTGAGCGGGGCACCAGCGTGCGTCGCGCCCCGCAGCCACGTTTTGTCCGTCAGCCGTTGCGCGCCGTCTTTGACTACCATCTCGAGTTGGGGGCGCAAAACACATTCGAGCCCCGGTACTTTATCGTCGCTGTCGAGAAAGACTGGCGAACCAGGGGTGTCATACTGGTAACCTTAGATGACGATGAGCTTGATTGCAATGTTGACTTATTTCGCATCAAGGCTGTCGATGCCGGGTTGAGTGTAGTCAACCTGCAAATTGGGAATTCGTCATGGGATGAAGAAAAAGAAGGTTATGAGTTTCATCCTGATGGCGGAAATGAAGATGGCGGTGGCGGCAACGACGACGGCGACGATAATGATAATGATAATGATGGTGACGATGACGATGATGGACCACCAGCGCCAACCAAAAACGTTCCCCTTGGTTATTACATCCCCATCTACATCCACTCAAGTCTATCCGAAGAGATGGTCATTGAAGACTTGGAGCCCGCCTTCAAAATGAAGTCGCCCGAGGAGATCGCTTGCCGCATTCAAGCCAAACTCACACCTGTATCCTCCGCCTCAGGCACAGCACCAACCCAGGACCTTATCCAACAAGCTGCTACCCTACACCCTCTGCGCTGCGCAAAGAACCGATATCTGCACAGGACTTACATCCTCATCGTCGATACGGCAAACCCTGTCGAAAACGGCATGCTGATGATTAAACTGCCGTCATCGGATGCCAGTCACCCAGAGACGACTGAAAAAACAGACCTGCTCAACATCGGGAAGGAATTGGCCCTTGCTACATCTCAGCACATCCGCATCCCGTATTCTTGCCACGACGGCCTGCAGACGCGGTTCCTGATCTTGGCTAATGGCGATGCTGACTGGCCGTCCGAGGACGTGCGCCTCCAACCCGTCTTCGTCGTCTTCCAGTACAACACGCACGGCAAGGAGCTCGGTTTCGGCGCCAACTTGATTGACCCCGGCGCCGCGAAGCGGAAGCCCGGCGAGGAGCGACTGGTGTATGCGCCCGGACTGATCAAGATCCCTGGACAGGGGCTGGAGAGGATCTCATGGAACTATAATGAGGCTGTGAGACGATTTCCTTGGTTCTGCCGGGAGAAACGCTTCGTCGAGGGTTTGGACAGGACTTTCTTTATATGTGTGGATAGAGACGATGTCGCTGAGACGGGGCTGCTACTGGTGCGGAGAGAATGGGACGGGAACGTATGGGGTCGGACGCGGAATGAGTTACTCGATTTGCCTGTTGATAGTGTGGAAGCTGTAAGAGTTTCTTACAAGGAGGCACTTGCCCTTCTGGAAAAGGGGAGAAAGGGTGAAACAGGTGGGATGAGTGAGAGCTTGAGGGACTTCTTCTCGTAATCGCTTACTATACTGTGAGCAGACTGTATCTCTTATGCAAACTGAACTCATCAAAACCCTTAACGTAATTGTGTCTAGAGAACTTCGATCGGTAAAGAACTCGGAATTGATCTTGGTTCAGCGGGCGATGACACTCAACAACATAAGCAACTATAGTTAGACGAGGCCTGACGCCGGCTCACCGTCATTCGAAAAAGTATCCCCATTCTAAGCAGCCTACTGTAGAAGGTTGGCCATATCTCTCCAATCCAATATTCTTCAACTCGGCGATTGTCGCATCGGTTGGTCGCCAATCGTTGAGATGCAAATAAATTCTGCATGAATCCGCAGAGTTCGCCATATCTGTATCCCAGGAAGGGACACGGTGGAAGGCAGCAATAAAAGTTACTTGATACGGGAACTCCTCGTTGTTGTCCTCGAACCGTACGTCCGCGATTTTCAACGCTGGCATACGGGCACAGCATCGAGCGAACGCTACAATCATTACGTTCAACCTTTCGTCAGCTGGGACCAATTTGAGCATAGAGTACTCGTAAACCTTTGGAGGCATGACGGTTTCCTCGTGATCATCGTAATAATCTTCAGCCTCTTCACGTCCTTCTTCCGTGTCTGCGTAACCGGGTGGTAGCTGGGTGCAATCGACCAAGCCCTCAGGTATTTGTAACTGGGAGGAATGGGGCCGAAAAAGCCAGCTTCCGTCGGGGCTGCAAGGTAGAACTTTGACGCTTAATGTGGTCGTGTGCTGCCAACACGGTTGTTCCTCCCCAGCTGGCCCAGAGCTTGGAGAGTCGAAGAGAGATGAGTGGAAAGGGCCTTCGAGCGAGATATCGGTGCAGTGTCGTGTCAGTTCTCGAATGGCCCAACTCACAGGGTCGTGCGCACCCTCTTCGATGAACCTGGGCAACACCTGAGTGTGATTGTAGTCGTAGTAGGGGGCTTTTAGTTGGTAAGAGAAAGTTTTCAATGGGGATGGTAAACACATGGCCTGAACGTTTCGCACGAGTTCATCGCGGTATTTCTTGTCGATGCTGTAATAGCGACCCCAGTCATACTGAGCCTCGTCAAGCCATTCAGCGCGCTCTAGCTTTAGCATCTTCGAAGTGAGTACTAGAGCAACTCGGGGATTCCAATGACGAGAGTGGCTGCCAAAACTGAATTCACCGATACAGGACAAAGTCGGAAAGCTTTCAGCATCAGCTGTGAGATCCAACAACGAGAAAGTAAAAGGCCGATGAGCACAATTCTCCCAGGGTGCATCCGGAGCTAGATCAGGTATCTACTTTTGCTGGCACTTTCGTTCCAAGTACTGATGAAATTCCATAAACGTCGTAGCGGAGCAGTTAAAATCTCCCTGTGCGCCTGGCGATCTTGATCCGTCTCATAACGGCTCTCAATTACATTTTCACGCTCATTTTCGATCGTAGCTTTGGGGGGGCGGGATGGCACCGGTAGGGTTATATGACGCTGCCGTATATAGGACCGTCTGTCTGGGTCTAAAATACGTTCGAACTCATTGAGTTCTGTATCATTCGCCTCGATGTGTAGCCAATAAAAGGTGCGCCGTTCTATTGCCCTCTGGAACCTACATGAGATAGTAGCAAGGGTGGGGAGGGTTCTAGGGAGAGTGCGGTGGTCCCACTTGGGATGTCTTCCCCACCAATCTGACGAGGAATTAAGGAGATGATGTGTTCAAAAAACCGGGCTGCGGGCCACGACTTCCATAGCTGTCGGCTGGATTGAAGGGTGCATACAAAAGCACGGGCCGAGCCTAGTCAAACAAAAATTTACACACCCTACCCTATCGGCAATATACACACACTCAGTCTACACCAACGCTTTCGCAACAGCTATATTATACTTAGACCCCCCATTATTCATGCAGAAAAATTAAAAAAAAAAATTACAACAATTACACAGCTAGAATCCTATTCTTCCACTCTATTCCTATATATAATTTGAAAGCAATTAGAGCAACTGACGTAGTAGAAATTGTAAAAACTAGCGGTGTAGGGTGGCTAATTGCCGGTAGGGTAGGGTGTGTAAATTTTTGTTTGATTAGGCCTCGGGCACGAGGAGTGGACAAAGCCCAAGTATTTAGAGCGCTTACCATCCGTTGTTTACAATAACATTGAAAGGCGTGTAGAAAACAACATAGATGCAGATAACTTTATCATTACTTTCAGAAATACTGTTAAATGGTCTGCGTACTCTGCTTTCTTCAGTGCTTACGAGTAATACCTCCATGCCCCCTCATGCAGGATATGATTTTTTCACCTTTTCCTGCGACTTATATAGATAGACCAAAACGCGCGAGGTTATTGATGATCGACCCTCATACTAAGCACCAGAAGCGGAGGTTCAAAGGTTAGGTTTCTAGGCTAGGTACAGTAGCGGGGCTAGGTATAACTGGGTACCTAACATACCTTCTACCTATATGTACTTATCTAAGAGGTACCTACCTGTAATGTAGGCCTCGGTATGTACATGGGTCGTGTTCATTAACTTTGCTAATTGCAGGTACCTACCTTGTAACTTTTTGCCCAGTCGCCTGCATACTTGGTCGGGCTGTATGGGTCGCGGCAAGACATAACTGCTGCTGCCTATTTACACCGTGATTCCCAACCTTCGATTTTCTTGAAACAGTTTAAGAAATTCACTTTCCACAAATTTCCAGTCGATATCATAAACCTCGATCCCAACCTGCGGTAGATTCTAATAAGGAGGAATTCTACTTAGCTACCCAACATCGAAAATGCCGGCATCCATGCAACAATCATCAACCCATATCTGGGCTTGTGATGCCGAACTTATTAGCAAGCGTGTTTCTGAAGATGCCGGTAGGCTCTTTGCAAAAGCAGGAGATGGGCTAGAAGTGTGGACGCTTTCCACCGATGGGTTGGTAAAGCAATCGTTAGCCGACAAGGATTTGATACGTCAGCACCTCGAGGTTAGATGCTATTGAAACGCCAGTTTAATTATCAATAGTATATTGTAACACCTCGCAGACGAGTACCAACGAAAAAAACACGTTTTAGTAGGTCTTTAGATGAACACGACGTGAAAGTGTCACTCTCGGCTGTGGAGAAGACTTCTCCGCCGTTGTACACATCGTGGTGTGTTATATAAACACCGTCAGCTAATTTGATGCTAGTGTTGTACGTCAGAAGAACACATGGAGTAGATTTCAAATAAACCAGGGGAGTTTTCGGACTCTGTTATCTTCCAAGGGTGTCTTCCCCTTCTTCTTAGGCACCTTACATGACTTTGGATACCGCAACCGAGACAACAACAGCACGTGGGATAATTTTCATTGGCGTCGGTCTGGGGAAGGATTACAGAAATGTAAGTATCGTATAAAAGAATTCCTGGCATGCGTTCTGACGAGCTTGAAAATCAAGTTGAAATTTGTTACACGGTGCGCTTCTTTGAAGAGAACCAGCGAAATACGGGTAATCCTTGGTCGCTTCGACAGACCGCAGTGTACCAAGGGGTCGACCACTCAACAGGCATTTCGACATTTATATTTCTCCAACCTTCATCGTATATCGAAAAGAGGCTTAGCAATAAGTTGTATGCGATAATGCATGATGACTCTCTCAACGGGTTGCATCATATTCTTCTCCACGTTCTGTTGCTTTCCAGCTCCCTCATAAACTGGCATCGTTATATTTCGTGCCAAGCGTCTGAATTAGAACAACTTGTAAGCCTACCAAAGACCACTGGAGTGTGAAGATTATTTCCTCAACTGTAATGCTTTGCCATTTAGGAAGAGAAAGCCATGTTTTGTAAGGCCGATCATCTAGATAAGAATGACTTTACGCTACAATTCTCCGACCGGCAGAACCTGCAGAATATCCAACGAACTCTTACTAAGGCGGCACGATTACTAGATTGCTCAGTTCATCTGGGCGAGAAGATGAAGAAACTCTGCCGGAATCAAAACCTACATGAGTTCCACAAGTCCAACAGAGATCTACTTCAAGAGTTGGAAGATTATATACATGAAGCGCGCTATCACCGTCGTGCCGTATCCGATCTCCTCCAACGGTCTACGGACATTTGCAATCTAGTACGGACTCTAAGCGCTTATAAGAATAGTGTTTACGCTAATGAATATAGTTAGCCAGCATTCTCCAGTATCGGGTTGGAAATTCAGGGCTAGAAGGCACGAAAACACTTGTGACAATTGCGTCCCAGGGTGAGACGGGTAGCGAAGTTGCGCTTAAAAGAGCTACTAATGCAGCGGCTCTCACATTTGCAGCCACAGTTTATTTGCCAGCTTCGCTGCTTGCCGTATGTTATCATCCCCCTAACCTTTTTGATTGGCAAAAATGGTGATTAACTAGATAGTAGGCTATATTCAGTTCTAATTTAGTAGACGTTAGAGAAGGTCATTTCGTCCTCGCTCAAGACTTTTGGAAATTTCTAGTTGTACTAATCCCCTTAACATTAGCAACTTTTGGACTTGTTGCTATTTGCCAGTGGCATTTATGGCGATCGTATAAACAAAAGACGGCTGGTGGAATGATGCCAAGATTTGGTACAACTACTATATAAATGCTGATGAAATCAAAACAAAAACAAGAAAAAAAGAGACAACAATTATATAGAGAAAAGAAAGTCTCACAAAATTTAAAATATAAAAAAAACGTAGAAATATATACAGTGTAAAATATTTTAAAAGTCTTTTTCTAAAAGCTAAAAGATCTAAAGTTTACAATAGTTTTAATTTAGTCTACTTTATCTATTAACGATTAAATTCTTAAGCTTTATAACTCATTAAGACATCATATTCGATTCTTAGTAGCAGAAACTTGCTGCCTGACCATGCATTTTCAGTGCTTTAGCTTTTGAATTACAAGGAAAGTGAGTGCGACTTATTCATATACACGAGAGAACCCCTGACTGCCCCCCTACTCGTACTGACACCTTGCCCAGCGCCTTTAACACCTCGCTCACAGTTCTAAATCCGTTAGGCTACATTATACCTATCTAACTTGCTGACCACATCGGCATAAAAATCTAATGATTCATTATTCGATCTCGACGAAGTTAGCTCTATGCCCGTATTTGCCCCGAGGCACGCCTGAGTAGCTTCCATATATGCATTCCCCATTATACCAGCTAATCTTCCAACATATTTCTCACTAAATATCTCTCTCGGGGTTTTGCCTCTGCCTTTGTACCTGTCATATAAGTACTGGGCAGAGCGCCAAAAGGCCAGTTCGACTAGAATGATACCTAGTCCAAAGTAATCATGAGCCTTTTGGAAGCGGTTTTCTCCTGGTTTGTAACCTGGGTGTTGGTAGAGAAACGCTTCCGAATCTACATCGCTACTTGGAATATCCGAGTAGAAGTTATCATTTGGCCTGCCGTGATGAAAGCCGATAATGAAAGGGTCACCATGTTTCCCATACAATTGTTTCCCATTCATTACCTTCATTTTGTCTTTAAAGAAGACGATGTTTACTGAGCGAAAGTTTTTATGGAGCCACTGATGCCCATGGAGCTGGAAAAGGCTATTCGATAATACTTTCGCTATGCTGAATTTGTCGTCAAGGGTGATTGAATGGCTCTCCCTATCGAATAACTTCCGTAGGGACGTTGGCTCTTCCGTATTAGTTGAATCTGTATCCTCAGGATAGAGATACACAAATCCGTATCCATTGTTTTCTGCGTTTGGACTTAGGAATCCATGACAATCCAGAGTATAGAATCCGGGAGGCTTCTGGCAATTCAACAATCTGGCGAGTCGAAGAAGCTTGTCTATTCTTTCGTTTTCTGGCTCATGTTCGGGGAATTGCGATGGAAGTATCCACTCGATCAAAACATTGTGTAGGGTCTCGGATCCATGCTCCCCTATGTTATAAGCAGCGACATGGTGGTATCGGCTGTAGTTTCGCAGGTGAGATACTTTAGACCAACTCAGAATCAGATTTTGTTCAGCACCAATTGTACTCAATTTTTGATGTAGGGCCCGGTGGAGTCTTTCGAGCTTTGCATGGAGTCCAACTTCGATACTATATTCGTTGCACTCCAGAACACGAAGACTTTCGTCGCTAGTGGAATCACCGAGGAGCCGTTTCTGAAACAAGTACCAGAAATATTTTTGGTCTGGTAAAGCTTCTCCCAATTGCCGGATTGCTCGTTGGGTGTGTTCGTCGAGCAAGGTCGGGAGCACTAGTCGCTCCGCCAGGCCGGCTCGTGGCTCAGCGTTCGACTCGTCATGGGACAGGCTGATTAGGTGTGTTCGAAATAAATCCTGATTTTTAGATATTTCAGACAAACACCCCCTTACGAGATTTGCGAAGGAAGACTTCTTAAAAGCCCCGCAGTCAATCTTCGCATTGTCTTCCATGCCTAGGTAATCGCCAAATGCTCCGAGTCTGCAAATATCTAGCCTCAACTCCTCTCTGATACGGATCAGGTTTCCGGCTTCGCGTTGATCGAGTTGGGACAATGCACGCGCTAACGGATCCAATGCCGCGCGAAACAAGCATTTCGCGTGGATGAATGAGAGGCTAATAGAACAGGTCGTCATATCTAAACGCTTATCTGGAGAAAATTCAAGCATCTTCTTACCAAGAGAAACGAGCGATACCACGGAGGGATTTTTAGTCTCTGATAATACCTGTAGCCAATTCACGACTTGGGTCTTCAAAGATGATGAGAGCCCGTCAAAGAAATAACCGTTCCGATAATTTGTGTCATAAAACGCGCCGGTTGTCCTCTGTTGGCGAAAGACTTTGATGCCTTGAGGCCCCTTATCCATGTACGTAGCGATATCGATAATGAAGCACCCAAACGCCCATAGGTCGTATGAGCGCCCTACCTTTTGAGGTTCGAATGATTGGTCCATACATTCAGGAGCAATATAATGACCGATATTTTCAACCCACGTATCCACTGGTGGTTTAATGTCCGGAATAGGATACGCCAGTCCGAAATCAGCGAGAATAAAGGTTGAACCACTGACTAGGATGTTTTCAGGCCTGAAGTCGTGGTGGTATCCGTATCTAGTATAAAACGTAGGTGTTGTTCTGCTCCGCCATTGTGGTTCATGGACAGCCTGCAGAGCGGAGGCAAGCCCTGTTACAGCAGAAAGAAGGGTGTCATGATCATTCAGGTTACCAAAAAATCCCTCCCGCATTAAAAAATTATCCAAGTTCATTGGATACAAGGGAAAGAGAAGGTAGTGTTCATCGTCCACTGTAAAGCTTGCAAGAAGGGGTATGATATGAGGATGGCGAAGGAGGCGGTAAAGGTCAAGACATTCTCTTTCCTCTGTAAACCTTCTTTTCGTTGCCTCCTGTGTTTTTGCAGACTTCACCTTCTTGCGCACAACTTTAACTGATTGGGAATCCTATATACTGTTAGAATAATTTCTAAGACGGATTCGAATGAAGCCAAGTTTTGAACATACTTCGTTCGGCACGAGTTCTTGTTGGGCACTATGCATTTCAACAACACTTATCACGCCACCTGAACCTTCAGCGATAATCGTCTCAGACCTGAATGGAAGGACTGTGTTGCTATGAAAGATTAAATGCCCAGCGTCTTTCTTGAACATCCAAGGGAAGAACTGCCACTGCAGTTTGGCGAACAAGCCAGTGTTGAGGTCCGGGACAATTCTATCAATCTCTGCCAGTTCTTTGATAGGTAGCCTGGGGTCAAGTATGCTATGGGCGAGAAATACCGGTACAAGGTCTATTCGATCCATAAGGGCCAGTATACAAAACAGGCGAACACCATCCGTGATAAGGCGCGAAACTGCCGTGTTGCGTGCGTGGTCAGGAATCCAATGGCTGATTGAATCAACAATCAAACCTTCTGAAACAACATTTCGAAGATGCTCGTAAACGTAGAAACAACCATCTTCGGATCCAACCACGGGAGTTTTAAGGGATTCGAGGGTCTGGCGAAAGCGAGATATGGCTTCCTTCATTGTTTTATCGTAGTGGGAAACGCCACCTGGTTGCACTCATGGGTGTAATAACGAAAAGTTAATTATAATCTGAAGGGTGTGAAGAGAAAAGCTATGAAAATTACGGGGAGTGTAAGTATGTATCAGCTGACATTATTTTATCAGTAAGGCACGCAACAAATCAATGGTCCCCTTCCCCTCTCTCCCCTCCCGCTCCTGCCTTCCCCTCTCTACCTAATCACACCCCGAGTATACCCATGCCCATAAAACCCGACCGTCAAAACCAGAGGTATAAGCTATGAACTGTCCGATATAGACTCGATTTCGTCCTGATTTCGCATTAGTGAATGATTTATGGCTCGCATAATTGTTCAATATATAATCTTCTGGGCTTGCCTCCGTTAGATTTCGGCTCGAGGTAATCACATAGTAGTTTATACCTTCCTATTTACCAGTGGGTTAACACCATACCACTTCTGCAGAAGCAATAAAATCAGTTGTTGCTGTTTCATAGTGACTTTACCTCTACTGTGTATGCGCCGTTAAAAAGCGCCGATAACAGCGCCATAAGTCTCGCACGCCTAATATACCTGTTGCTTAGGGTGTACTTGATCATTCTAGAATCGAACCACGGCGTGGCCTTAACGTGTTCCACAAACAGACAATTTTATCAAGTCAAAGAAATCAGCGGGGTAAGGTTTAAATGCAAAGTTCGCTATCTGACTGTACTGATTTCCCATACGCCTACCTAGGTATTGATCGTCTAGAGATAGAGGTCACATGACTATGTATCATAAAGTAACCTCAGTTTGTCTGTAAACTCATATAACAGCGAGGCAGTACGTAAGTTAGGTACTAGCGGGGTCATCACGTGAGTCACGAATTTAGTACCTAACTTAGGTCAAAGATGACATAGTATATTTCACCATCACACCCATCGAATTGAATTCCCATTAAAACCGCAAACTCAAATATGGAGCTCAAATATACCTCGATGGGCACGGATCGAACTAATAGTATAGGCCTGAGACCTAGCTTACCACCGCTCTCCCAAACTCGTTCCGAGCTAATTTTAGAACGATTAGCATCTACGGACAGTAACATATCAGATTCTGTGAATCTGACGTTGCTGACTAAGTTAATACGGGTTATAGCTCAGCGCGATATCACCGAATACAGACTGCCTGTGAGTGGATCCAAGGTTATTGGCCATGGGGCAACCTATCGCGTTTCGAAAACCCTTGTTCGCTCCTCCCCTGAAGAGCTTCGTGGCCAGGATAATCAGTATCTCCTGGCAATCAAGGTTGCTCAGGTGAATATACCTCAAACTATCCGAGATGTTGGCATGAGTGAGACAGAACGACGGAGACTGAGAGTAGTACTTTTCGAAACGGAGTTACTCTCACGACCAACAGTTCTACGGCACCCTAATATCGCTTCCTTGATGGGATTCTCCTGGGACGAGTGTCTCGGGGGATACGCGCCATGCCTAGTAATGGAGCTTGCTACAATGGGAACTGCTCGCGAATTCACGTCGAATCAAAAGCTCTTGGACTCGCCGAAACTCGCTCTATGCCGTGATGTAGCGCGCGGCCTCAAATTTCTGCATGCTGCTGATATAGTCCATGGCGATGTCAAGCAAGAAAATGTCTTGATATACGCGGATGACGGGTCCCCGGATGGGTTTGTTGCTAAGATAACCGACTTCGAGCGGTCTCCTCAGAGCACTAGTAACCTGATATACACGGGAACTCTGCTGTACAATGCCCCTGAAACACGGTATTTTGGCACCAATCCACTGGAACCTAGTTCCCTCTGGCTCTGTGACGTTTTCTCTTTCGGCTTGTTATCGTATGAAGTTTTGTCCTCGCGGTCGTGGAAAAGCGTGTTGGACGACCAACAAAATGCACTCATCGAACCAGATATCCCTATGCATAACCCCTATTCGCTCAAGATGACTACACAAATGACATCTACCCATCGGATCTCAAAAGAAGATGAAACGCTGTCACTGGTGTGTGCCTCAATTGATAAGTCCGGGGGGATCTCTGATTCGCTTCAGAGCATTTGTAAAGATATTTCAATCGTTACACTGCCCGACGATCCTCTTCGGCGACTTCCCTATGGGTGGAACACGGTTTTGACGCTTTTACCACCCTATGTGTGAGTGTCTTTTCGTCTGTAGGACCACCAACACGGAATGAAATAAGAGCCGAAGGTCTTACTAATGTTTTCAGACATGAAGAGCCAACAGCAAATGCTGGATTAGATGTCATAATGGACTACAACGATTCTTACTCGGTAATCCACAATTGTCCCCATCATATGATTCTTGGTCTAACCTATAAATTATTAAGTTACTAGAAATACAATCTAGCAAGGGCACTTTATTGGATGGCATTGGCGATGCTCTTTACTTTGACTTCGAACGAATGGCTAATAACTCCAGGTTGGGTTGGCAGCAGGGAAAAGCATCATTTAACCTGTTTCTTCTGTACTCACTTGGCCGTTATGGCCCGTTCACGGGAGTTCGCGACGCCCTCGAGCTCCTCACTAGAGCTGCCGTAGCTCAGTTTCACCCTGTGTTCATCTCAGGAAAGCGCATATTTCAAGCAAATAATTGCTCTATTCCGGAGACCTTTCGAATCGGACCGCAAGACTACCGACTTCGTGAAGAAATCGTTCAAATAGAAAGTCTCCCCAATGATGAATACTACTCAGCTATGATTCGAACTTTCTTACCCCCGATACTTAAACAAACGGCGCTTAAGAAATTATCGCGTCGTTGGAGCCCAAGCTTAGAAAGTGGGCTGAACCTACTCAGCATCATACAGCAAACTAGGGATAGCATGTCTATCGATGAATTCCGATGGCTTGCGCAAGAAAACTGTTTTCTTCACTATAGTGTCGTTGGCGGCAACAATGACGCGTGTGAAACGCTTTTAGGCCTCGGCTGCAACATCGACGCCCTAATGCCTGGTGGGATAACACCTCTGCACCTGGCTTGTCAGTGTGTCGAGCCGGATATTATCAAACTCTTACTTAGCCATGGTGCCGACATATCTCTAAATGATGACCAAAACATTTCGCCGCTTCACTGGTTGATCTTACTCCCTCAAGAACATATTGAAGCTACAGCTTTATCATTTACTAACTGTAATAAGAGCACTCTTGACGCGAGCGCCTCTTCTATAGCCCAATCCTTCTTCTGTGACGATCTCGGGTTGGTGCTTGATGGTACACCTCTCTCCTGGGCCATAAAATGTCGCAACTTTGCAGTGCTCAAGATCATGCTTCGTTTAAAAATCATCCCAACCCTTCAAAAAGCATGGCCTCTTAAATACATCACAACGGCAGTGAATATTGCCTGTGCTAGGTGTACGGAGTACCTTTCTGAATTTGACCATATGCTATCGGCGAAGGACAAAGAAACCTTGTTTCAAGAAGTTGGAATGGGAGTCGGCGATTTCACGCTATGGGTAATGCACGGGAATTCCTATGGCCTAGCTTTTGGCGAGGTCCTGGATCTCATAAGCCGCTTTGGGGCTCGACTTCCACTTAACTCGAGCGGCTTTACCGATAGATATCAAATCACTCCTTTGTGCCGCGCAGTCATGAGCTATAGCATTCCCCTCATAACTGAACTGCTCCATAGAGGAGCAGATATCAACGATCGGAGTGCATCTGAAACCGCACTTGGTTGGGCTTTTTTTTGCGCCGAGGCTGCCGGCCCAATACATAAGGTAATCGATACTATCACCCTACTCTTAGAGAATAATGCGGTGTCTGGGTCTCATCCTCCACTTTACGACGCCTGCAGTGACCCCGTGAACGCAGACGTCTTTAAGATACTTATAAGGAAGAATCCCCAAAGTGTCCACTTTCAGTGCTACATTGGAACGCCTCTACTATATTATCTCAGCCTAGATATGAAAGACGACGTTTTATCGAAGGTTCAAGCCCTAGTAGAGGGAGGCGCTGATATCAATGCGGAGTCACGGCATTGTGAAGAAGAAAGCGAGAAAGAAGAAGGCTGCTGCTATACACCTTTGGCTTATTGTTTAGTCAATAGGGAATTGTCTGCGGCGGAATATCTTCTAGACCATGGTGCTTCATTTGAGTTCGGTGCGAGCGGAGGTCATAAACGTACGGTTCTACATCTGCTAGTCTCTGAGGCTTTCAAAGAGGCATTAAATAATGCCTCTCAGTCTCTTACAATCCTCGATCTAATCTCATGCACCCTAAGACATCAAGCATCGGGGGTTAGAGGTCTCGTGAATATGAAAGATCAAGATGGCATCAGTCCACTAAGATTGGCCGTTGTACTCGGTCTACCTAACGTTGTTCGCATCTTGGTCACCTCCAGGTTTGGCGTGGAAAAAGCAATCATCCAGGAGGCCCGGGAGATTGCAAACGGAATGGCGACGGATCAAAGAACAAGAGCAACCACGCAGATCCTTGAAGAAGCCCTGAAATTTTCAAGGATCCCTGAATAGTTTATAGCGTGGCACGAGCTCTCATTTTAACTAGGGCCTTATGTTATGCTAGTAATCTTTTCTTACTGAGGCTAGCCAACAGCTGTAGGAGATTGACGTGATTAAAAGGAGCCGGTTACCCCTTGGTGTAGACCTATATGCCTTCGTTTTTCACGAAGGATTCTTTATTGCAATCTTGGTGTCTTCATAATGGTATTAATCTTTTTGACTATGAATACCTATCCCTTTAAGGTCCGCCTCGATACATGGATTATAACAGAGGGGCTTCCCGTAGATCTATTTATACCTAATCAAAACGTTATCCGACGATTTGATGTAATCTATCTCTTCCGTTCCATATCATTATTCTCATGTTCTGCCTAATCTTCCATTCCCCCCATATTCATCCATTATAAATAAATAAATCCTTTTGACATGTATTACATTAGTTGCTGTGATACAGACAGCGATGGGCGATGGAAGCGATTTAAAAGCAGAAAATTTGGTCGCTCATTTTTGACATTGCGCCTGGCTTCTCGAAGCCCAGCTCCACGAGAGCTTTCTTTGCGGCATTTACCATCCCAGGTGGCCCGCAAATCATTATCTTGGAGTCTGTATCCGCAACAGGGAAACGCTCCTCCATGATTTGTTTCGTCACGTACCCTACTCCACTCTGCCAGTCTGGCGAAGGACTATCCAGCATATAATGAAGCTTGAGATTACTGGGATACTTCCTCGCGAAAGCTTCGAGTTCGCTTCTGAGTAATATGTCCTCCTCCGTTCGGTTGGCGTAGATTAGGCTGATCTCGGTAGTGTCTCGCTGGTCTTCGCATATGGCGCGAATGAGCTGGTACATTGGCGTTATCCCTGATCCACCAGCTAGCATACCGATTCGCTTGCAATGGTCACGCTTATAACGCATGGCTCCCTTCGGTCCGCGGAACTTCACCTCGTCTCCAATTTCAAGGTTCGCCAGATAGCCACCAGTAAGCTTGCCATTCGGGTAACACTTGACGATTAGGTCAAGCGTGCCGAGATCAGCGTTGTTTGATACCGGAGTGTAGGATCGAGTCACTGCTTGGCCGTCGACGATGGCCGTGATAGCAACATGCTGTCCAATTGGTAGACCAAGCACTGATTCGGACGTGGGTAGCTGAAATACCAGACGATATGTATTTGGCGCGACTAGGTCTTTCTGGACCAGGGGCAGGGTTTGAAACGTAGTTGGATGAAGCCACCCGCCTTGGCTAAGAAGCTCCGGCTTAGCGCGTTTTGGTAGTTTGATATGTGGAGGGTAATTCATGAAGCTGGGATGAGAGTGCAAAAGTTTGAGAAGCCGCCGCGACAAAACGGTGCTGGCGATACCGAAGACTGCCGACGCGATGAGAAATCCTTCTAAGAAGCCAAGCCCTTGTGTTCTCCTAGACATAGGGGGCTTCGGTAGAGCGGCAAAGAATCCCCGCTGCCCGGCTACCTGATACAGTCCTACAGCGCCCAAAGCGACAGCTGTCGCTGCGCCCAAACTTGCCAGTGTCTTCATGGAATTTTTGACGGTGTCCGGCTTGCGCACTGTTACTCCGATCGACAGTCGAACCGGAGGAGTAACTTTCCTAGGACCACCTTGAAGTTTACCAACACGGTAGGAGGCCATTATCTCAGAAGCGTCCTCTGAATGGCCCGCATTATCAAATTCTTCTGACGCATCTCGACCGGCGACATCAGCAAGCACCTCGGCTCCTCCAGGGTGATCTTGGAGGTAGTTTGTGACGTCGTACACTGCGCGGACAGAAATCAGCACTGGAGTCATCGATAACATGAATGGATGATTTTATTTTACCTTGGCCATGAATAATCATCCATGCGTCAGCCGACGTATTATGAGCGGCAACCTCCTTCGCCGTGTACTCAACTTCGTCGGCGGCCATCTCGTTTCTATATCTAGTCGATGTGTGAAATATACGATACAATCATAAGTGCAATAAACTAGCTCGGTGGCTAGAAGTAGCTCTACCTTTTAAATACAGCAAGCTCGTGCTCGCGTGTTTGGCGCCGCCGGTCATCGTGCCTTACAAGTAGCGATATGTCCAGGAGGGCTATCATGGTGATTCCGATAACGTCGAAGACGCGTGCCGAGGCTCGCGAAGATTTTCGGTGGGTCGAATAGACGAAGTCGGGTTCGGGTTCGGAAAGCTATCCACACTAGCGGGTCGGCAATCTCCGAGTGGTAATCCGGCAAAAACCCTGTGTAGTGTAGGTAAGTGCTTATCACCACCTCATAGGGCTGAAGGATGGGTATAGGTAGGTACAGCCTATACTATACTCCGTACAGTATGTGCATTTACTAGAAGTACAGTGCAAATCTAGCTCTCTGATTTTCGGTACTGTATCGTGGGAAATTGTACGAACAGGTAGTTGGAGATAGGTTTACATTCTAGTATCTCTATCATGCCTCGGCAGCTTTCATAGTCTTTGGAACTTGAAACCGAGTCAGCGGTCTAGCAAAATTTATTTTTCAGGGATGAGGCATCTTCCGAAATTTATGGCCTTCGAGATAAAACTACTACGGAGACCCGCCTCGGCCGCAGTATGTACTAACAAAACAAACAGCATCTAACAGCGGGGCTCTCTAAATATAACGATAAGACCATTATCCCAGTAATAAAGCTCAATTTTATAACGTTGTTTTAAGCTCCGCTGTTAAGCTTTGCCCGTTCCTTTAGTAGTGACAGCCGAGGCGGACTCCATAGTTCCAGCACGCTAACTACATTCGAAAGCTGCCTCGGCAGTTTGGTTACTCATCGTGGTACCGTAGATACTATGGTTGTCGGCGAAATATTGAAAGTGCGATTGAGCGAAAGAGATTATGGGCTCCCTATAGCTCCGACAAACCGCCACGAAACGTCATAATGGATCAAATAAATATAAGGGCGACCACGTCTTTTGCCGTGAGCAGCTGGCCAACATAGGCGGTATCTACACACCTACTTGAAATCCGAATTTTGAAAGTTCACCATGTCAACAAAACGGTTCTATCTTCTGGGTGAGAGCCCGACTACTGCTCAAGACATTGAAGTTCCTTCTCAAATCGATCAAGAGAGTCTTCAGCATCTCATTGCATCAAACTTTGCTATCGTTGAAGCTCAGGGTAGGTCATATCGCACATCCTTTCCCAATTCTGTAGCGTGAAGACTAATGAATTTCTAAAAGGGATTGGATTTACAACGCAAGACACCGTCCTGACAACTATAGGCGATGTGCTCTCATCAGAAGAACCAGTAGCTATCAGCATTGACGGGAAGGCTGTTCGTGAGGTACCCGGCCCGAAGGGGTTGCCTTACGTAGGCAATTATTTCGAAGTCTACCCTGACCATCTTGGTAATCACCAACGCCTATTCGATAACTATGGGCCGCTTATAAAAACCACAAATTTTGGAAGCACTGTGTATTCCACGAATGACCCCAAACTCTCCAATATCGTGTTCTCCGAGACCGACTTTTTCACCAAGCGCATGATAAAAGGCCATCCGCTACATCCTATCAAGAACAAGGAGGCCGGTGTCTTTTTGGGAGACACAGACACGGAGGAATGGAGAGTCACTCACAAGTTCCTTCCCCCGGCCTTGGGCCCCAAAGCCGTACGACACTACGCCCCAACTATGCAGAAGACGGTAGAAGATAGCTTCAAAGTATTCGATGAGCTAGATGAGCGAGAAGAAGCATGGAACGTCTATCCATATATGCTCAAGCTTGGTTCTCAAGCCGTGGGAAAACTAATTCTTGGCATGGACTTCGAGCATTTCACCTCCGTCGACGCCCGACCGCACGAGATGGTCATGCTGATTGCAGAATCCCTAGAGCTCAACAAGAAGATATCGTCGATGGGTAGCTGGTATGCCAAGCTCCCATTCGGCGACCCCAAGAAGCTGAACGATATAAAAGAACGCGTCGCAGCCCTTCTCGCCGAGTCTGTAGAAAAGGCGGCCAAGGGTTTGGAGGATCTCGACCTCCAAGAAGCTGCCGTGAAGGCCGAAAACATGGTTGACTATATCGGCCGAGCGGTCGACAGCAAAGGCAACAAGCTCCCTAAGGATAAAATGCTTGAGCCCCTCGTTGTTGCAACCGGCGCCGGCTTCACTACAACTTCTAGCTTATTATCCTGGCTTATCTATGGCTTGGTGGTTTACCCAGGGATGCAAGAGAGGCTGTTGCAGGAGCTTATCGACAATGGTATTGATGAGAACACGAAGATGGACGCCGACCTAATCGGGAAGCTTTCATTCCTCGACAAGTACGTCAAGGAGACGCAACGGCGACATAACCCCTCGTATCAACCAGCACGGACATCAAAGGTGGACTTGGTCCTGCCCGGAGGCTATAAGCTCCCGAAAGATTCCGTCGTTATTCCCGCAATTCACCATATCCACAACAACACGGCGCTATGGGACAATCCGGCGCGCTTCGACCCTGACAGGTGGGACACCGACAAGGTGAAGAACCGACCCAACGGCTCTTACGTGCCTTTCGCAACAGGCCCCCGGATGTGCATCGGTTTCAATTTTGCATTAATGGAGGTCAAGACATTTTTACCGAAGCTTGTTTACCGTTACAACTTCACCCTAGCGAAAGATGGCCCGGTCGAATACGACCCTATGTTTCAACTTATAAGGCCAAACAACCTGTACGTGCGGGCAGAGCGTAGAGTGAAGTGGCCACCCAAAACCAATGCGTAAATCGAGGGCATCCGATTCGGAAGTGTAATTTACCTAAGAGCAAGCATTATGTACAATATTAGACTAGATAATTGCGGCAGTGCAAACGAAGGACATGAACGTTCATTCGCATTACAATACTAATTTTTGGGGACATCCACGATACAATATAGAGTTTTTGCATGTATATTAGTTTTACTAGTTTGCAGTTGCGAAGTGAGCTATCCTTTTTTTATTCTTTAATTAAATACCCGAAAAGGTGTCTACTAGCTAATAGTGGCATCGATGCACACCGCCAGCCCCAAGGCAGTGACCACAGCCCACGTCCCCCTGAAAAGCCGAATATAATTCCAGCATCAAATTTATATTCGACTTGCGTGCATTCTTCTGTCATGGTATTGAGATAACAGCTTTAGATCGTCACTCAATCTTCCTACATTGTACCTCTAGGAGTATTCATAATAGCTCCGGGTATTAATACACTGCGACATGGAACTTAACTGGCTATCTTGCCAGGAATAGGATCCCAAGTTCTATGTGTCGCCGTTGTGATGATCGGAAAAGTCAAGAGCCTCTAGGAGCTCATCATTGGTATCGTCGTCCCGGCCTGTGTTACAATCTTCGTTTCGATTTATTTCATACGCGCAAGAGAAAGATCAGATAGAGGAGAAAGAAACATCTGTGATAAGGACAATAGGGACAGCCGGGGTCCATGGATATCCGTCGGCGATGTGTTAGAAGTCGGTGTATTAAGGCGCTGAAGGCCAAACAATGAAGTCGCTCATCTATTCCTATATGATTGATTGAATGCCTTGAGCTGCATTTACAGCAGCACCGGCAACAACATGACGTTTAGAGTCAACAGTGCGCATGTCACGGAGAGGAAATACGTCATTAATACACTAAACAGAGTTCGCAGCGACTAAATACAACGTTTATAAGACCTTAACGCGGACTAGCAAATTACCGATAATTGTAATGCAAGTTGGTAGTTAGCAGGTTGATGGAGGAAGTAAAAGATTCAAGACCTTGAAACTTTCAATCAGGAATAGTGCCCAGTTACCTTTCCAATGAATCTTAGCGTCTCCCTTACAAAGCCTTCAGGATTTTCCTCCGCTATGTAATGAGCAGCATCGGGCACGAATGCAACCTCATAAGTCCCAGCTTTATGGACTTCAGAAAACATTCTCTCCGCAGCATCACGATGCCTACTCCTATCACCGCTCAGGCTGAGTGCTGGAACACTGAGCTTCCCATTTGCCGATACCAGGTCCCGCAGTTCTTGTGCATCCTCTTCGAAAGCTCGGTACGTCTCGAAAGCGCAGCGAAGTGCGCCTGGCTGCTCATATGCTCTTGCATAACGATCTAAGTCTTCGTCCGTGATAGCTGCTGCATTGTACGCAATCTTCTGGAAGAAATGCGACAAGTAAATTCGCTCACGGCCGGTCACCAGAGCAACTGCCAAGTCAGGCTCGCAGTGGAAGATGAAATGAAATTGCTGGACTGCGTTCGTTGTTCGACTTGGTGCCTTAGCTAAACTTCCTAATAAAATCTCGGCAGCAATGATACTTACTCCTCTTCGTAGACCGATGTCCCTGGCAGAGGGCATTCCCCCCAGTTGACGCTGGCTACTCGCGATGAATGTCTCGCTGCTATTGCGAAGGCCACCATTCCACCGATGTCGTGACCAACAACATGCACCTTTTCATCAACCCCAAGCGTGTCCAGCAAACGCACTAGGTCGTTAGCCATGACCGATTTGGTGAAACCGGTCAGAGACTTAGAAGACACCCCTGCGCCGCGGTAGTCGGGGGCGAGGACTCGGTAACCCGCTTCGGAGAGGGGAGTTATGACATGCCTAAATTGATAAGAGGTTTGAGGGAACCCGTGGATGAGAAGGATAACTCCTCGTGGTGCCCCTGGGCCACTGGGTGGGGAGTCAATGTAAGAAATACGAAGCCCAGGGTCAACTTCCACGACGCGATGCAACCAAGTCGAAGTACCCATTTTATTGAAAAATTATATTGAAACTTTATACCTCGTAATATTCTTAATCCCATGTGTTTCTCTCTTATTTATCAAGAAATGTGGCTGACAAATGTATTCTAAACCGTTCCTTGTAGGATGACGCTCTATATGCATACGATGACGCTGATGATCTTCGACTAGTGAGCACCCGAGACAAAGTCAGCGTTGGTGCGTTATACCACAAAAAATGCAGGGGTATCTACATTCGGTAGAAAATGGATATACATACATTTGATCAATCAATGTAGAAATTTGTTCCAAAAAAAAGGGAGAAAAAGGGTTCTGTTGACTATGTACCACGTTACCGTACTAGACGCAGTCTAGATGCATGCTTCAGAATATTGATTTTGATCCTGTTTTAGTCGGGATCTAACTTAGATCCAAGCCCTCTGCAATATCGATGCTGCAATAAGGCTTCCCAGCCAAGCGACCACGGCGTGCCTTTTAGAAGGGGCATGAATCCCAACGCCGCCACGACCTACCCCAATGCTGAGATTTTGCGACTGAGCTTGATATGTCTTGTCAATAAAATTTGTTCTCATGGACGGCTCGACTATGATTAGGGTCCTAAATAGACAACGGCTAGTCCTCAAATACGATATGTTATTGCGATACCGAACCATTCGATATTTGTTCCCGAAAGACTCTATCATTTCACCGTGATGATCTTGTACCAACATTCTAGCCTTTATCCCGAGAACCAAAGCCAGCAGTCTCCTAGATTGTTTATACATTTGCTTCTTACTGATATTGATACTTTATAGAATCACGATGGGAATCTATTAGCCTAAACTAATTCAGCGCAACAGGCTGAGTTGAGACTATAAACACTATCGAACGTTGAGATTCGGTGTTGAATACAATAATTCATATAGCGGGGTTGAGGGCGGAAAACAGTTGTAATATAATGAATGGAAAGCTGGCCAGCTTGCGTAGTATGTATTTACCGAGCTAAACGAGTGACGAAGAAACTGCAGCAAATTCCTAGGTGCCACCTCGAATTTCCGGCATGATTTACCACCAAAGCCTACTTTCTACGGTTCACAGCAGGAATTCTTATTACCACAGCCACCACCACTATATTCGGGCGGTTAGCATATACCAGGCCCGCCACAAATCATGTCATATGTAGCGTTGTGCCCCCCGGATTGCATGTATAAAGTGAATTGTACACGTTGATACCCATGGGGTTCGTAAGATCGCTCGTCTCGCAATCTTAATTCAAAGAATTTCATTAGGATATATTCATCGGGAATTATGAACGCGCGATCCGAGGAAGGCACTCACTGTGATCTCCGTCAAGCAACATCTAACCACAAATCTTTGTACCCGGGTCACAAGCGCAGATTGCCGAAACGGTCGAGACTGCTGCAGCAAGCGTAGTGAGGAAGGGGATGAGTTGAACCATGATGACAAGTTTCAAGATTAGAATTTGTAAAAGTTGGCTTAAAGCCTGGTGTCAAATTGCAGTGGTTTTGTGAGCTGCTCCAAAATTTATGGGAGGAGAGCCTGTCTCTTTATATGCGAGGGACATTCGTGACTCAGCGATGTTCCAAGGCGCAAAATCGAATTGAATAATATACTTGTCCCTGAAGCGGCTATCTAGTTTGACCTATGTTCACAAGTTCGAAGACTCGGCTTACTGGTTAGGGTGGATTATGGTAACCACTTCTTAATCCTCCCATTTGCTAGGATAGTTGAAAGTTGGGTAAGATTAGATAGTTGTTGGTTGTGAGACCAACTCATGAAAGCAACAGAGGAAAGCAGTTGGCGAGAAGAACCATTAGGTCGGGCCGTACTATTGAATGCGTGAGCCGGAAGAGCCCATACGTTATCAATACACGTGTTCTTCATTAACCACGAAAATGATCCCAAGTGCAGGGATCTAGACCCGAGGGGAAGGTCACAAATGGTGGGAGTTCCAATAGTCCTATCATTAATATGATTAGGCTCTATATCTGTCTCTTATCTAGTAATATAATAAAAGACACTTACTAGACATAGTGAAACGTATTATGGTTTAGACGAGCGTTGGAAAGACCTTCAAAGCTTAGGACACCTCGGGAAGCTATGAGGCTTGTAAATAAGGATATTTGTTTTATTTGTGCTTCGTTTCCTAAGCTCGCGGAAAGGCGGAATAGCGTCAACACCTTCAGAAGACATATAAGCATGTGCCAGTAAGTGGCCCCTTCTTCGGCGGTAGCCTTTTCAATGATCTACATAAAGTCAGCTCCAAACAAGGTCAGTAAATGCGCGAATACTACCTAGAATCCGAGGCTCTGGCACGTATGTAAGCACCCGTTCAACATATAGAGCTCCATTGGTCGATGGATGACAAGTGATGGATGAGAAGCCTGTTGGCTTATAGGGCTTATAGTCTTGGCTCAAGATGTTATTTTGCATTTCATATGGCTATAGTGCCTTGGAGTCAAACATCTCGTGTTGGTTCTAATCTAGTATTTCCGAATCTTGCCATCTGATCCATTGCTGTGAACCTTTCAATACTACCTGGGACGTGGCGCAGGCTTATTCTCGGCCTTTCACCCTGACCACCCGCCGGCGCTAGCCGTCATTACGACCTTTTCCCTCAAATAATTATGCCTTTGTAGTTATTAGTGACAACATCGGGGTGCCGTGTTATTCATTCACGATAAAGGAAAGCACCTATTCAATTTTGGAAATGCCCCGCCTTTCTCAACGTGTTGGGGTCGAATAGACCATCTTAATCAGCCACCTCAGTAGCTAGGTAGTGTTTAGCTGGCCTTCTCATCCTGTATCAGCCAATGCTTCACAGGAGAGTTGCTTATCAAACAGATTTGAAAAGTGAGGGAAATCGCTTAGGTTAGCATTCATTTAAACGAAAGGGATGAACCCCATATAATGCATAAACCCGGCAATTGCGTAATAATACAATTTATCAGATGATGTCATTCAATCAATTTGCCTCAACTTCTAGCTTTTGGAGCTTTCAAACTCGACTGTTTATTTGCCCACTATGGTATCATGTTCGGCTGCACGTAGTTCAAGGGATGCGTAGCAGATAGAGTAATTGTACCCGAGAGAAAATCCACCGCAACAATGAGTCCCTGATAAGACAAAAGCCGCACGATGAGGGCTTTCCAGGGATCTCATGTAGATCGTGCATGGCGGAGGAGACTGCTGATTTCGATTCGCGGGAAACCAAGCCACCTGCAATTAGCCCATCGTCCAGCCACAGCGTACGGCCGATTCCCCCGGGGTTTCTTCAGCTCTGTCAAAAGGCGAGAACGCGACAAGACCGGTATAAGCCCCTACGCGACGCCCGCGTTACTGTTCCTAGGCGGCTTGCTCATATACACACTCTACCCAGGCGCCGAACTTCACCACGCTCGACATGCGAGAGAGGCCAAGCAGCAATTACGGCATGATATAACATCTTCGCAGGATGATGGGGAGACGGCTAAGCACGAGGCGACAGCCTGGGGTGCATTTACCAAGCGCTTCGAGGACTTTTCCAATGTGACAGATATCGAATGGTCGTCGCTATCGGATAAGATCGTCGACTTGATAGTACCCGAGTGGTCCAGGACAATCCCACGGCAAATCAGGAAGCTTCAGAAGGAACTGTCCATGTCCCATGGTTCGCTGGCCGACCAAATATGGAAAGAGGCACATGACCCCTTCATAAACCCGGAAATCCAATACTCGGCCGCCGTTCGTGTGTCAGATGACCTATGTGAAGAGGAGAAAGAGTTTCTTTCCCGCCGGAAGAAAGTTGCTGTCACAGCCCTGGCCCGTTACCTCAACTTAGACGAGCGGGATATCAACCCGGCCGATGTACCAACTATTGCTATTTGCGGGTCAGGAGGTGGGCTACGTGCATTGGTCGCAGGCACGGGCTCGTTACTAGCATGTCAAGAAGATGGGCTGTTTGACTGTGTTACCTACACTTCCGGGGTCAGCGGATCCTGCTGGTTACAGACACTCTACCACTCCTCAATAACAGAACATCGCTTAGACCGGATCGTAGACCACTTGAAGGCTAGGCTGGGTGTTCACATTGCCTTCCCGCCTGCCGCTTTTGCCTCCGTTACATCTTCTCCCACCAATAAGCTTCTACTCAGCAGCATGGTCGAGAAACTTAGAGGCGATCCCAACGCCAATTTCGGGTTGGTTGATATCTACGGTATATTATTAGCCGCAAGATTACTAGTTCCCAAGGGTGAGCTCGGTATCAACGACCGAGATTTTAAGCTCTCTAACCAACGGGAGTACATTAAGTATGGCCAGAATCCGCTTCCTATATACACGGCAGTGAGACACGAAATACCCGATACAGTTGCAGATGCGACAAACTCACAGGGTACGGCGTCGAAGAAAGCGAGGGAGATCGCGAAACAGGAGGGATGGTTCCAGTGGTTCGAGATCACGCCATACGAGTTCTTTTGCGAGGAATTCAACGCAGGCATCCCAACGTGGGCTATCGGACGACGATTTAACAATGGTAGAGACGTGACACCAGAAAGCGGTGTTCATCTTCCCGAGCTACGGATGCCTATCTTGATGGGGATCTTTGGGTCTGCCTTCTGCGCGACCCTAAGCCACTATTATCGTGAGATTCGACCCCTTGTAAGGAACCTCACGGGTTTTGGAACACTGGACGAGATGATTTACGGATACAGCGAAGACCTAGAGAAAGTCCACCCGTGTAAGTAACCACAGAACCCTTTTTTTTTTTTTTGCTCTTCACCCGATGCCGGGAGCCATGGTTCTCGTTCCGGTTAGATTATTCTCTTAATTCAAATAGATAATTCTCTAACGTTTGATAGTTGATCCGGCAATGATACCCAACTTTGCCTATAATATGGATCCAAATAAGCTACGGTTCACAACACCTACAAACATACAAGAAAACGAATATATACAGCTCATGGATGCCGGCATGTCGAACAATCTACCGATCTACCCCTTGCTGCGACCTGGCCGCGATATCGACATTATCGTGGCCTTCGACGCCTCGGCAGACACTAAAACAGATAACTGGCTGTCCGTCGCAGACGGCTATGCCCGCCAACGCGGGATCAAAGGGTGGCCAGTGGGAATTGGCTGGCCCAAGGCCACAGACTCCATGGAGAAAATCGAGCAGCAGCTCGACAGAGCAGAAGTTAATACAGTAGCAGATGCAGACGCGAAGCTGGCGCAGGCGCAGCAGGAGCAAGCAGCGCACCGCACGAGCTCGTCATCTTCCCAATCCACATCCGACACCACCTCCGCCTCAGCATCGAGTAATGATAAATCTCAAGCAGAGCACGAGCAGTCGCACCCCGAGGACTCTGACCTGGGGTACTGCACGATCTGGGTCGGGACGACGGAGGAGCGGTCCTCGGAGCCGCCCCCGCCATCCAAGGCCGTGTCATCGGACGACTCCTCGTGGCAGCAGGTGAAATCATCGCAGGCCGGGTTGGCGGTCGTGTATCTTCCCTTCCTCGCGAACCCGGACAAAGTCGCCGGTGTCGACCCCGCGCAAAGCGACTACATGTCCACGTGGAATTTCGTGTACACGCCCGAACAGGTCGACCGCGTTGTGGCTCTGGCCCGCGCCAACTACGACGAGGGCAAGGACAAGATCCGCCGCTGCATACGCGCCATCTATGAGCGCAAGAAGAGGATACGCGAAGAAGCTGAGGCTAACGCCGCGCGGGAGAGATTCAGGCAACGCATGAGGCGTGGCGCGGTGGGGAAGTTGGGGGAGGGTGATCATTTTAGTTAGGTGATCTGGATGGGAGTCCGTTGATTGAGTATACATGTCATAATGTGTAACCTTTTAGTATGTTAGGATGAGCATCATGGTTGGAACTCGCTACCTAGTTGTATAGGATTAGACTCATTTCGAAGGGCCAGCAACGTCAAAACCCTCCGACTTTGGAAAATAAAAAACTCGAATATCCATACTTACTAAATATCTATATCTCTTAATACAAGAGACCGATGCTACCTCGTTCATTCGTAAGCAGTGAGAATATCCTGTACATGACACGGTGAAAGAAGGCGGCTGAGCTTTCTATCCCTTACCACGCCCCTATCTTTAATATCTCTGTCCTCAAATGCGAACGCGCTGATGAATACCATCTCCTACGGCGATATATTGTCCGGATAGTCGAGGATCGCCATTAATAGTCATACCCCCCAATAGTTGCCGTAACGTCTATAGCACGTGCCTCTGCTTGTTGACCGCCGACCACCAACGGAGAGCTTTGTGAGACCAAGTGTCCCCCGCGAGCAGCCCCGTCCCTTTCTACTGCTTGACTACCCGAGCTATCCATTCGAGAAAGCTCCGCCTGAATTAACTCGCCCTTCTTTTATTGAATAAAACCTGTCATCTCTATAGAGAAGAATATCGGGATTAGCATCAAAGGGGTGGTATTCTTTCAGCCTTCCGAATATCCTATCGGTTGATCAATGGGTATTGGTCCTGTTCTCTAGTGTACGTCGGAGCATATATAGCAGCAAAATGCATCTGTCTCCTCGCGAAGGCCCATGTTCTTCAAGATCACCACCCAGGAGAATATTCCGTGGAGTTTCAATGTATTGTCACTGGGTCACGACATACGTGGAAAGGAAACCTATAAGCGAGTATGAATTAAAAAGAAAAATCAACATCTGATAAGTCAACAGAATAGATTACTATAGCTTGTGTAACCTGGAGTAATTACATGAATATTTGCTTCAAAGAAACGTTTTCCGTCGGTGACAAGTTGCTCAACGGGATCGGCATCTTCGTCGGTTTCGACGCCAGCTTTTGCTTCAGCTTTCATGGCCTCATCGTATCCGTGAGCGAGATTCCATTGGCCAATAAGCTGAGACACGTGGTATTTCAAAAACGGATATGTTTGAGCCGCGAAGGCCTTGAAGACGTAGTGTAAACGTCGGACGATGTAAACGGCGATTTAGTGAGCGATGAACGGCAGGTGAACATTGGTGATATTGGCTGTGCTAAACTTAGGTTGATTCTTTGCTCGAACGAAAATATCAGGAGTACATATGTGGGTAATAGTTTAGCGTCAGCATATGTAACAGCGACGCCCTCAGGTTCGGTTGGACATGTTCAATGTTATCGCTTTTAGCTTTCTATTTGGCTTCGCGAATAGCCAATATTTTTGTCTGAAACTGTTGTTCAGCGCGTGTGTTAGTCTCGTCCAGGTATGCATGTGATATATACTTGGTTATTCCATTACCTAGATCGTTGGCCCTCACACAAGCTCCTTATGCTAGCTGCTGCGAGCTTACAATACCCGTATAAGTACTCTCACAGGAATCGAATAACGCGTAATACCTGTGGCATAACAAGTCGTATAACAGGGAATTGATACAAATATTGTTATAATTTCTTGCTAGCTGTGTTCTTGGTGTTACCCCACTGCAGACAAAGATAATCACTTCGACCGCTATATCAATTCTTGACACACGCTTCAGCCTCTAACATTAGGTATTTGAAACAAGTGTGGAATCACAACAAGCAGATGCAAGGAGACGAACAGCTGAAGCTTCTTTTTGCAATCATCATGTTTGAAGACTAATTGCACTTTGCAAGTCAACACCAATAGTATTGATAAAAGACTCGAACCAGATTCACTAGGGAATGATTTAGGTATGCCACTAATGACTGGTTTCTAAAATTTCCCTGTAGACTAGTTGAGATGTTATTCGTACGCTCGGCTATATCGAATGTTTGCTGTTACGAATCGATGAGTATTAATACGAGCAATCTATAATCTCTTTGTACGAGCTAGGAGTTGAAACAACGTTCTCTCCGAGTGGTTCGATGTCCCCGTACCCAATGACGTCGACACTCTTAGTAGATTTTGTGGGCTTTCGTAGCAAGTAGAAATTCATGGTAACAGAATATGCGTTCCAAATGTCATTTTTCAAGTAACGATACACGTTCAGCGATCAACGCGGTAGAGTTCGGGTCTGCTTTTCTGTCGCCCCGTGGATGGGACTGCTTTGATGTCCGATTTGTGGTGGCGTCCGAGGGAAGACTTGACTCGACAGGTTACGAATAGGGCCTTGAATCTATGGCAGCCTTGGCTGAAAAATTATGCGTCATACTAACATATGTAGATAAACATATAGTATACGGCTCTTGATAGGTCCGATCATTGATATCCATCAGTACACTTTGCTTAAGATTGACTGACAGGTAGACTAGCGGCCCCGATCCTATACATGGTGTTGTTCTCCTTACAGAACGTCTACCCATAAATCGTAAGTCACTGTAAATATTACAGATGACAGCTATCTGATATATACATTTTATTAAAGAGGTAGGATGGTAGGTGTATGTGCTTATTCCCGATGCTTTCATCATGTGAACGGGCGGCGCTATTGTATCTTATTTCTACATTTGGTAGGAATCCTTCCCTTTCCTCTTTTTCCAACATGATATGATACACGGGTTCGATCTATCTGATGATGATCAATGCAATGACTGGCGCCGGACTATGATGGTAAATAAATAAGGACAAGCCAAATAGTTATCCCCTTTTCATTTCTTCTCATCATCTATTTTGTTCGAGCACCCAATCGTACATAGTTTAGTTGTTACACCTTCTCGCACAATTGCGCCATCTCTTTTTTGACGTAGGTCTCGACAGCAAACATCATCTAAGATATTATCTCGCCAATGTCGACGTAGGCCGGTTTCCAGGGTTCTGCATCTTCGGCAAAGGTATCGCTGGGTAGGCCAACTTGACCGGGACTGTATAGATACCATGACTTGAGCACGTTAATAGCGGCGGCCTTCTTGGCGTCCAATAGATTGGCCCCAGCAGCCTCGCCGAGCTTATCGCGGCCGCTATAAATGCCAACGACGTAGACGGGCGTTCTGCTGAGACGACCCGTCTCGCTCAGCAGTCGGGCGACGGGTGGGTCGAAGTTTTCGCGGTCGCACAGCCGTGTCAATTCTCGTTCGGGGAGCTTGAACTCGAACAAGTTGGCCAAGTCTAGCTGTCTAGACAGGATATGCGACTTAACGAAGGTCTTGGCGGTGTCGCTGCCGCAGTGTAAATAGATCGCGCCGATGACGGCGCGCACAAAGTTTGCGTGTGCGTGCTCACTCGCGTCTTCCACCAGCAGTTCCTTTGTATTCCGCGCGTCGCTCAGTTCAACCTCGCCGCTTTGTTTTTCGTTCGGAATGGTGTTGCCGAATGCATCGTCGAACACTACTCTACTACTCATGCCGCGACGCCACTTGTATTTAACTAACTCTTTTGACTCGGCACGGGCGTAGCCCCATTTGTGCAGCATTATGGTTGGCTTGTTTTGGGAGAACTGGAGGTAGCCCGGGTCAACCTCCTCACCGGGGGCTCCGGCAGCTTCCACACCCCAGGACCGCGCGACCCGGTGTAGAGCGGGCCCACCGGCATAGCCCTTCATAGCGGCGAATAATATGGCCATGGGTAGACGTGGGTACCTCGTCACGAGCCACTCAGATGTGTGGTATTGGAGCAGGGAGGCGCCGACGAAGGCGAGGTTAGTATTGTTGAAGCGGGGGTGGGCGTCTGCAGAGGGGTCTACTAAGGCCCGGGCGAGGGTTTGTAGAGGGATTCTGGAGGAGAGAGAAAGTCTTGCATGAAGGGCGGCTAGCTTAGCAGACCGCAAAGCCCTGTCCGGGTGTGGTGAGGGTAACGACTGTCGGGACGAGTTGGTCTCGTGGGAACTCGCGCTCGCTCTCGCGCTCTCCTCGGACGACTCATGGCTCTCTGCCTCATCGAAGATAGCCTCGGGTGTTATGGTGGTGGATTGACATCTTATCTGGGCGTACGCCGCAGTGGGTGCCGGCCGTGATAGTCTCGATACTCGGGATGGGGTTGTCGTAGACCGGGCGGGCGTCGTGGCGAGCCACTGGCGCGACAATTGATCAATCCTTATCCTTTTCATGTTCTATACTCAATGCATCAAGCCCCTCGCCCCGACGTGTTATGATCTGGCGAGACACACGAGGTTGTAGGTTGGAGGGCTGGGGTGTGTGTCTCGAAGGCTGTTCGGTGTCGTCTGTGTCCCGTCCGGCCCAGAAAAAGTTTCTGAGACTGGACGAGCTGAGAGTGCTAGGCGCGGAGGTACCTAGGTAGCGCTGAACCGTGCACGCCCGACCCACTGCCGCCCGCCTGTAAGCTCCGTGGGAATTGGTCGGACTAACTATTGACCACCTCCCGCTCGAAGCGGATCCCGCTTGGCACCTAGAACGGGTTACAGGGCGGCCGGTTGCACTGGAGCTCATTGATTTACGGCCGCGACGACTTCAAGCCATATTCACCTTTGCAATTGACACCAATTAAAGCACAGAGAATCCCATTCATCTCAGCTTAACAAGATGGTAAGCAGACCATTTCCGCGTTTCAATTGCACAGCTAACTTGACCTAGGGTGGCGGTCCTCGAGTCCCGTAAGCCAGCGAAATGCCCTCTCGCGCAGACCATCTCAACGTATAATCGTCGTCCTAATACCGGAATAGGTACCCCAAGCACGTTTGGTCGCCGGCAGGCGGCTGGTACACACAGCCTGCCAACTGGAAAGCAAACACCGCCGTCTTCGTGGGTGTTATAGTCGGCATCACCGCCCTAGCATTCAACCTGAGCGCCCAGCGAGAACACAGACACAAGATGCCCGAGCCCGACCGGTTCTTCCCTAGCCGATAGTATGTTACTCATTCCTTCTTCTTGGGCGCACTCATATACCGGAATTCATCCGATCGATTAGTGCTAACACTGGTTTTACAGCTGGAGCAAACAGATTAGAGAGCACGAGGCGGCGCAGAAGGCGAACAAGAGCGATTCCTAAGCGTGACCTACCATCGCCGTGTACATATATCCCCTTTGATACAGGAAATAGAGGAATTCATAAGGCAGAAGGCTTGACTTTGCGGCAGATGCGTCAAATGGGAATTGTGGAGTCGACCCTAGAGACGACTTACCACCATTGTGCCGGTATCTATTCATGCCTATTAATAACCTCGGAATTCAAAACTTGCACACAAAAAGGCCGATAACGTCAGCGCACCAACTCGGGCGCTTTTGGAGGCGCAATCTATCTAAGAGCTCTAGCAACTATGTTATACCATGAGGGTCACTGGCTCATTTGCTGTGACACTTTTCTCGTTTATGAATGTCAATCGGCTGAGTAAGATAAAGGTTACCCGCGCTTAGTAATGCTCAGCGAAGCCACTCGTTGAGCCATTATCTACAGATGATTTTGGCGAGCGTTGGAGGAGCCTACACTTACTTCACCCCATAATGTTATTTGCCGGAAAATAATCAAATCAGAATCAGACTACCATTGAGATTTCGTAGTGTCAGGTGTGATAGTAACTTCCTGTTGGTATATTTTCATGTGATATAAGAGGTGAAATAAGCAGGGATGAGATATGGTAGCCTGGGGATCTTGAATCTAGTTTATTGCGTTTTGTAAATGTCATGATCGTAAATGGATTTATCTATCCGTATCATAGCGACAATTATCTTGTAATATAAAATATTAGGTTAGCTAACTGAGAGCTGTGTCCTGTGTTGAATTAAGGCCCCTGTTCTCAATGTTATAGTAAAAATAATTTAGCTCATTTCTCGTAGATATCGAGAAGGTCAAGGTGATAAATTTGTTCTGTATATATCAATAGTATACATTACCATCTCCCCATATTTCTATGGAGGCAACTCGACCTCTATCAAGATCTCCCTTACCTTCCATAGCGAGTAAATGATTGGACGCTGGCGCTGAAGAAATCGGTTATATTTTCCTCAGATATAAGTTCAACAACTAGTTTCAAACAAACAGTTTCAATTAGCGTCTCAAGGTCAATGTGCCCCCCTGGAAGGCGAAAAAGTAACAAGGTCACCTCACATAATCAAGTAACTTACACACGGATCATGATATGAGTATAAATGGTTCTCGAGAAACACCACGAGGTGTTCGTTCCCGGGCTGAGACAATGACAACACTTCGCTAGCCATCTCACGTGGCCTAGGCTTTGGTCTGAGAATACGTTCGCAGCCAAGCTGGGAATGGGGTGATGTTTCCATCACGGGGTTGTAGCATCTACCCATGACCGCGTGGATGGGATGTGTCATCCATTACTTGGGCATATATACTCATCGTCACCCACACCGACTGCAAGGACGGAGAAATGTAACCTGTAAGTCTTCTGGTGTGCAAGTGGACACGGACGACACAGCACAAGCATCGCGGTTGCCCTCGTCCGCTCGAACGAATAAGATCGGAAGCCAGGAAACGGGAGCAGCCGAGGCATCCTTTCCAGTTCAGCTCGCGCCCGGTAAGAGAAGGTTGGGGTAGCGAACGCATGATTTTGGCGTTAGATCTTCGACCCGAAACTTGATTTGCTTGTTGGAGAAGCTGGCGCTTTGATTCGTCCAGAAGTCACCGGGATTGATGATGTGGCGGCAGATACATTGGTTCCAAGATTTTACCAATCTTATATCATACATATGGTGTAAGTCGACGTAACTGGTGTAAATTACGGCCTGTGTTGAACTAGACAGCTCTCGCGAATCACCGTGCAGTAAACGAGAAATGTCTTGCAGCAAAATCAGACGACCACTCCCTGTCACAGAAATAACCTGTTCGTTTGATCGAACTTGAGAGTTTGCGCACCTACTCTAGCGAGCTGCGGGGTGATGCACGGAACGCTTGATGCGGAAATGACAACATCTCAAGCGGGGGGGGGGGGGGGGGGGGTTGCGAC
>JADKYC010000051.1:0-247656 GCA_019843955.1 Xylaria sp. 218_066 | reverse complement strand
TTTCGTGTATATATAGACCTAGATGCCGCCAGACTGAAGGGAGAAGCCTGTTCAGTATGGTTCCCTTGCGGCCATAGATGATTATATGCGAATAGAACACCAGTTCCGAGCCTCATCCTCGTTACAGCACGTGACCTGTTGGTACAACAGAGCTTATACGTATCCCACACTAGAGATCCTGGCACCAACTCTTTTTAGTGAGTCCTTTACGCCCAATATGACCACCAACTGTCTGAAATTGCGGTGGAGGCCAGATATAAAGTTGTAAAAAAAGATGAGACTAACGTTGCTACTTTCTGTCGTACAGTCTCGGTACGTAATTAAAGATGCAGGACTAATCAATATTTAGAAGTGGCCCAAAAACGGCGAGTCAATCGTTGATCCGACCTGACTTGTCACAAAGAGATCCCAAGAACAATTAAAAGCAGCAACATATGCCAATGCTCATTGCCTTACTAAAATGCCCTGAAGTTCCAAGATCCACTACATCAGGTACTGTCGCCCTCTGCAGATCTAATCAGAGAAACGGTTGTCCAATAGAACGAGCCATACATGCTACTGACGTCCTAGAAGGGTAAAATATTGGCTCTATACCTAGCGTCTTAAGCCAAATGGCGAATTCTGAGTTGTTAACGTTGATTGCAGTTCGCTTGCCGTTCAGAGCACTCGGTACTAGTTACGGGGTACACATGTGTAGTGGCGGGTTCCAGGCGATATACACAGGCCTCTGTTTCTGCAAAGCGGTCTAATTTTATACGCCGGGTCATTTCAATACCTTTTTTGACACAGGCTCGTTTCTTGCTGGTCTTGCTGGTTTCAATTTACCTTTTTCGCTAGGACAGGGTTGAGTATGCATAGTCGGTGGGCGGCGTATAAACCGGTTGACGGTCGGCGAGAAGTGGGGCTATCGTGACGGATGGCGAACCCGATCCAATGATTACTCCGGCGCACAGGTGCATATTCACTCGCATCAAGTTACATATACACCAGCAAATTGGATGGTAAAGCGTGCCAGATTAAATTAACAGCATCATAATAAAGTTAAAGGGGAATTACATTATGACTTCACAGGACACAAGCCAGGTTACATTTAAATGAGCATAGCCAACCAGTTCTTATAATAATACATATGGGATTCTGCTCCCGGACGTCTCTTGTAGGCTCGTATCACCAGCGTAACGTGTTATGTACGACAAACCCGAAGACATAGACCTGGTTTGATCATATCACAGTGACCATAATAGATTGTATTTGAATTAGAAAAGTCACACTTTTAATTCCATACCTTGACACATCTTTCCACGTTGCTTTATACGCCTGAGACCCCGACAGTCTTCTCGATAATGTATACATCTGTGGCGGGAATATCTCTGTCTATCGTCGTGGTAGCGTTGATTTGGAGATATCTTGTGTATCCCTTCTTCTTTTCGCCACTTGCTTCTGTTCCGGCAGCTCATCCTTTAGCCCACTTTACGTCACTGTGGATTCAATGGCAGCGTCTCCGTGGAACCGATTTTCAAACTATCTCGAACGCTTTCGAGAATCATGGGCCATATGTACGACTCGGACCACGGGAGCTGGCTCTCAACGATATCGAGGCTGTGCGCTGTGTTTGGGGCGTCGGTGCCGCTGACTTCGATAAGCATACATCCTACACCTACTGGGCTATGCAAGGGTTTGTACTTTTGTTGTTATGTTCGGTGATCTTTTCACAAATGCAATTTCATACAACCTTTTGTGTTCGTTCATACAAGCGCAAAGGTGACTCATCGCTAATGGAGTAGGACTTTGAACACTTTCACGTCAGTCCTAAAGAGCGAACACCGCCGCCGTCACCGCCGCATTAGGAGAGTTCATACGCGTCCATACATAGTTTCATCCCCTCACGTTCGAGCTATAATGAGAACCCTTATGGTGGACCGCTTTATCCCTTTACTGGCTCAAATTGCCATGTCATCTGATGGTACGGCCAACATGCTGCCTATCGCTCAGTCCATCGTTCTGGATTGTACTTCGGCATTTGCTTTTGGCATTCCACTCTCTCTTAACTTTATTTCGGACTCGGCGGCTCGCCAGCATTGGTTTGACCTGTTCAATACCAGCTTCCCAAACGACCAATCTTCGTTTTGGCTAAGGGAGCATCCACATCTTACCAAAGTGCTCTGCTTTCTAGGTATTCCCGTTGTTCCCAACAAAGTTGCCAAGGCTCGTGACGAGTTTGAGGCTTGGGCTCTACCAAAGGTCGATGCTGCCGAGGAGGTCCTACAAAAGTGTGACAAGGGGCATGCCTTAGTACTAGGAGAGCTACCGGTGCTGTGCTTTGCCATGTGGTCAGATCTAGCAATGAAACATAATGGGACGGCTAAAGAGAGCTTCTCAATGACTTTAGCTCAGCGCAGAGACCTCGCCAGCGAGTGCCTAGACCATATCGGTGAGCAGTTTTACAGAAAGAGTACTATAATCGATATACAGCGAGAAAGAATTGACACCGAATAGCTTTTACGAGCGAAGCGTTTGCAACTGTATTTACATATATGATTTATGAGATCTCGCGCCATCAGGATATCCAGAACGAGCTTCGTGCGGAGCTACATTCTATTGACAACCCTCTTCTTGGCAACGCCGACGATTCGACCGATATCCCGGCGTCCGACACCCTTGAGCGGCTTCCCCTCATGGGTGCGATTATAAAGGAGTGTCTTCGGCTCCGGAACACATCGCCAAGTGCCGACCCGCGTATTACACCTGCCCACTGTACCTCCCGGATTGGCCTTATCCCAAACGTTCCCCCTAAAACACGTGTTTGTAGCTACGGCTGGTGTCTTCATCGCAACCCGAATGTCTATTCGAACCCCCTTGTCTGGAATCCCAAGCGCTGGCTTCAAGAGGGGTGTGATGATGCCGTCTTGGCTAAAAAGTGGTTCTTCGCCTTTGGTGCCGGTAGTAGAAATTGTATCGGTCAGAATATCGCTTTAGAGTGTAAGATGTCTCCCTCAACTGCATTAGTGTCACAAGTTGCTGATAGTATCGGGCGGAGATAGTAATGCGGATGTCCCTCGCCGCTATTTATACGATCTATGATACCTCCATCACTGATGAAACTCAGTACCCCGGTGCCAATCAGCCCATAAGCCCTGATCTTAGCAGCCGGCTTTTCATAAAATTTGAGAAGCGTGCTTGATAGCATATCCGTAGGTGGATGTGGCTTTCAGGAATAGATGACAAAGTAGTTCAAGGTTGCTGGAGAAATTAGCTGCATATCACAACTAGTCAATGAAATATCCGTATTGGACTACTGAAATCAAATGGGGCAGGGTGACTTTGAAAGTTCAGGGGCAGCTTGTCACTCTGGTAATAGGCGCTTTCCTGTGCTTCTATAGCAACTCATTGATGAATATCTAAGGGATTCCGAAGATGCGAAAGAGCGTTGATGATATACAAAGAGTCTCTGGTGCGTGTAGTGCTTAGCATACGTATTCTGTGTTGTGAGCTATCTGACCCAGCTTTCCCCCTTGGTCGGTCAACAGTTCTCTTCTGCCCCCAGCGTCGTACGGATAGACTGCCACAAAGCCACCAAGACCAGTTAGTGCAACCTGCAGATGAAAATAGAGACTATTGGTCGGCGTTAAGGTCACGAGGACTCCGCTGTCCTGCAAGGGCAGCGAACAATAAGGATTAGTGCCCAATGAGGCAGATTAGGCTCTCTGGAATCAAGCATAAATAGAAGGCCAGATTCCTGACTGAGAGGAAGGAAACCTAGTTGAATTGACTAAGTTCCAAGCCCGTAATACACCCGGTTCACTTAAAGGCTTGATAAAGAGAAATTAAAACTCTAGACAGAGAATAAAACGTATTGCTAACCTAAGATTCAATTAACCCTCGTTGAAAGCTTAAGGATTTACTCCAATCGGTCTATATAACAAGAGCTAAGAATCCAGGGCTTAGAAGAGTTACGTGTACTAGACTGGTAGCCTTACCAGTAGTAGTTGTTCAGTTTGTACAGAGAGTTACGTGTAGCTAAAGCTACAGCTTATTATAATCCGTATTCGCTTATACTCCCATACACATACATATACCTAGATGTTATTTGGAATCTTTTCTTCGTTACTCCGTAATTTCACATTAATATATAATTCAAATTTTATTACACTGTATCGCTAACGTAGCCTATGTTTTAAGGGGGCGCAACAGGATGCCAGATACAGCCTGCCTAGATTTTTAAAGTACTTCATGCTAGCATAACATGCAGGTAGCAACTTGGCCCCCAGTTACCATCATCGTTCAGCGCCTTGTTTTGGTTTTTATCTCGTACAATTTGGGGGCGGGCGCATATTGAAACAACATGCATATCTACTCACCCCATCCGAAGCAGGCTATAAATTAGTTGTTTTCCCCAGCCATAATAATTGCGAAAGTCGAACCAGCTAATCTTGATTTACCGCCCACAGTGTAGTTCACGTCATTGTCATTAAAGCAAGACAATATGTATGACCGAAGATCCAGCGCTTGTTCTATCGATTCGCTCGTCGAGGAAAATTCCGGATCTCATAATGAACTGGAGTTTCGATCCTGTGAGGCAGATACGGACAGTGACCTAAGTCAAGCACCATCCATGGTTCCTCAACACAGCCAACCGTGGCAAACCACTACAGCTACTTCTGGGCCCATGCCAAGCCGAACTTCTTTGCCGACCCTTAGTTACTTGACTGAGAACTCTGGCTCTGGTAAATCCTCTCAAAAGATCTTTGGATCTTACCATGGTACATTCCAGACATTGCGCGGAGCATGGTACTACGGATGGGTAGCGGAGAGCTTTGGTTGTTGCCTCGCAGTCGTTGCTCTCGGCGCTATGATTACAACGCTCCGGTTACACGAAAACAAATCGGTGACAACTTGGCCGTTTAGTATCAGCATCAATTCATTAATAGCCATATTTGGAGTCATCCTGAAGGCGGGGTTGACAGTACCCTTATCTGAAGGTTCGCGTCTTAATCGGGGGCTATTCAGTTCGTTATTAACTAATAATTTTCTTCGGAAACAGGAATCAGCCAATTGAAATGGAAATGGTTTGAGAAGCGAAGAAGGAAGCTTATCGACTTGAATGAGTTTGATGCTGCAAGCCGCGGACCCTGGGGCTCGTTTCTCTTCCTTCTTGGCATGTACGGAGAGCCCATTATGCGTCCAAGCCGCCCGTGGCTTTATCCGTGGAGTCTCATGAAATTTCCTTTCGACTGGAACGCAGAGTACGTACATCCGCCGTAAAAAGAATAAATTTTTATGCTAAATTAGCAGTAGCCGTACCCTAGCCTATTTCGCCAAATTTGCCGCTCTTCTAACCGTCCTTACGGTGGCAGTTGACCCATTTACGCAGCAACTTGTCGTCCATACCGACTGTGCACATATCAGTGTCAACGAGTACTCATTAATAGCTCGGACGAACCACTATAGCGCTAGCGGGCCTATAGCCAATAGCGAAGTCGGACTAGTAAGCCTCGATTCTCGGATGGCAGTAGCTATTAACACGGGGATGGTCAACCCACCTCAGCACATACCGTCGTTAATAGCGACGGATTGCAAATCGGGTAACTGCACCTTTGGTACCCTTGCCTCAGTTGGTTTTTGTCGATCATGTGAGGATATCTCAAGTCAGTTCAGAAACATCACAGGTGCTAACGGCTTCAACTCCCTAAACTTCACTATACCCGGCAACCACGATGACTCTCAGGGGTTCATAGATCTATTCGTCGATGGTAGGTGTCTATTTCAAACCCGAGCTACATTGTTGGGATTCTTTCAAGTTCGAATCGCGATGGGACCGGACTATACCCACCCTAGCTCGCCGCTATCCGCTTTTCAGTGCAAAATCACACCGTGTGTCCGGAAATATAGAAGTTCTTTATCCAAGAACATTCTTAGCGAGACGGACCTGTCTTCAACTCCTATAGGTCGCAATTGTAAAACAGGTTGGAATGTCGACGGCGGCGACATAGTTCGCCCAAGCGCAAACGTACCTTTCTATCGCCTAGCCACGAGCCGCACATCTTGGAACGGCTCGGAAGCCGGCTGTGCGTCTAGCAATAAAGAGGGCCCTGGCTTAATAGAAGTGGCTCTAGCGAACATCGATGCAGCGCCGCAATATAAAAAATCTAACGAGACCACATGGTATCCGGAGGACTGCGTCTGGAGCCTTAGCTTCGGGGCAGGAGTCGCAATTCCTCAAGCACTATATGCGGAGCTAAAGGACTTATGTATATCGAGTTCCGCCGACACTCTTGCCGGGGAATCCATCGCAGCACGGAACATATGGCGAAACGGAACCATGGACCTAGCACACATAAACGACTACACGCAGAAGCTGGTGGATGTGATGACAGCGACTATGCGGAACAACGGGTTGCAAGGCCGTGATGAATACGCTCGTGGTCAAATGTACGTCAACGATACTTGCGTAACTGTCCGGTGGGCGTGGCTCGCATTCCCGGCTATACTGGTAGGACTGACCATCATCTTTCTCGCATTACTCATACTACAAGGACCTTCAGGGTCATCTTCTCGGGCTTGGAAGTCTTCAATTCTTGCACCGCTATTTATCCCAATGGACGAGGCAACTTACGATCCCAATCATTACGATATGTCCAAGTATGAGATGAACCAGCTGGCTGAACAAATACACACGCAGTTAATACGGGACCCGGCAGGAAAGGCCAAATTTCTATAATCAACAACGTCGATCCTGGATCGTCCACATGACTGATAGCGGCCGGGCGCATAAAACGTATGTATAATAGTACAGCAGAAGGGTGAAGTATCAACCGCTGCATAACTGCCTTCATAGTTGCATCAGTGTGACCAAAGTTCACGATATTATCAGCCATCTACTGAAGAAGGGTCGTGTATATGGACCTTATCAGAGACGACGCCATTCCCATCCACTCCGGAACAATTATGAGGCAAAGGCACGCATCTACCCATTGATATCGCGCGCTCGAAATGTCACAATTATGATATCTCACCGTCGACGCAAATATCTAACTATTCTGGTAAATATCTAAATGCAAGACTAGAGTTACACTGCTTGACCATACACATGATAATAGTAAGCCATGGAAGCGCAACAAGACCTACGAGTCTATAAACAAGAACGTACATACGCGTATACGAATAGAATTAGGGCCAAATTCGTGGAGCAGCTTTGGGCGTTAGGTGGCATATCCGACGTAACCAACTCACATATGGCTCCCGCTTTGACGAATTAAAGCAGGCTGCATATTCTCATATTGGAAAATTCGTATTAGCCGGGAATCAAAATGTCACGATTTGTCGGAAAAACTATCTTAGGGAAGTATCTTCAGGCCTCCGTTGCTTAGTATTCTCCTGTCAACCTCGACTTAATTCGGGACTAGACTCAGGGGTACTCGTGACCTCCTCTCGACCAACGCGGAATTTGTTTTGAACAAGTTGGTTTAGAGCCAATGTCGAGAACGTACGCCCTCGGGTTTGCCCGACACCCGCGATGGCGAGCTGACCTATAGTGAGTCAGGCTAGACACGGTCTCAATCACGCTATTGTTTCGAAAAGTCCATGTAAACAGCTGTTTCCACGCTCGGCGTCTCGAAGGTTGGCATAGCTGTTTTGTTAATTGACCCTTCTAAACCAGAGCACCGTCTTCGAGCCATTATAATATAGACCCGAGCAATTACTGTATCTTCTTCCTCTTGAGAGGACTTAAGCTCGCAGTTGGTATCGTAAGTGGCTGCCCTATCTTCGAACACCGATAATAAGTCACTGGAATTTGCTTTAGCTGGGCACTATTATCAGTGATGCGTCTACTGGCGCGTCGTATCCATATCCCTACACAGGAATAATAGTCTGATAAAATCAACCTTACCCCATCCGTCGCTGTGTTTTGCTTGTTTCAAGAAAGGATCCCTTGAGTGGCTGAGAGGCGCTACAAATTCGAGACACGAGTCCCTGGTAGGGAAAGGTCATTTGGGAAAGGGAATTGAAACCTGTTGATCGTGACTATCCTCATGACTCAGAGCTGATAGTAGCAGCATTTGATCATGCGGATGTAGATAAGGTCTTTGCTATATTGCGAAAAGGTGACGATATCCACGAGCAATTAGTTGCTGCCTTCGTCACGATCTGTAACCATAGCGGCGAATTCGAGGAGTTGGATCAAACTGAGTTGAGAAGATGTGTAATTCGGCGGCGGTTACTAACATGGTGCCGTAGATATGAAGTAGATGGGCGGTGAATAAATTTCGGGTGACCACAGCACGTGAGAGTGATTCGGGTACTACCTACGGGTTTGTGTCACGATAAACACGAACCGAACACAGAAAATCAGGAACCTTCCTCCCTTTATCAGTCCCGCGTAAAATCTATTCCAACATCAGTTACGAAGGTGGTCTTGCTACAACGTATCGCCCATCTCACATAACACGCTTCAATCTAGCACTCTTGAAAACCTACTAAGCTCACGTTTCTCAAATCCAACACGATGGCGACCCTAGTAGGCGATACGCCCAACTATTCGGAAACTAAGCAGAAAGCTTTGGAGGACGCGAAGAAAATGCAGGCGTTCATGATGAATGAGTGTTCAGAAAGTGGTAATGATCCACCCCCGTACTCATTCCTGGAACTTATCGGCAAAGGGAGTTTTGGACGTGTGTACAAAGCAACAACGACAAGCGAAAAGCCTGCACAACTCGTCGCGATTAAAATCATCAGCGTAGAAGCAGGAGACATTCTCTATCCCGGTGCCACCGACACGTTTGGCGATATCATGAAGGAAATCAACACACTAAAGCTTCTTGACACGACAGGCGCAAAAAACATCAATACACTTATTGACACTCATCTCGTCGGCCATTATATATGGATAGTCACTGAATACTGTTCTGGCGGGAGCGTGGCGTCTTTGATGAGGCCAACAGGCTTCTTGCCAGAGAGATGGATAATTCCCATCTTGCGAGAAGTTGCTGAAGGGATCTATTGGATTCACAAGCAAGGCATTATACATCGGGATATCAAATGCGCCAACGTTCTCGTTACCGACACCGGAAATATCCAGCTGTGCGATTTTGGCGTGGCTGCAATGATTGATACGAAGCTTGACAAGAGAACCACGGTAACAGGAACACTGCAATGGATGGCCCCCGAGCTCTTTGACTCTTCTGTCTCATATGGCACTGAAGTTGATATTTGGGCATTTGGGTCCATGGCGTATGAAGTTGCTTCGGGTCGGCCTCCAAACGCCACTGCCGCTGGCGATATCATAGACCTCGGCGCCTATCTAAAGCAACACCGCCCCAACCTCGAGGGCAGTCAGTATTCGCTTCTATTGAAAGACTTCGTTTCACGTTGCATGGTAGTAGACCCGGCACAGCGTCCTACCATCGACATAGTTCAAAAACACCCTTATATACTTAATACAAGCGAGAACTACCCCACCTCGTCACTTTCAAAGCTCGTAAACGCCTTTAAGCTTTGGGAAACACAAGGAGGAATTAGACAATCACTATTCTCTAAAGGTGGTGCTCAACCCTTAACAGATCACCATTCTCCCGTTGCTGATGGGGAATGGAGCTTTACTATGATGGATCACTCGGATCACTCCAAATCCAACAAGGCAGATGATGAAGCAATATACGATGTGTATTATTCTCATGCTCACATTGACTATACACGGCACCATCGTCGGCCCCCAGATACAAAAGCTTTCACTACGCCTCTCGAGAAAGTTTTTGATCCTGACGCCATCTTTAATTATAAAGATGATATCCGCGCTTTTTACGGTAGATTGCCGTCCTCACCTGATTTCCCTCCTCGAGATGGTTCCAATGATTTGACTCTTCGACCATTATTGACTGATTTCGATTCTTCTCGAAATATGAGCGAGCTATTGCAGCCAATAGATTCAGAGACTATCAAGCTGCAAGAGCAGCCTCTTTCGAGCCCTATGGCGGATTCGGACCAGCGTCGGACCCAAGACTGGACATTCCCAGCGATATCACCTACTTCTGCCGCTCTGTATCTGGCGCCGTCCCAGTTCGATAGTCACGACGCACCCATGGGTCAGTCAACCGAGCCACACCCCGCGAGGAACTCCGCTACCGAATCCTCTATACGCCAGAAGACGATGGATGCACCTCTCAGCCGCGACTCTGCCCTTTCTCTAATCGATCTTGACGCCAGTTTACCGAGCGATATGGCAACAGACATGCGACTGTCAAACGTAGATTCGGATACTGCTTTAGCTGGCGCTGGTGCGAAAGACATTCCCTTCGATCCAGAGCTGCTTACGCTTAAAGGTCCATCGGCTAACAGAGAGCCATTCCATTACACATCGAGCGAACTATATCGACATTCCTTATCCCAAGCCAATCCGCATATTCAATTCGTTGGCCAAGGTCACGATCCTGGTGGAGTTTTAGCACCCTCAACTCCCAGTCCACCATCGTCAAGGGTAATGCAGGGTATCGGTTCTCGGGATGAGGTAAAGGATGAATTACGACGTATGTTGTCTAGTCTGAGCGAGCAACTTGAATTCACCGCCCACTATGTGAACACTCTACCTGTCCGCCCAGCAAGATATTCTTCGGCAGAGCAGTTCTCTCTGTAAACTATCGCATGCTCAAAACAATGTCAAATATCTGACAGTCGTTTTAAATTACGAATATGTTACTACCTACTTAGGAAATATACTCATTTGCCGAGTGTCCCTTCCCCAGAATCAGAAGGCTATCACTCCAGTGTCACGGCAAAAGATCACCAATTTACCTACCCTACTTTGCCTGCAATCATATTGTTATCATGGCCATATGGAATTTCTTCCCATATAATCCAGGGAAATATTAGATCTTACAAGATTACGTCTACGCCGAGTTGATTGGTTCAGGATTCACTCAAAGCGTTGCCCGTTTGAGCTCGCCGACGCTTTAGTCAGACCGAATATACCTTTGACAGATCATTCTGATATAAAACATCGCACTCGGCAACTACTGTCATCAGACCCTAAAGATAATAAGATTATCATTTCTCTATAAATTTCGAAGAATCAGAGTTAATTCAGCAACAGCCCCTATAATCTTTGCAGCATCATCAGTTAGGATGAACCCAGTCAACGCCAAACCATACCAGCTTCCAGCTGATGCTACCTGGCTCAGTAAGTATATTTTGACATTCATTTACAAAGCTAACTTCAGAGTTATAGTCACCGGGTGCTCTAGCGGCATCGGCCGCGCCATTGCAGAGCTTGTGGCCAGCAAGCCTGGTCAACGCCTTGTTGCGACGGCTCGAAACCCCTCTAGTCTATCCTACCTTCCGGATAATGACGACATTCTCAAGCTTGCTCTGAACGTTACATCACCCGCATCAGTCGAGACGGCTTTTAAGGCGGCCGCAGAACACTTCGGGCACGACTTTCATATCGACGTCCTTGTTAACAATGCAGGATACGAGCTAGCTGGCGACACAGAGGCAGCAACCGAGGAGGAAATGCACGACCAACTCGAGACCAATTTCTTCGGAACCGTACGCGTGGCCACAAATGCCACTAGAGTAATGCGGCAGTCCAAGGACCATCGTGGAGGCATTATTTTCAATATTTCCTCGCTTGCTGGCGTGGCCGCCTTCCCTGGCCAGTCCTTCTACCATGCAAGCAAGTTTGCCGTGGAAGGCTGGTCGGAGTCTTTTGCGCGAGAGTTACATCCGGACTGGAATAGTGAGTTTGATAACGTCAATTCTCAGGCATTATTCACGTACTAATCAACTCTTTCTTCTCACGCCAGTAAACATATGTATTGTTGAACCGGGTGGTGTGAAAACAGAATTCGAGCATAGTAGCAAGAAGTATACCAAGATTCACGAGGCCTACGATGGAGCCGACATGCCTGCACGTAAATTAGCTGCTTGGGTGAAAAAAGGCGTCGCGGTCGGTGCTGGTGTCCCACCCTCTTCCGTAGCTGAAGTTTTGTACCTCATTGCCAGCCGAGGTGATAGGGTCCCTCTTTGGCTGCCTTTAACTAGCACGGCTGCCCAACTGATAAAGATGAAACTAGAGGCACGCCTCGAGAATCTGGAGGCAGTGAAGGAATTGACACCTATCGACAAGAAGGAGGCTAGATAGCTGAGTTATGCAAATTTTTTGTTCCATTATTTCACATGCTTTACCTTACAACAATGAGGGCAATATGTTATTATCATGTAATCTAACTTCAGCGTCTTCACATAACTACTCTTGTTGTTATTCAAAGTGCTTAAAGTAACGTGCGACACAGCTTTTGTCATCGTTAAGCATGTAACGCCTTCTGATCAGCTAAATACTTGACTGTGCTACACTTTCGTACCTACTCTGACATGCTTAGGACAAAATATGACTGCGACTTCAGACACTCACTTTTTAGTTCATGTATGGAAGTTGTAGTAAGTTAACGCTAGCTATCGAATTTTCAAGTCTCTAACATCAAACTCTCTGCTAATAATATGGGATCAAATCATGACCCCTGAATTGTTAGTGATGTCCAACAGTTTCTGAAGGGATGGTCAATACTACAACTGCCAGAGACCTTTGCAATTTGTCCAACTACTGTTAACGTCTCGAACCTAATAGATAGTGAAGACTCCTTGTTAAACACTCAGAAACGATCAATCGCCGTCAAAACAAGCAAGTCAGCTTGTTTCGTCAAGAAGTCGTATGGTCTAATGGTTATGATTTCTCGTTCACATTGATGTGATCAAAGTTCCGAGAAGGTTCCGTGTTCGATCCACGGTACGACTACAAATTTTTGGAGGGGTTGTTTTTGGCCCCTTGTGCTGCCGAGCAGAATGGGGCACTATGAATAAGTAGGGGTCAATTACCGCAAAAAATAAGCAGGCCAAGTGATTACGGAAAAGTCTATCGTAACAATGGTGAACTTGTTATTTTGGTGTAACGAGCGTCATAATCAATGGCTTCGACGTATTGGTGTTTGGTATTTGGTGTTAAGACTTGATTTCTTTATTCTTTGGGAAACTGTGAAGCTGGTCCTGAATCTCGGGAATTGCCGACCATATGGAAGTGGAAGTATAGACGGCCGTCATGACGTCCTACTAGATTCTCTCGTTAGAACCACTCGAAGTAGTCGAATCAGAATTGTTTCTACAGCTGCACAGAGCTAGTAGTATTCTTGTATTCTAGGTTTTATTTTCTATTATCTTATGTATACATCCTTCAGGACGACTCAACATCGCCGAATCTCTTCCCAAAGGCCAACGTGCCTCCGATCAGCTTTCCAACGGTATACCCAGCATATATGCCACACAAAATCGTCACCGGCCACTTCTGCCACTCGCGGTCCCAATCAAGCGGAATCGGGACAGCTCCTAGCCAGGCTCCCACGCCTGCGCCTACTAGCCCACCAAAAGCTTCATCGAAAGGGGCCCTAGCACCTATAATCTCAACCCAGTCCCTTCCAGCGACACCGCGCGTGTAAAATAGTGGGTACAGTCCGAGAAGTGATAGATGTAGCGAGCAGAGAAAAGTATGCGGGAGGTGCGTCAGGAACGGGGCGCCGAAGAGCACCAACAGAGCGTGGAGCGCGCCGGCAGAAACGATGGTTAACACGAAAGCCACGAGGCTCGTCTGGGAATTGGCTTAGTGTTAGCTCTCAGCCCAGTCCAACAGCGACAGACAATCAAATAACGATGACGAGAAAACCTACCACAGCCAAATTAGGCCCAACTGTGTCCCAGCTCACCTTCTTCTTCTCGCCGGGTCGCAATTTCCGGGCCGTTTTTGCTCCTTGTGAGCCTGCGGCGGGAAGGCAAATAACCGTGTACGCGGCCTGTAATGCTAGGATCACGGGCAGCGAACTCTGCATCGTTGATACGGGGTCGGCTACCAGCGCACGGAACCTTATCGTGAAAAAAGCGAGGAGAATAGCTGGGTGCGCATGACGCAGCGCTTGCGCTTCGGGAGATGGTATCGTTCGGACTGCCTGCATCGGTGCATCTGTCTCTTTAGGCTTCTCTAGCTCTTGGGCTGGGACGCCTTTCCCTGGGGTTTGCGACATGATGCGCTGTTTTCTGTTATGCGAGATATTTGGGCAAGCTGTGTCTGGGAATTCTATGCGACAGGCTGGATTGCAGTTCGGTAATTCGGGTTGTATTAAAGGATCGTGATATTAAGTAAGGAATGGATGATGCGCGGAAGATTAAGGGTCCTGATCACTAAATTCATTTGGCGCGTACCTACCTAGGTTAGCTTGGTAGATAATTATCGATAAGGCGAGGAAAGCTCTCCCACCATCCCACCATCCCACCTTAGAGACAAAGTGACGACATGCAATTCAACGTCAGAGTCTGGCAGAACCATTAACATCAAGACCGTTTTTGGTGTATTAAACCTAAGCTACGTAAAATAGCAAGCCTTCCGTAAACCTTGAACTGTCCTACCTAACTAGTGAGATTCTAATTTAGGCCTTTGCGATAAAATATCTGGGTTCTCTACGAAACAGCACGGTAACGGTAACCTAGTGAAGTAGCAAAATAACGTCCATGGGACTCAGTTGTAAGCTCTGTAAATTTCGAGATCACTCGGTCTTAGGGAGTAGATTTCGCAGGGAGAGGTCGTAGATGACATCCTCCACCTTCTTGACGTGATACTTCACGGCATCAACGCGCTTCCGCACAATGTCGTTCTTAAGGTTAAGCAGCTGAAAGCCTGCGAACAAGTCCTTGATGAAGCTACTGATGCGCACCGTCAGCGCCACATCGCCCATCGTGACCGAGTTCATGGCGAGCCGGCTGAGCTCCTCGGTGATATCGGTGAGCGCCAATAGATACTCTTCGATGGTAACGTGGAAGGAATCTCGGTCCTTGAGGTTCACGGGTACTGTGTTATGATCATGTTAATAGATATGTTCCTAAAGCCGTGGACAGCGCCGGGATATCACGTACCCTTTAGGATCTCGCCAATATCCTCGATAGTCAAAAGGCGGCCCAGCTCGCCGGGTCGAGACTCAGTGCCCATGCCACCGAGCCAGCCTGTGAGGAGGATCGTGCCAACCACATTCTGGATGCTACGGGTCCATTTATTATTGTATCTGCCTCAAAGTCAGAATCTGTTGTGTGAGGGGGCCGTGATTATGGTATGCACGTACTTGTAGTAGGGATATTTAGATGCAAACTGGGCGAGCTCTCCCACGCCCTCAATCTCGGGCTGGATGCCGGTCTCTTCTACCTGCTTGAGCAGCGGGGCCACTGATCAGAGCCATCAGTAAACGGAAAGAAGGGAATCGTGTTGATCGAGGGCGATTCTACTTACATTTCGAGCTCGGTGTAGAGTGAATACGGCTGAGGAGGCCTTGGCAGGTAGAGATGTTGCGGTTGAGAGCGGCAGAGATTTGGTGAAGCTTGTCGCCGACCTCAATCTCCTCCTCGCCGTGGGCTTTGAGATACTCGAAGATAGCAGGGTCGATCATGTTAGAACTGTTGTTGCTCGCCATCTTGCCGGTGTGATTGATCAGTGCGACGGAGAGTGGTAGAGCGTTGAGAGCAGATATTTCTACCGTGATGTGGGCGCGCGTTGGTCAGGCGAAGTGCAAATGATATTGATTTCTACCAAGTTCTTCAATTACCTACGCATACGAGATGGAAAATGTCTAAATGAGTTTCAAAATCTGCTCGCTCTTTCCCAAGATAAGATGCAACACGCAGCATTTCAATGATCTACGTGCATACACTTTATTACTTGCATCAATCATCAACTCATCCCGGTATCCATAAGAATTTGTAGCAGCTACCTACAAGGTGCTATCAAATCCAAACACAAAAGCGCGACGTCCTAATTACGGCATTCGACGACCAAATCCAGCAATTCTAGTTATACAGCACTAAGAGAACTCTTCTTCACATCCACAGACACGCTGTAGACTGCAATGAAAAGTGAAGGGTTCGCGTCGCCTGGAGGCAGTGTAATACCAGGGACACGGTGGGAGCGATCATGCGCAAGCACAGAGGATGCGCTCCCGGGAGGAAAAAATTAGAATAATCACGATTGAGTCCAGTAGGACTCTTTCAGAGATTAAACTGAAAAGAACAGATACTACACTTGATCTAAGCCAAAAGGCAAAGAGAGCTAAAGAAGAAAAGAAGAAACAGTCAAAGTCTGGGAGGGAGAGCGAGACTTTATACTTGTGGGACAGGCAGACCAGGGCGGTGCAGGTTGGCAGAAAACGATTGTTTGCTCATGGTCCGTGCTTAGGCACCTTCCTCCCCAATTAATCGAGTGTAGCTATTACCTAGGTAGGTAACTATTGATTGCTTGAACCTGTGACCAGACTTATCAGAGCTGGGGCAGGTAGCTGCCTACATCACCAGTCATGGGAACAACATTCTGAGATGTGGGTTGCTGTAACACGTGCATGCATTGTCTCATTGTAATTGTGCTCTCGATTCTTCTTTTCAGAAGTTATCAAGGGTGCTGAATGATCTATTGTTTTGCTTCGGTAATGTGGGTTACAATATACAGTCAGACCACTTGAACAGATCTATTTCTACATGATAGTAGTATACATTTGGTATTCTCATACGCCTAGCGCCTCATGAGCGGCTGATGCCTCCTCGGCGGAGGCGCTGACAATGAGTGACCCAAGCGGGCAGTGGCCATTTCGGCAGTCTTGGGAGTTACGGGAGGGTTAAAAAATGCATTGATCTTTTCCGCGCCGGTTACTAACGTGCCATCCTCTTCCTTCGCTTGGTCTAGCAATAGGGCTTTTTGTCTTGAGTCCTCGAGGAACAGTCGTCGTTCCTCCGTCATCCGCCACTCCTTAGGGAACTTGGGTTTGGTTTTGAAAGTGTGGTGCCTTGTGTCAAGCGGAACGTCCTCAAACATATCTGTGGGGTCCTACAGTGATTTGCCCGGTCAGCAATATATTCAAAATAAGATAACAAAGGGAACATATATACCTTTGCTTGTGCAACTAGTTTATTGACAAGGTCACCAAGATACCGCTTATTCTGTGCCGCGTGCTCGAACTGTTCGCAGCTCATCTTGGCAATATCGGTCTCAGGATTCCACCGCGATCCCAACAACTTCCTCAGCTTCTGCTGTTGCGCTTCGTTGAGAGGCAAGTCTCTCGGAGAGAATTCAACCACGACCTTCTTCTCCGCAGGATGAAACTCTCCCATATAGCTGGTATATCGAAATCGCAAAGGTTCTTGGGCGGTTGGGGGCTCAAAAGGAGTGGCCAACTCTGTAAATGATCTAAGTAACCGATATACGGTCTTGTTGCGATGTGAGGCGCTTACTCGAGAGAAGAGGCATCTGCCAGGCAGCAATACGGGCATACTCCCTGTATTCGCGGAATTCTTCAAATTTGGCATGTGCCCCAGACATAATATCGTCCTCATCAAATTTTTCGGTATTTGTATCGTCATGAATAAGATCGGAGTCGGCTTCGTTTTCCATCCAAAAAGGGTTGGGTCTCCGTGCATTTCGCATTGCTTCAGTCAAAGTTCCGCCCATAGTATTAATGACACGCTCCTGAAGCTGTCTGGCCTTGTCGTAATCGCCGTCCTGGCGCATTTGCGTGAGCGCGCGTTGGAGCTCGGCTGGGTCGATTTCTTCGCTAGCATCAATCTCCTCTAGTTCGTTTTCGAGCTCATCCAGGTCGTCCTTCTCGGCTGCAGGTTGACGCTGGAAGGGAGTTGCGGAAAAGGGCCGTATAGCGAGACGTGGCCGTGGCGCAACGGCTGCCTTGGTAGTGGCTCGCCGGCTAGCTGCACGCAGGCATAGCCGCATCGATTGCACTGCAGAAGCCATGGCAGTCAACGGTTCCGTATGCAATCGTACAGAGGCTTAATCTGATAGACAGTTGGAGGTTCAACTTCCTATGCCGGCACTGACAAAATTTAGTGGAGTTGCGAAAGAATTGGCTTGGCTAGGTCAATCATCCAATCAGAGTGCGTATTAGATGTCAAAGGCGGATGGCTCAAGCAAAAGCCACATGCCGGTTGCTTGTGGCGCTAGGGCCTGTAAGTTGAAGGATTAATTGTACGAACATCGGAATCTCGCTCAAGAGCCAAAATTATACATCATGACGGGGTTCAACACAAATAACAAGCATGCCAAGCTCTCGCGAACTGCTTTTGTGACCATCGGCGCCACAGCCGGTTTCCGAAGCCTTCTTCAGGAGGTTGTATCTCCAAAGTTCCTCGCCATACTGCAGTCCCTGAATTTCACGGACCTCATTGTCCAATGTGGCCCTGACCTAGAATATTTTGACACCATCAGACCTGATCAAACCCAAACATCTCATGATGTGAAAATCACAACCTTCCCCTATGCGCCCGATCTCAAGCCGTATTATTTACAGGCTTCCCGAAGTGATGGCGCCGACGATTATGGCAAACGAGACCGCGGAGTTATCATCTCGCACGCAGGTCCGTCAACACCTCATATAATTATTGACCTAGTTGTAGCTCACTTTGCACTAGGATCTGGTAGTATCATCGAGGCTCTTGAGTTCGATTCGAAACTAGTCGCAGTCCCAAATCCAGAGTTAATGGATAACCACCAGCTCGAAATTGCTGAAGAGATGGAATCCCAGGGCTTCCTTATACACGGCACGCTTGGGTACGGCATATGTGTACCTCTAGATGATCTAAACATATTGATAAACGTACTATCTAGGTCGGTTGCAGAGGCTGTTGAAAAGGCCGATACAACCACGCTACGAAAATGGCCGCCTGGGCCTTCTCCCGGCTCTGCGTATCAGAAAGGAGGGCTCTGGGAAGCCATCAACGAGCTAATGCCTCATTCCTCTTGAAATCTACGTAGGTATTCTAGCGCCATCACGGGCTACACTACAAATGTGTAAGTCCTTTGTAGAAAAGGAGCTGGTAATTCTTGTCTGGCCGATTCCGTCTATATATATCTAAGGATAGTAAAACACTCCCCACCCTGAACCCCCCGACTTCCTTTAAATAGCTGCGATGAGAGTTACACGCCCTCTGAGGTAATTAGGAGTCTTGCCATGATAACCGAACCGAGGCTCCAGCGTACTTCTTTACTAGTCTATTCTGTGCACCACCGAGCTAAATTCACACACAATATGGAAACACTTGAATAATGTAATTCGAGTTAGACGATTGAAACACATCAAAGTTCATGCATCATACTGCCTACCCCGTATTTCTACATTAGTGCTCATCTCCGACAGGCGGCTACAATTGTTTCTTAGCTAACAGCCGTTGCACTACCCCACAGTTTTCCGAACCCTCGCAGACCTAGACAAACAAGTAGGTAGCAGCAGGAACAGGTCTTCAGTGGGGATGACGAACGTGTTAGAGTTGGAGGTTAATCGGTAATCGCTATGCGACGGGGGGGGATCCTACGCTCTATGCGACGCGGGCAGCCCGCACACGCATTACTTACCTACGTCGTCCAAGCATGACGCCGGGACTTCAGGCTTCTATTTATACATTTCGTCTCCAGTTGTATCTTTCGTGTTTACCTTCGATAATCGAAGGAGTTTGACGGTTTGTTCATTCCAAGCCAGAGATCATTGTTTTTGTTCAATTCGTTCCAGCCGGTCCGGAATCGGCAGCGTTTCACTTATCGGGCTGAATCACAGTCCTTATCTTGTGACTTATCAACTTCGGTCCATCTTGAGCCGGCAGCTATGGCGATCTTCGTAGATCTAGACGAGGAGAGCGAGCCTCCCCAGCAAGCATTACGTGGCGAATGGGACGGCGAAAGGGCTAAGCTACAACTGCAACAACAGCTGCTTGCCGTTGTAAACGCCAGTACACATGCGCATGGCAGCTCGGCCGTCCCTGACGATCAGGAGCTCGCTGCTGATCAGGGCATGCGCGAAAATCCAAACAGGAATCGAATGACGGAGGCTCTTGGATGCTATCCGTATGTAAATTGCTGGCCTTCACTTGATGCATCCAAATCTCTACTCATCCAGGCGCCGGTCTTTCAGCCTGCCTGCAAACATACAATCTTTCGCCTCCTAGCGTCATAATACAAGCACCCACATACAGTCGGGTTTGGCAGTAACGAAACGCATACAGAAGACAGAACAATATCACTGACTACCCAATGCAGCATTGTCTCAGCAATCGTGTCATGGCTAGACCTCAACACCCTCGATAATCTCTCGAGAACATGTCGGCAGATTCGTGACAATCTGTTGCAGTACCGCCGGCCCTTAGTCACGCGGACCCTGCATTGCTACAAAGAACAGCCCCCGCTCGAACCCGAAGACAACGAGATGAATTGGTACTATATGACCGTCAATGAGAGTTATAAGCGCAAGGGTAGCTGCGCCCGGGACATGGTCGCCGAATGTCGACGGTGTGCGAGGCCGGTCTGTCGTGTAAGTGACGACTCTTTTTACTGCACATCACATCCGGAGCCCATAATCAAAAGCAGATATGTCGCATATTCCAACTAACCCAAAACTCATAGAACTGCATTATAAGACCCCCAGGCCCCTCGACCTTCCGCGATAGACATCGCCGGCTCTGCATCCCGTGCACAAAAGCGCCAGTCGCGGCCCTCACGCGCCCCCCTCTACTCCCAGACACACCGATCGATGCGGACGAGATACAGAGAGCCATCTGCACATGCCACAGCGATCGCGTGTGGCTCTGCCATCCGTGCGGACGGAACATACTCGGCGCAGACCAGGATTACAGATCGTACGTACCTCTACCCCTCTCCTCTATGCAGGTCTAACGGAATCGAACAGCATCTGGCGCTGGCGCAACCAATACGGCGAGGTGCTAGGCGGCACGGGCATAGGCGAGGGCAACCGGGGCGTGATATGCGGGCGCGAGGCATCCTGTCTCGGCGCCAGGGAGGTCGAGTCGGAGACGGACTGTGACGCCGCGGATGCGCGGGAGCACCACTCCTCGCCAGCATCCACGCCGTCGCCCTCGTCCTCGTTCACGACCAGCTCGCCCTTAAGCGCAGACAGCGTCGCCTTCAGCGCTAGCGGGAGTGAGAGCGGCAGCCACCGCACCCCGAGCCCGCTCTCGCATTCCGTCGGCTTGGTGGCGGGTTCCGGGTCCGGTCTGCGTCCCGGGTATGCGCGCCATGAGATCGAAGGTATAGGCGGCGTGGTGAAGACCAAGCTCGTCCGCATGATGCGCGTCGGCGCCTGTGTGCCTGAGTGGGAAGACGAGAAGAATAAGGGGCAGATCCTTGAGCGTGAAGTCTCGGGCGGCAGGCGTAGTTGGTGCGGCTGGTGCTGGAGAGTTATACCAGGCGCGAGGGACAGGCCCGCTGGGGCATTTTAATAATTGCCGATTCGATCGATTTTGGGCATTGCACACTAATCATATGCAGGTAGGCTCATCATCTCGGCGTTTATACGGTCATTGGAGGGAGGAGCATTTGGGTAACGAGCATTCAAAGGATCTTGGGTCTTGGGGTTTTGGGTTTATACAAGAAAATTAAATACAGCCACTGGCACAATCGTTGTGTGTCGAGTTGTGACGTGACAAATTGACGTATATGTCTGATATACATGAGGGGTTGGATTTTCTGAGGGAGAACCCAGACTGCCCTCTCTCCTCTTCCCCTCAGACCGTGTCTATGCATTGAACTCCGTTCGAATGCTGCAACTTTGTTATAAGTATACATATGGTTCTTCCCGCGCCTCATTTTTCGAGGCGTCACAGGTTGACCTCTTTTATCTGCGTTTCACACCGTCCGAGGAATCGCGCCACATGTTCCTGGGCCGTGATTCCCCCTATCCAATGCCACAAGTGACTATATAGCACCTTGAAGCAGCAGAACCTTCCGCTTCCTCCTCTCCTCCCGCGCCTTCGTCCTGATCGTGCCCCACCGGGACTTGATAGCCTCGAGGCGCTGGTTTTCCTTGTCCTTGTGCTCGGGGCTCGCCTTACAGCACATCATGACGAAGAAGGGCGTGCACTCGAACTTCTCAGCAAGCTTGAGCACGCTCCACGTTGCGGGGTCTGCGGCACGCAGCTGCCGCATCTCCTCGACCTGCTCTTGCGTCACATTGTACTTCTTCTCCGCCGTCCGTAACGACGGTGGTAACTCTGTCGAGCGGCTGGAGGTGTGGAGATCTGATGAGGAGCGCAGGAGCTGGCTGAGGTTCGCTTGTCGCCGAGGATCGGACTTGGGCAGGAATTTAAATGGTGTGTGGTAGACGGATGGTGCGGCCGCGGGTGGGTTGAAAATGATGTGATTCTGCCCTGATTGCGGTGTCAGGAAGTCCGGGTGCGGTGAGATCTTCAGCATTTTCTTCGTCCGCGATGTCGTCGACTGGTGCCGTCGGTTCGCTGCTGATTTGAATATGGGGAAGCGCTTGACCGCCGAAGATGATGTCGCGTGCGTGAGGCTGCCCAGCGGCCTCAGGACCTGCCGTGTCTCCATTGTTGTCTGGCTGATTGAATAGAGACTGTGAATATGGGCTGACGGGCTCCCAGCTGGGGCTTGGCTGCAGTCTTCTCTTCCACCTCTTGGATCTCGCGAACGGGTGGCGAGTTCAATGCAGCTGCAGTACAATTGAAGATTCTCGGAGCATGGCAAATTTCGACGGAGCCTTTGCGGCCCGACAGAAAGTCACGTGTGGAGCCCACGGCCGAGTTAATGGGTTGTTCAAAGCTCCACAGCTAGTTACCCCCTCATACCGAGTGTGCATTGCACCTGGCTTCGCATTATCCAGGTTCCCGTTCGAGCTCGTTTATTCCCATCTACTTTCGTCAATATTTAGTTATCATTTGTTTGACACTTTATGTGATATCGAAGTCTTATAATTCTAAAGAGGGGGGAGGGAGCGTATTAATTGCAACATGAATAGGTGAATAGGCATTTACAACCTCTACTACATCATCACTTGGTAAGGCAATCCGATAGAAACTTCGTTAAATGTAGCAGCGCATCACAGCTAGGCTGCTTGGCACGTTGTCGTATTCGATCAATTAATATCGCCCGAACGGGAATTCAGCACACCTTTCGTGTGACGTATTATTGTTGCGGTACTTCACTTCTAGTTTAGATTGGAACTAGGTAGGGGAGGAGCATCCGCAGTTTCATGTGGCATCCCACAGCTATTGCGTCCGGATGGCTGACCAGCTCCTTTCGATTCCTATCTTCAATGGCTCGGTTTATGATTTATTTCACACTAGGGACTTGTCGTCCATAGGACTGGCTGACTGATCAACCGTCTCAGTCCCTCGACAGGTATGTGAGACGGAGAAGGAGAAGGAGCGGGAGTCATAGAATCATCGTATACTACCAAATAAGTTCTACGGCCTCTCGGGATTTTATACCTAGGTACAGTCAGCATGACGCAGCCACGTGTATTGTAGTACGAACATAGAAACAATAGTCTCTGAAGGTTGTTATGCTTCATATAGGAAGGTCCATGGCTCATGCTATCTGGTCCGTCCCCTAGTTTTGCCATGCCTAACTTACGTACTAAGGTGGGCTGTACCTGTGTCATATCTATTTTCGGCACTATAACACGGCGTTGCATTAGGTACCTGATTATCACATTATTACTCTGGAATATGGACCGAAATCGAATTTATGCGGTATGGCCGGCTATGATCGCACGTCATTGTCTGTCCCGCTAGACTACCCTCGATAGTCTTCCGTGGGACTAACGAAAGCTAACCAAGGCTGCCAACTTACATGCCCAAATAGGCAAACTATGTCGATCGCGACAGGAACCAAGTGACCATCAGGATGGGGTTTATTATGCCTGACAGCAGATAGGCAGAGGCAGTACACTGCCATTTTTTGTCCAATCTATGATTCTCATTATTGGGGGATATTTCCCTTTTAAGATCCCGATCGGTTGGGCAGAGTCTCGTGGACATTAAGACATACATGTATTCTATACAACCTGCATTCTATTCTGCCGAGCTTACGTACAAATACAAAAGAAACAAATTTCCTCCTCGCCTGTGTACTATGCTACTATGCTACTCTAGCCTGGTTATGTCGAGTTTGCTGTCGACTATCAAAAATCTCTCATTATCATTACTACGCCTCTGACCACAACCCAATCAAGAAGCGCACGCCGCTGTCGTGTGACCAGCCGGCCATTCTCGCTGCCTGCTCTCGTAGTCGGGTGAAAAGCTACTTGGACTTGGTCTCGAAAGTTAGCCTATTAAGTAGTCCAGAGCTGGCTCAAGTGAGGTTTGTGGGCTGATGACCGCATGCGCCAAAGTGCCGTGATTGTCCCTGACAAGACACTAGGGAAATAGGTCAGTCGGTTGAAAAAGCCTGCATTGGCTGCACAGGATTACGGATTACGTTACGTCGCGCGGCGCCGGATTTGCATTTGCCTGCGCATTTGAAATCTGAGACAACCGCCTGATCTGGCCGTTTGGTCCCGAGTTTATATTCCTTGGCCACCCCGTTTCAACGACGGCAAGGGAACATCCAGACCGTGTCGACGACAACAACTTCAATAACACAGCACAGGATTGTTTGCAGATAAGACATCCCTTCTGGACTGACCCGTTTGGGTGGCTGGCTCCCCTCCCCAACGCGACTCATAACTTTGCGGACCCAGAAGTGTCACCGGGTGCGATTTCATTATCGTCCCCTTATCAGTGCCTACGGGTGCACAGAGATCCAGACCAGCCGCTAATCTGCGCCTATCCCCCTCTTCGCAATTCGTAGGTACCTAATCAACCACCCTCCCCTCCACTGAGGCGCGTGCGTCCCGGCTACAACTGTCAGCAGGGCAGGAGTTTAATCTCGACGGCGCATCGCGGGTTGCAGCTTGCATTCGACGTGCATAAAAGCGCCTGCGACTTGCAGCTGTAAGTGCATCGGATATATCTGCCTGCCTACTTACCTACCTACACCTACCTACCTACCCACCCACGAATCGTAATACCTCCTCTCATAAGCGATAGCGTAGCCCAGCTTATACTGTAGCCATAGGTAGGTTGGCCGGACGCAGCGAAGCGAAGGAGGCTTTAGCCCACTGCTGTACGACGGGTTTGATACGGCGCAACCGCAGAAGCGACGCAAAAAGTGTCGCAAGGGGCACTCTCGTTTGTCCATTCACCAATCCCGTTTGCCGATTACTGCACCTGTTGAAAGGAACGGAGATCGGTTGATCTTGAATCTTGGATCTTGTTTCTGTAAGTAGATTCTTCTACAGTCCATGTATATGTATACAGCCATATCAGGGCACCAAAGCAGGGCAGGGCAGGGACAATAAGGCCGGTCAACGCGGCCAACGCTTGCTTCACTTCCCTCTCCCACCCGACACCTGGTCTTTCTTTGTATGCGAAGGCTAGGAACAGCAGCAGCAGCAGCAACAGCAACAAGCCAATTCAACGCTGCCTTAGGTGCCGACCTGGTAGGTAATGTACCTAACCCACCTAATAGGTATCTTACGTCAATACCTAGTTGCTGCTGCCAGTACTCCCTGCTTGCTGTGTTTCCTTCCTTGCTGGTTGGGTTGTTCTATCCTACCTACCTTAGCTTGAGGGCCCCAGCAACCCCGGGCCAAAGCCACCCTGACTGACTTCGATCCCTCCCGATCCCGTCTGTATAACATCCATCTACAACTCCCGCTGTATTGTCGCTTGTCGTTCCCGCACCCGCGGGTTTTTGGTCAGTTTTGGACAAATAGCCGTGTTTGCTAATTCTCCTACTGCCATATCAGATATCCGTACTCATTTACGCTCGTGTTTGGACTAAGCCCGTCGCCTCCGGACCGATCTACCCTCTCCCACGATGAGTCTTGCACAGGCGGCTGCCATTAAGAGCGACCGAGAAATCAATCAGCCCCTTGACCTGGGCGATCATCCATCTTCCACTGGGACCTCGACGCCCACACCAACGGAATCCACCGAGAAGCATCCTGGACACGAGAGTGGGAAGAGTGAATCGAAAACGAAGAAACGGGGCTTGTTTGGCCTCGGCAAGAAGCGGCACGAAGACAAGACACATACACAGACTCCCCCGAGAATGGAATCAACATCCAGCCCGCTTAACGCGAGCAGTAGGGATACGACGAAACGATCCGCCACGGCGTCACCAGTCCCTCTCGAGAGTCCCAGTATGGTACCTTCTTCCCCTGGCCGTGGACTCTATTCCTCGTCTCCGCGGATGAGCTCGCCCGCTGGGTCACAGATATTTGAGCGAGATGTGCAAGAAAGCGCAATTCTGCCCACTTCACCCGCCATCCCATCCCATATACAGACAGAGAACCATATCCCGCCTGTCCTAGATGCTTCGTCAGAAGCCATCACCGATGACCACCTAAACCCTGACACCGTCGAAATTGTTACACACGTCTCCCATCAACCGGCCGCTGTGGCCGTGGCCGGTGCGTCGATTTACGACAACGTATCAGGCTCCTGGACCGAAGACCTCACCGCTTTCTCGGACAAGGAAGAGTCGGCTTCGAACTATGGATCGTTAGATTCTACTGATGTGCGGCGATTAAGCTTCATCTCATTTGCGGATGTTGTGCAAGCCGAACAAGGGGCCCCTGGCCTAGGTACGGGTAGCCGGGATTCGATGCATCTAGCCGGTCTCACATCCATACCTTCCATGGGCGTCAACCGTTCCCCATCGCCGATAAGGTCTCCAGTATCCTCTCAAGCGCCGGAGACTTCCCCGCCCAACAGCAAATCCGGCTCCGTGAAGGGAATTAGCTTGTCACCTGTGAGGAAGCCGTTGGGCAGCCCGACTTCCACAGAATACAACCTGGGCCTGACTGGCGAGTTGGCCATCGAGACTATGTCGCAAGCCCTGAGACGTACAGGTAGCACCGACCTCAGCGCGGCACGGAGTCACCCGATCAGTCCGATTGAGGGGCCGTCCCGGTAGTTCATCAGCCAGACCGTGTTTGATCGTGTTCATACTAGAGACAGCTAAAGTCGAAACGTTGCTTCTCTTGTGTACAGCTCCAAAATACCTGCATGTCGCAAGCTTACATTTACCTGCGTGCTGACCCACCAATGTATTGACTATACGCTGCACATTATTTGCCTGCTTGTCGTTGGGGTTGATTTTTTTGTTCTTCGAGATAACCCATGGATGCCGCTCCATAGCCAGTTGTTTTAGTCTGCCACGCACTTCCCGCCTATTGCTACGAAGTTTTGTCGACATGAAATTTAAAGAGTCCCGGAGCAAGGTTTTTGTTGTTGTGATTGGCCGCCTCTTGGGCAAATAAATGGATGGACGGAGTTGAAAGATCAAATTATGTGTGGGATTTCTAGCAGCAGCGTGGTCTTTTTTTCTTTTTTGCTTCTTTTCACGCTCTTATTATCAGAGGAGAGACCGTCGCGGTACATGATTTTTCTCTACTGGGGTAGAAGAAGGTGCGGAGCCGGCAAAGACGAGAGGATCGCGGTGCGTTTATGCTTGGCTATTAGCTATTCTCAGGTTTCTTGTTCCTTCTCACGAGGGCGATGAGGAAAGGAGTGCAATGGTCGCTGAATAACACGTTGGGTGAGAATGCTACTAGGTGGTTGAGATGAGATAAAATTCTTGGAGCGAATGGGAGCAAATTCATGACAGGTAGTATATACCGTCCTCATTCGTCAATTTACAACTCGATTCCCCCTTTTGCGCATCATATTATTCCTTTACTGTTCATATCAATGGAGTGTTTCTCTTCTTCCTTAATTACGTGATCCGAAATGGGATTTTGTTTCCGTCAGCCTTGAGAGCGTACTACTTGATTATAGTGCCTGCATAATCTTTGGCTTACGTTACGACGTTATGGATTCTATGATTTTTGTCTCCTAGACTTCAAATTCTCGTTGTTGAGGTTATTAAAGTTGTAGAGAATGGGCTAGTATATCGATTGCGCAAAGGTTATAGAACATGAGATTAATTAAAGGTTTCGTTTTATTCTTGAGTGCTGCTTCTTCACGTCATGAATTTCGGTGACTATGTGGGTATTAGGATATAAGATACGATGAACGGTATCTTGTAGTAGACTTTGTGTGTGCTTGTGTACTAGCTTTAGCACGTTCCTTTGATAATACGGAAGGGGCGGACCGTTTGATTAAACTTTGACCAACATGTTAATCGAGTCTCTTGACCCCAAGCGGTCTGCCGCCGCCAATCTAATTATCTGAGCGAGTTTTCTTTACTCTTTGTGTAGTGTTAGCAGGGAGTTCGGATACACTTGTTTACACGCTTGTTGCTGTGAAGCTGGTCCAATTTTTCGTTTATCAAGCAATTCGCTCCTGTGTGACTTTTTCAAGTTTGGGGAGATATTTCCCTGAGCCCTGAAATCTCTTGTTCTTCGAGTATGATTTCATGTTAATCCCGTAGAACATGTTTTATCACCACCTAGGTGGTGCTGGAATAGGAACTCTTATTGGGTGAGCGATGAGATTTGGTCATCAGTGCAGGGTCTGTTGTTGTCCTGCATTCACGTGATGGTCGGACAAGGTGAGCGCAAGCTGCGAGGCGAGATACTACCGTGGTAGCGTTGTCGTTATCTAGACTAGTAGGTACCATACATAACGCCGTATCCGGTATCCTTGATTATATTTTTGACGTTTAAGTCACCTACTAGTGTAAGACCGGCTAACTCTTTTGTACTTGGAAACGTGAAGTTAGCTGTGATCCTGCGAGAGGTAGTTAAAAGCCACCGGCCTAACGACCTTCCTATAATGAACTCGACTAAGGCACTGATGCTAATTGTCGTGGTTTTTCTCGGCAGCGAACCTTGGGCTCGATAAGGAAGGTTGGGAATTTCCATCTTAACAGCTGCTGTGTTGCAATGGTGGTTTCGTCTCATCTTTGACGGTGCCTGGTCCTTGTCCTTGTCCTTGTCCTTGAAATCAGCCGAACGTGTCGATAGTCTGCCACATTAAGCGAGCACGACTTAGCTCCATATGCTAAGAGGTTTAATATCGAGATTGAAAACTGAAACAAAAGACATGGACTACCGTGAGTAGTATCGAACTGCGTGTCGGCCCGCACCGCCCATCGGAAACGTTACACTCGTATGTAAAAAGTCAATGCTATGCCTGCGGCTGACAAGGTCCTTGTCCAAGTAGAGGGTCGTGAGATTGTGTGCCACCGGATTAAGGAATCCGTGTTTCACCCAAGGGTGACGGCGGATTATGAGGAGGGCATTTGCGCGCGTCCAACCCGACTAGCTGGGTCGCTCTCTTGCCCAATTTTCAATTTTCAATTGCTATATTCGTATATCGACATTACGTACTCCGTAGATCAATGGGGGAGTCTGTACTTAGGCGAGGTTAGGTACTGTACAGTAAGCAGTACGCTATAATTCGGGTTTATTGCTTAGCAGAGGCTTTACCACAATAGGACGTGTAGGTTGCTGTTTTGCGAGAACTTGATGAGTGGGTGGTGACTAGAGAATAACTACTTGGCAAGTAGGAGTCGACGTGCCATAGAAAGTTCGAACTTTGTCAGTGCTAACTTCCGCTATAGTATATTCCCCATCTCGCGGCACTCAATGCCGGATGGATTCTTGACTGGCCCGTAATTCAGAGTCAGTGCTCTTGACGATGGGGCCGATATCTGTTGCTGACTCGAATGACATGGAAAACGTCAAGGTTGCGTCTTATTGCACCGGGGAACAGTTGTCTGAAGGCTAGGCTGATAAGTAGAGAAACTAGAGGCAACTATGCTCCAATATTCTACCCAATTGCCAAAGCGATGGGAAGACATATGCCTTTCCGTGTTTGACGTACGCATTGTTTGCACCTCAGCGTTCACTTGACCATACCATGTAGCAGAATTGCCAAATATTGATCATCTCGTTGAAGTATACATCCGCCAGGATTCCCAATGTCAGCGTATTATAACACTTGCACCATCCTCTACTGTACCTAGTCAAGCAGAAATGTCGTATGAAATTCCGCGGAAGTGTAGCATGAACCTCCGGACAATTGGCATTAGAAACCTTTAATTAATGTGGGTAACAGAGTTTGGTTAAGTCTCCGGTAACATCCCCAGTAACAGCCTGGTTTAACCAGGATTGTTATATCGCGCTGATTTTCACTTGTAGAATCTTACTTAGCTCGTGCAAGCAGAGCTAGTGAAGATGAGAATTTAGGTCATCCTCACTGCAAACACTCACATGGGACTAAGAAAGATAATTAGCTTATATGTACGGTTTCGAGTGGATTACATAACCCAGGTAGGTACCGGATACGCTGATCTTGGCTAGGTAGTTTGATATGGGGAACTACCATATCTAACTACCTACATGTAGGCTAGTAGACTAAGAGCTAGAGACCAGGTACATATGCTGTGAAGAAGAAATATCAATACTGCAAGGCTATACCAGTCTCGCCAGCGGTTCCAACAAGACGTCATCTTGGGTTGGCGTGCAAAGTACGACATCCTCACGTCCCCATCGTTCTGCTCGAATCGATACCGGATATAGTCAAGATCATCATCATCGGCTTCAAGCATGACTGGCGGGTGTTCACGATAGCATGTATTGTCAAGCTAATGGTCTACCATTACTGGCACACATCAGACAATTACGCGTGTGATTCTGGAAACACTGTTAGCAAAGGTACAGTATCCCAAATATATTGCACCTATATAATCTGACAAACGGACGTTTTATTAGGCACCGACCATGGTATAAGCGACTACATATACTTGAAATGGCAGGGTGACATGTTGGGAAATGAGCATTGATGCAGAGTGTCAACATGGGATGCTTGCCTCGTGGTGCCTATTTCTGGGCGGTGAGTTAGGGAGTATCTAAAGATAGTATAGTGCAGCTGAATATATTGAGGTACACATAGGTATTCATGTTTATTTGTCTGGCTGCGATAATATCGTGTTACTACACAGGATGGACACCGACTTCCAAGGTTGCTTTTTGACTTTCACTAGGCTGGTTGTCGCACAGGATTCACCCTACAGTCTCCTCACAGCATACCTACTGTAAGATGTCTTACAGGTAGCCTGAGCTCGCCTAACTTACTTAGGTTTCTGCTTTAGGTACCTACAGTGACCAATTACCCACTTGCAGTATGTACAGGGTACCCAATGTCGCCGGTCTGCAAGCCCGTTCGCCCACTCATCTTCCATTTCACCGATGTCTCGGTTTCCCGTCGCCTAAGTACATACAGATAGCAGGCGCCGTTAGGCCGTTACTAGCATAACTAGCACGTCAGGTACACATTTGTACTTTACCGTGGACGGCTTAGGTAGGGCCAATCAGCACATCACCTGGCTTCAATTTACCTCAGTTAACCTTACCTAACCTGCCTGATACTTCCATAAGGTAGATTGATTCCCCTACATACGGACAACTAGGTAATATTATATATCTTTTATCTTTTCCTTTGGACTGCCACACACCGCCGCACCCGCCTTCGGAGGCCACCGCGCAAATCAGGAGTCGGCACACCACATACCACATACTACCTAGGTTAGGTACTACATGGACTGCAATCACTGACAACTGCTGGCTGTTTCCGCTGCTTTTAAACTAATTTGCTACCGCCCAACCGCCTACCGCCTTACCGCCTACCGCCCTACCGATAGTGGCACCCGCAGCGGCAACCAGGCCGCACGTCGCCAGCAGCCCCTCCCGCGCGACGCCACATACACTACACCACACGGCCCTCCTTCGACCCTGCATCACCAAGACTAGACTCATTGGCCCACCTCTGTCCATTCCTACCCAGCAGCTTGCTATCCCGACATTTGCTGCCCGCAGCCAGCCAGCAGCCAGCAGCCAGCAGTCAGCCAGCAACTAGTATACCGAGCCCGGCGTGTTGATCTTGCGAGAGACGGCAGGTATAGCCCCTCCCTTGCCTACCGAACCCCTCTCCCCCCCAATCGAATCATTGACCATCGAATCATCGACCATCGATCATCGACTGCCTATCGCATCGACCAACGAAGTAGCCAGCCTGACTTTAACACCGCCCACTCCTCCGCCGCTTGAGCGTCGAAAACACCACCGTAGCCTGCCTGCGCCTGCTGCACCTACCCCTGGCTCGTGCTGTTCCACGTGTTGTGCGCCGTAGGGCCAGCGAGTAGGCGTTGTCGTCCCAAGACCATCGCCCTCGCTTGTCTTGCCCGAAACTTGGGTCTCCAACTTCCAGGCTCCTTCTAGATCATCCCCGTATCATGCACCGACTCTTCCAAGCATCCGCCCAGCCTTTTGCCCTGCGCCCCAACCCACACAAGCCGACTGTCCCGAATGCGCCCCGTCGATGACCAGCGCGCAAACTCAGTCTCTACATTGCGGATTGTGGCTGGATAAGAAAGTAGAGCATTACGGCGACTGCGCATGCACAGCTTTAACAACGCACACCACAGTAACCCGTCTTGAGCCGGCCGGTCCCCAAATGTCCATCCCCGCCAGTACACATGCCGCTGAACCGAGGATTGAGTGGCTTTCTACCGCCCGAGATGGAGCCCGAAGTAGATGACGCATTTCGTTCCACCCACGATAGCAGTCCATCTGAGTGGTCTCAGAGTGCTGCGGGGGATGCTGCATCGCACCGCTCAAATAGGATACTTGGTAGCAATAGTGCTCGCACAAGTCGCGAGCCTAGCTTTCTTGGTCAGACCACGATCCGCGCTGTTACACCTGATACAGCCGAAAATGGGCTGGCTCGAATGCCTCGAAGCGTTGGCACTACTTCTCCTCGACAAAGCTCGCCAAGGTCTATTCGGGGTGGAGAGAGGAGAAGGCAAGGAATAGTTTTCCAAGATGAGCTCTTCAACGAATCCTTTGACAGCTCCTCGCCGAGTTCGTCGTCTCAGCAAGGGCGGCCCAGGCCACGTACACGCACGTTAGACGAGGCACTGGCACTCCGACAGGCGTCTACCAAAGGTCCCACGGAAATTCGACATAGGATGGGTTCATTCTCTTCGTCTACCTCGCAACCGTTAGTTGAAAGTGACGTTCGTACACCGCCTACCGTGCCGGAAGCGACTGCATATGGAGCCGGAGCACTGTCAAGACCGCTGGACACGAGAACCTCGGCTTCGTTGGGAAAAGAGAGGAGGCCCAATAGCAACCGCCTAGCAAAACGTAGCGCCTCTCGCCCGACGTCCCCAACGCTCTCTCTGCCTCCCTCGGTAGACTCGCTGCTTCTTCCCATCCCAACGGATGACGCCAACAGAATGCTATCGTTGATGAAGAAACTATGTGGGCGTATGAGGGGTGATGTCGAGTATCAGGGTGACCCAAGTGCTCCTTGGTATGAAGGGATTTTCTACATCGACGATGACAAAGGCAGCTTGATGTTTGATTCGGGCCACAATGGTCCTTTTCATATCACAATTATAGGAGACTTGCGTGGTTGCAGGGTTCTCCCATGTACAGCTCCTGACGATGGCTCGAGATGCCTCGAACTTTCTAGCATAAGGATGGACGTGGAAATCATATTTCGGCCTCTCAACCCCGACGAGTTTGATTTATGGCTGGCTAGTTTGCTTTGCTGGCAACAGATTCACCCTCCGGGACCTCGACTCGCTAGCGGGAAGGGATCTAGTTCTCCTAGGCTCGGGCAACCTTCGGAAACGAGGAAGAGGGGCTCTTCCGCCACACACCCTCCGAAAAGTTCTGCTATCATCAAAGTTGGAAATGTCATGCTATGGGACAAGGGAGCCGCAACATCACCACGAGCTATTGTCAGACGCCCGTCTACCCGAGACCTTCGCTCTGGATCGACATCTTGGAGAAGGGTTTCATGCACCTTGCAAGATAACGGGGAATTCAAGTTGATGACGGAGAATGACGTAACAGTGATTTCTATCATAGATCTAAGCCAACTTTCGCGGTCCGCCATCCAGAAGCTGGATAGATCTGTTCTGGAAGAGGACTTTTGCATTGCTGTCTTTCCAGTATATTCTACGACATCGAAGCAGCTCTCAATCTTCCGTCCTGTCTACCTCTCTCTTGACTCAAGAGTTCTATTTGAGGTTTGGTTCGTTCTTTTAAGAGCATTTGCTGCACCAGAATTATACGGAATTGAAGCGCCCACCGGCCAGATAACCGAGATACTAGATCAGAATGCCGACTTTGATGGACAAATTTTCCGGATCGAGAAGTCAATTCAAGTCAAGGTGACGGAAGCCAAATTGCAACGAGCAGCATCACCATCGGAACGGCACCACGCTCACTATAAGGAACGGGATCCATTGCTCGGGCACTATCTAGCTGAGATAGTTCTCGATGGTGAAATACGGTCCCGAACAACAATTCAAACGGACACCACGAACCCTTTTTGGCGCGAAACCGTAGAATTTTCCGAGCTGCCTGCCACTCTTCCATGCCTTTCTGTTGTGCTGAAAAGAATAGAAGGGAATCTCGACAATTTGAATCATCAAGTTCAAGCTTCCCTAGGCTTACCCAAATCAGGGAACCTGACGGAAACAGTCTGCGGAGTTGTCGAGGTCCCGTTAGATAAAATGGAGAAGGGCAAGGATCATGAGGAATGGTATCCCGTATACGATGAAAAACAAGAATCTATTGGAAGTATGCTAATTAGATTTGATCACACGGAATTGGTCGTCCTCACAACCAAAGACTATGAGCCTTTATCCGAACTTTTGCATCAATTTGGTTCTGGATTAACTACTCAAATTACCCAGTCAACACCTGGTATGCTGCGTCGACTTTCTGAAATATTTCTCAATATCTTCCAGGTTTCTGGTGCTGCTAGCGAGTGGCTTATGGCCCTGGTCGAAGATGAGATTGATGGTGTAGGAAACCAAAATAGCATGAAAAGGTTGCGATTCAGTCGGCGCGTGAAGTCAGACGAGTCTTCGGCTTCTGCTAGTGAAAGAGAACAGCTCGTGCGCGATATGAGCAAGAGTCTGACTGGAGAAGCCAACCTCCTCTTTCGCGGTAACACTCTACTTACGCAATCCCTTGAATTTCACATGCGACGACTCGGCAAAGAGTATCTAGAGGATATCTTAGTTGACAAGATCTTCGAAATAAATGAACTCAATCCAGATTGCGAGGTTGATCCAAGTAGGATTGAGAAAATGGAGGACTTGCAACAACACTGGAGGCTATTGATCCAGTTCACTACAGAGTTGTGGGAAATCATTGCCGCCTCCGCAAATAAGCTCCCGCCTGAGCTTCGCGTCATCCTAAAGTACGTCCGGGCCGTTACGGAAGATCGATATGGTGACTTCCTCCGCACTGTCAATTACACGAGTGTGTCCGGTTTTCTATTCCTTCGCTTTATTTGTCCGGCTATTTTGAACCCTAAGCTCTTTGGGATTTTACGAGACAACCCGCGTCCTCGAGCCCAACGCACGTTGACCCTCATCGCGAAGGGACTTCAGGCGCTTGCAAATTTATCCAGCTTTGGGAAGAAGGAGAGTTGGATGGAGTACATGAACAGGTTCTTAGGACACCAAAGACAGTCTTTCAAGAACTTCATTGATCAATTATGTTCTGTACCATCGGACCGCAACCCCATTACAATACCGGCGTCCTATTCCACTCCTGTTATGATTCTAGGTCGGCTGTCACCAAAAGGCCGGGAAGGGTTCCCTTCGCTTCCCTATCTCATCGACCACCAGAGAAACTATGCAGCTCTAGTCAAGCTATGGCTCGAGATACATCATGCTTCCGCTCCTAATACGCATGTTTTTGAGGGCGAGCTAGAGGAATTTCACTCCCTCTGCGTGGGATTGCAAAGTCGCTCAGACGACTGCATGGCTCAGGTAGAGATGTTTCGGGCTATTGACAACGAGTCGGTTGTTACGGACGACTTAGCTGAAAATCTTGAGAGAACTTCGCTGATTGAGTCTCTAAGCCAAAGCTATGCAAGCAGCGCAGTATGGGCAGAAAATGACCCATATCGACCTCCGGATGAGTCCGGGAGCGAGATCGAAGATCCTGCGAAATCGACCCAGCGCTCGTTTATCCGCGAAAACAGTTCCCTACGGCAGCTGTCTGAGGGGTTAGATTTCAGTAAACCCATGGGGACCATACGTGCAAAAGCGAGGCCTGGCAAAGAGACTCGCAGGTTTTTGAGCGGACTCATTGGGAGTAAGAAGAGCAAAGAAGGCCACCATTTCTCGTCCACGGTGCGTGATAAAAATAGGAGCAAAGAGGACAAAGGGAACAAAAGCATTTTAGGCAATTTCACGGAATCGTGGCAGCAAAACGACACTAATTCGAGGCACTAGTTATGTCTCCAACTGCCGGCCTTACCGAGATACAAACTCTATCGCCAGCGGCCGGGACTACGGAGGCATCTTCCCATTCGAAAAAAAGGAAAAGAGATCGCAGGGCGCACCTCGCTGGCGAGCAGGTAGCATTCTGTGGCGGGGAATTTGCTGGTATGACTCTCACGCTATTCAACACACGGCTTCTTCGTGCGTGCAGTATCATTAGATCGGCGGCGAAGGACTCGAATTCCTGCAAAAACAAGCTGGAGAGGCATTTGACGGGATCTCGGGCATCCTAGTATAGTGATGGAAAGGGGGAAGGCTCAAGTTCTTTTTCCTTCTGTGTCCTTTTTTCGCAATATAGAGCGGGAGCGGAGCGGAGTAAGCGTGCATTGTCGGTATTCTGATTTCGCTCATTCATCCCTCCCGGGGTTGAAAATATTTTCACGACGAACTTCGGCTCGGCCCTTGAGGGTGGTCGTAGAATGAGTGTTTTACATTGTATATCTTGACGCGGCCATGAACAAAAAAAGGGGACGGAGGAGAACTGCAAAAGGTTCATAGAATCGTGGGCGTTTTATTATTAGAGAGGATGGTTGGTTGGGCTTGAGAACCCCCGCCTGAAGGCGGAGACAGGACTGAGTGATATAAAGGAGGGCACGGAGGAAAGGAGATGACAGGACATAGCAATGAGAAACTTAATGATGTCCTATTTTGGAACTGGTTCACATCGTATGCAGTACTGTGATAAATATTCCGTTAAGCCAGCAGGTATTGCAATATTTTTGGGTTGTATTAATTGGATTTTCAATGGATCCTAAGTTTGTTTTGGACTCTATGTTCCTCGTATCGCACCTCTCAAGAGGTTTGTATGAGACTTTATCAACCCACTTCTGCCTGCCTAAACATGTTGTCGGGCCTCTACTGGCCAATCCTAGTTCAAGCAGGAAACCTGGATTTTCACTCGCAACGCCATACCATGTATCCTTCATGCAATCATCGCCCAAGCCAAGTTCCCTCGGCCCGAGACTATGTAGGTTATCTGGGGCAGAGCTTGCGAATCACCTTATGTCATTAACACGTTATTTTCCCGATCAAGAGAAAAACTTCTTATAAGCGGCCTTCTCCTTGGCCACACGAGCAGCGGCCTGCTTCTTGACGGTGTCGAGCTCCTTGGCGATGGCGGCGTCATTGGGGACGAGCTTCCGAGCCTCCTGCAGCGCCTTGGCGGCCTCCTCCTCGTCCTTCAGCTTGATGAGAGCCAGGCCGCGACGGTACAGGGCCTTGCCCTTCTCGGCGTCGGAGATGTCGCGGACGGCGAGGGCCGAGGCGGCGCTACGCTCGGCGTCCTCCCAGGCCTCAAGCTTGAGGTTCAGCAGGGCTGAGTTGCAGTTGAGGGTGAAGCGCAGGGCGGAGAGCTTCGTCTTGGTGTCTTCCGAGGCTTCGCTGAGGTCGGGGTCCTCGTCAAGGTAGCGCAGGCCCTTCTGGTACTTCTCGAGGCCGGTTAGGACGTCGCCGGCCTTGAACGCCTTGTTGCCGAACTCCTTGCAGTCCGAGGCGATCTGCAGGATCTTGGCCGCGTCCAGAGGGGCGCTCGCCGTCTCGTCCTCGGGGAAGTCTTCGTATGCGTCGCCCAGCGGGTCCGCGGCCTTGACCTCCTCGGTGGCGGGCCCCGTCAGCTCACCGCAGTCGGTGATGACGGCATCGTGGACGGGCTTGTCGCTGCCCTGCGTCCGCAGGTTCTCGATCTGGCGTACGACAGACTTGCCGGTCTTGACCTCGCCGAACACGACGTGCTTGCCATCCAGATGGGGGGTGGGGACAGTAGTGACGAAGAATTGGGAGCCGTTGGTGCCTGGTGTCGTGGCCGTTAGCTCGTGTCATAATGGGTGCTCCCACGCGAGGAGTCAGATGGAGTGGGATGCCTTACCGGGACCTGCGTTGGCCATGCTCAGCAGGAATGGTTTCTCGTGCTTGAGCTCGAAGTTCTCGTCCTCGAACTTGGCGCCGTAGATGCTCTCGCCGCCGGTGCCATTGCCCTCGGTGAAGTCACCGCCCTGGATCATGAACTGCTTGATAACGCGGTGGAAGGCGCTGCCCTTATAGGTCAGGGGCTTGCCGCTCTTGCCGAGGCCCTTCTCACCGGTGCAGAGGCAGCGGAAGTTCTCGGCCGTCTTGGGCACAATGTCGTCGTATAGCTCGAAGGTGACGCGGCCGGCGGCCTTCTTGCCAATGGTGATGTCGAAGAAGACACGGCTACGCTTCTTGGTTTCCTCGGCCATGTTGGATGATTCGATTGTTGTTCCGGGTGACTTGGTCTTGGGAAGTTGGTGATTCGAAGAAGAATGTGACGAAGCTAGCTAACTAACTAGCTAGCTCTTTTGGAGGGGCTTTGGAGGGGCACGGATGTCGACAAACAAGCGAGTGCAGTCGTGGTGGATTAGCCAATTGTTTGTAACTAAGGCACAATTAGAGGGGAAGAAGAAAAAAAGGGGAAAGGCAGAAGTGCCAAAGACGTTTGCAGCGGATGGGGGATGGGATGGGTGGAATGAGGAATGAGGCTGACCTGGAAGCTTCTAGGAATCTAGGGAAGCTGCAGGACCGATCGGCAAGATCGCGGGGTTCAAGCAGTGAGGGGTCCAGCGAGGGGCAGGGCTCCGGCCAATCATCTTTCACCCTTTTAGGGTGGACTAGTCCCTAGGCCAGGTCGAATGAAAATTGCACACCTTATACAAACACAATTGATGTTCCTACTTTAACACGTAATAATACTACCAATAGCGCTGTTCATAATATAATAATTTATATGTAAAGAGAACCCGAAGATTGAGACTCTATTGATATTTTTCTCCTTTTTTTTGCAGCTGCTTTTGTCTATGATACTGTTGTTTGAATAGGAAGCCCTAAGGTTGTTTTCGGGGAGTGTGCAATTTTCATTCGACCTGGCCTCGGTCCCTAGTGTCTGGTCACAGTCCTCCCTTGATGATTGGCATAATCATAGGCAAACCATAACTTATTTCTTTTCTTTTGATTTCACAGAAAGCATTTAATGTGGGGCTAGGAAGGGATAGATATTCACTCGTGTAATGGCCCAAATAGATATCCTTGTGCCTGCTATTTATCGGCGAAATTCTCAGGAAAACTATCAGCAACTTAACATCTCCTCTCGCCAAATTCACTCACCGTTATTCCCATTAGTGAATGCAAGATTAGATCCCTCCGAAATGGATGCGGACCAGGCACCCAGAGCACCAATCGAACCACCCCCAATCCATCGATTGCCGCTGGATCTGATGTTCTGTATCTGCGACCACCTCAGCATCTCAGATATCTACCACTTGTCTAAAAGTAGCAGATCTCTAAGGGCGTCTCTCGAGTATCATTTATACATTAGAGTAGCCACACAACGCAAGAAAGGAAAACAGAATGGCACGGATCTTGTCACTCATGGAACCGTGCACAATTGGAATATCAACTCTTTTCGGCTGGTCCTCAATGCTTGGGAACAGGTCTGGCCATGCTTACTGGATGGTGTAGGTACCTTCAGACTGACATCTGAACCGCCGTTCTTCATCGCCATCAGGAAAAATCGATTAGATATTGTGTCTCTTCTCGAGGACATACCGGAGATTTTCAACAGCCGAAGCGCAAATAGACGGGATGATATATGCCATAAAATCCATTACTTCACGATACGTCACATTTTGAAGTATAACGACGACGACTCGGCCCTCGAAATTGCTATTAGATATCATAATTTGGAGTTGACTGAGAGATTCCTGGAAAATCCCAATGTATTGGTTCGCCCGGTAGCCCTTTTTGAGGCCTTGACCACGCGTTGGAAACCCGGCATCGCGGCAGTCTTAGCTTGTGGAAAGCTGGAGCAAGTTCAGGTACATGATATCCTCAGCGAAATGCTCTTTGCCTGCACGTGGCATGACGAACCTGACTGGATCGAGTATCTGGTATCAATCGGTGCGGACCCTCATTGGTCTCTATCTTTGGACCCAACATACTATGGTATCCAGTGTGAACGGCATTATTCTCTGTCCTGTGGGCCATACTGCCGAACCGTGTTGTCGTGTTCGCTTACAGAAGGACATCTCGAAAACGTCAAAAAGCTTCTCCAAATCGTCTCGTTCGGCGAGGATTACTTAATATACATACTGCGCCAATGTGTAAGGGGTGATCATCGACTGGATATAACGAAGATGATCCTGGAAAGAATTAACTTGGACTCTACTACCTGGGCAGAAGTATACGCTGCTGCAGTTGGAGTGAGTAGCGACCCCCTCTGCCAAAACAAGCGAACGATCCGGTACTTGTTAGGTTATTGTCGTAAGCAGCGGCGATTAGGCGCTGAACTCGACCTCAACAAGCCGTTAGGGGATTCACGAGAGATAATACTGGAGAAGGTTCTCATGATTATGAATGAACAACCTTCACAAGATTGGGTTATGCCGCTCTTCCAGTTTGGCATTGATGCTTCGCTATTGTCGACGCGTGGGTGGAAACTCTTCCGTGAATGCAAGTAATATGATGTCTCAGTACTACCCTCGATCCTCCGCTAACAACTAATTATCCTCTAGATCTTGACAAGTTTGTCGATACGAAAAAGAAGGAAAGCCAAGTCCTCGCATGTTGTCGACGGATGATGAGCCACAATAGATACCAGGGGGTTAGACGGCTACTATCTAGGGTCAATAGAAAATGACGAAATTGGTATCTTTTTCTTCCTAGGCTAATCACAAGGGGTTCATAAATGAATAACTAGAGAAAATGGTGTATGATTCAGAAGTCAAACCTCAGGTTACCTGACAGGTCTACTCCTGTTCTATGACGCTCATAAAGCACATTTCAATGTACAACAAAAACAGAATTATCAAGTCGAGCTCATCTGAAGGCGCTAAAATTCGTGTAGTCAATCGTATAGAAACCAGTCTACTTAGAACAACCCATATTGGATAAGAATTATAGAACATGTTTTAGAAAAGGGGTTGCGCCTAATGATATAGGTATCTTCCCAATAGAAAGACATATTGCTACATGCACATATATAGAATAACAAGTCCCTAGTCGAATGGCAGTACTGGCAACCAGCATCAACATGCAACACCAGCGCCAGTCTTCTCATCATGTGTTACACTTCAAGAAGAATAGCCTGATAGTAGCGAGTTCCGGTCTCTCATATGATTGACAAGAACAACTAAGACCATAACACCAGGCCCTGGAACCTCACATTAGGTCAATGGCGAGTTTTGCGGGCCACGGTCAGGCTTTCGGCTTGGTGTGTGCTATAAAGCAGGGTTTGCGGGACGCTTTACGACGGAACTGGACAAGCAGGTCATATCCTCAGTCCATCGTCTCTACTAGGGTGGTGTTGCCTAGGATGGTATCAAGATTCAGAATATATTAAATCATATTAGCAACTAAAATTAATGCTTGAGCCACTTGATTTAGAGGAAACCATGCAAAAGATAGGTGAAAAAGGATATGACTGGCACCCTAGAGTATCTTGAAATATAGGATGGCTTTCCCCTAGCCATTGGGTTTTATCTGTCTATGTCTAAGACAAAGGGGAATCGAAAGTAGCCGAATGGGCAGACCCGGTGGGACAATTAATGACCAATATAATACCGATTAGTACTGACTAATGCGCCGATATTTACATCATCAGGTTAGCCCGTCAAAAATATTGCGCCATGGGTGAAAGCTGGCTGCTCAAGAGCTCCCATAAGATTATCTGAACGCGAGTCCAGTGTCAAGCTCCTCTGCCGGGCGCCCAACGACAATAAGTATCAAGTGTTATATGGCTTGGGAAGACATAGCAAAGGTTTTTCTATATATGGACCAGCATAGCCTTCGAAGGCGTTTTAGAACCCTTCGTGCAGCAATGAGTGCTCGACTTTTACCTCAGGTTCGTACCAGGGTGAAGAAACGCTGCGACATCAGGGGTTGAAAGCAGGATTCCTGTGGTTGTGTAAGACTCCCAGCTCATACGTTAATGTATTGTGACAACAGTTTGGCGAATAAAATTGAGACTGCAACCTGAATCAATGAAGCTGCGAGAAATGAAATCAACGACTGGAAGCCATCTTAAGGGATGTTTTGCCCTGGGCTATTCGCTGTACAAATGATTGAAGCACAGGTGGCGACGCCCTGGGCAAATCTGTTAGGTTGGAGCGAATGGTTGTTGATAAACACTGGCCACACTGTTGTATATAATTGTTAGGACGGGTGCACAAGCAAGCGCACGCATTAACGATAGGCAGCGGGTGGCTCTCAGCGGCGCCTTCATTTGATTAATTTCAGCCCAATGCCCAACTTCTGTTTTACAGGACGCCAGGTCCAAAGTTGGGACGGTTACTCACAATGCATAAATATATACAAATGGCCCAGTCCCGTTCGAAACCGAGCGACAACCCCGCCGTTTGATACCACCATAGGATATGACCAGTAACAAAATTAAAGCCATGGCGCACCACTATGTACATTTTTTTATCCACTATCTCCAAATTCTCATATGGAATTATCATTTGGTCATGGCAAGATTACTCAATACACTTCGAAGTCCACGGCCGTTAAGATCCACGAGCCGAAGAGAAATAACATACTTCGTTCCCATGGCTCAAGAAGATGACGGGAGACCCGAGTCATCGTAAGCGGCTCCATACCATTCTTACGAACGTTCTTTCTAATTATGATCTAGTCCTTTTGAAAGCGTCAGTACTGAAGTATATTTTGGCAATGGATCGAAGTTCACCGTCCCAAGCTCCCTATTGCTCAACTCTAAATTGAAAAAAGGGGTCGCTTTCCCCCCTCGAAGTATCTGCCTAGACGATGTAACTTCGGCCGTCGGGCACGTTATCTTCTACTACCTCCTTACCGATACATACCAATGCCTCAGACCGAAAGGAAATTCCCGCCAGGAAAAGCTTGTTGACGAACTAGCTACTGGAGTAGGAGCTTGTAAGTTATTCCTCAGAACCCTTCGTGTCTTGGCGACTTCTAGAGCACAAATTTCCTTTCTAGGACAAGGGATTGTCTAGAGACTCTGACAAAACACGCTCCAAATGACAATAACTGACTGCGAGAGTTGTAGACAACGCTTCTCGCAAGTACGAACTTCTAGCTTTACAGGAGACAGCAAAAGATGAGATCCAGCGACTTGCGCAACAGCTTCCCTTCCCGCTTGTTCTGAATCTCTTGCGAGATTTGCATCTGGACCCAAGCGCAAGCGAGACATGGCTCGACAATTTTGTGCAGTCGGGTCTAAAAAACATTTTTCGTACCCCGACCGCATTCCTAGACTATACGAATCTTCAGGTCGAGCAGGATAAGATATCGTTCAGCAACATTATTCTGAAAAATCTAGCCAACTTGCTTACCAACGATGTGGCTCCGCCTCGGACGGATAATGTTGAACCTCCCACGGTATCTCCTGAGCCTGCCGTAATCGAGGAACAGCCAGCTCCCGACTCAGAACGAATTTCTGAGGTAGAGCCACTGCCAGAGCCGGTAGAGCCAGCACCATCCGAGCGGGAGCAGGAAGTGCCTCCAACTCCCGCGCCCGCCCCGGATACCGAGCCAAACCCTGTCGAGGAGCTCGTGGCTGAGCCCGAGCTCCCGAAGCCCGATCCCGTACCTGAAGATAGCGCCGCGTACGAAGCACCGAATCCTAGCGGTTGGGACGAGTTCATGACCACATCAATCAAGAAGCCTCTATGGACCGAGGACGAGCCCGTCGCGGTTCCAGTAGCCAGCCCCGAAGTTCCTGAGGTTGAGCTTCAGTACTCGCCTCCGCGTGCCGAGTATCTTGATGCGGAAAAGGAGCCCGAAGCTTCCCCATCGACCGAAATATCCAAAAAGGAGAAAAAGAAGAAGAAGAAGCTTTCCATTTTTCGAACGGAAGGCGACGTGACGCCCGAGACGAAAGCAGACAGTGATGATATACCGGTACTTGAACCCGAACTGAAGACGGCGATCGACGCGTTGAGCCCTGCCTCGTCGAGTGGCGTCAAGACGAAGAAGAAGAAGAAGAGGTCTATCTTCCGAACGGAGGACGGAACTATTCTTTAGGCGGAAACGATGGTTACGATTGGTGTTAAGTCTGAGAGATGGGAATTGTCTAGTTAGCTGAAGATATATGGGTAAGATGATTTGCGGTTCACCAGGCTGGAGTCGTGTGGTATTTTGATTTTGGTCTTGTAAGATTGGCATTTAGACGCTCTCTTTCATATTTATTATGTATTGGTCTTGAGTTTATTGGCTTGTTACAGCATCAGGGGAGTTGTCAAATTAGTTTACTTTTCTCTTAGTGGCCATCAAGGTCTTTGGAAAATATTTTGATGAAATCCCTTTGACTAGCTTTAACTTCGATAAGTGTCCTCCGACCTTAACCTCATAGTCATCATAATCAATCACTTCGGGAGTGAAGCCACCGCATCAAGCATCGTATAGAAGAGAGTCGTGTTCTTTACACTTCATATCGTTAAGGACATATACTTGATTCTTATTAGCTTTACATTGCATTGCTTGTGCGTTGTTTTACGGCAACTGAGAGCGGCAAGCTTTTTTCGGGCACTTGAATACGCTACGCCAACTCTACTCGTTCCGTTCTCTATGTCACCTCGCAGCTTCGCGGCTATATTGGAGGTTGCGTTGAAAAAGACACTAGGCTTGAAACAACGGCTGTTACTGCCTATTAGGGCCCCGAAAGTAACAATCGCCCAGACCTTCAACCAAAACACCGTCATTACACAGAATACATCCCGTATCCCAAAGCCGGCCGTGGCTATATTACAAACCCCCACCACGGCTCTCTCAATCGGCTCCACGGCTAGTCGAGAAAGGGCATGGGCTCTGGGAGATGTATATAATCGTGAAGGAAAGAAATATCCTCGCCGTAATGGCAGAGCTACTACTCTTCAAATTGTTGTTTATGTAGAGAGCCGAAATTTTCGTACATCAACATGAAGCTCGGTGCCACTATAGCCGGCCTGCTGGCCACGGCCGGTTCGACTCTTGGAGCATCTCTCCAGCGGGTGTCTAGTTTCGGGGACAACCCGTCGTCGATCCAGATGTACATCTATGTGCCCGACAAGGTCGCAACGAACCCGGCCGTCATCGTTGCTGTACGTGTACTATCTCTTCCGTCAGCTTTTTGTGCCGTCCGCTGAATGTCGCCGCGCTGGATCTCTTGAGCTTATTACTGACCTGTATTACCTGCACTTAGCTTCACCCCTGCGGCGGTTCCTCTACCCAATGGTACTCGGGCACCAAGCTGCCGTCATACGCGGATAGCCAAGGATTCATCATCATCTATCCCGGAACGACCAAATACATGAACTGCTGGGATGTCAACAATGCCGGATCGCTCACACATGGGGGCTCCGGCGATGCGCTCGGCATCATCAGCATGGTGAACTACACACTCGAAAAATACAACGGCGACAAATCCAAGGTGTTCGTTTTCGGCGCGTCATCTGGTGCCATGATGACTAACGTCAGTAAGTAACCTCCAGGGCCATAGCTCGATTTCCATAAAAGCATATTGTTCGCGCTCCATATGCGTATAACTAATTCGAAGTGTTGTAGTGGCGGGTGCTTATCCCGATGTTTTCGAGGCTGGTGCCGCCTATTCCGGCACCGCTTTCGCCTGCTTCGCCGGGTCTCTGGGAGAGCCGACGCCCTTCGGCAATAATCAGACTTGCGCCCAGGGCCTGCAGCACACCCCGGAGCAATGGGCCCAGTTCGTCTTCAATGCCTACCCAGGGTACACGGGTAAGCGTCCCCGCATGCAGGTGATTCACGGCCTGGCCGATGCGCTCGTCAGGCCGCAGTGCGGGTATGAGCAGCTCAAGCAATGGTCGGCCGTGCTGGGTCTCGAGAATACCAAGAATAACACCGGAGCCTCTGTTCCCGAGGGCTCTCAGTACACCGAGATAGTCTACGGCGACGGCTCGCAGCTGGTAGGATATTTCGGCCAGGGGGTCGGGCATTTTGCGCCCCCGAACGAATCTGTCATGTTGAAGTTCTTTGGGCTGTTGTGATTTCATGCTGCGCCCGGTGTCCTTCGACCGATGCCGGCGAAGGATATCCTACTTGCGTGGTTGGGGTACGGATAAAGGTGTTAACCTTTTCAATACTCTGTCTCTCGACCTTTTCAAAATGCAATTACATAATCTTTATACCATATTTGGCATCGAATTAACCTCGAAAGTGAGTTCCCGTACACTGATAATGCAAATAAGACGTGCAGTCAAGGGCTCCAAAACAGGTAACGAACGGCGGGTAATCTGCTGGTCATGTCGTAATACCTTCAGGTAATGTCAGGCAAAGGGCGCAGGCTGGTAGAGGCCTTCCGTAACGACTGCATACATACAATACTGACGACGAAATACTCTGTAAGTAGAGTGCTGTACGTATTGCTAGAGCTCTAGAGGCTTGGCCCACTGCGCATGTACCTACCTAAGCCGTAACGACATACCCACTTCGCTTCACAGTCAGTTGACGATCAACCGCAACCGCCATTTGTAGACTCACTTGTCCCTGTCTCTAACTTAGCACCGAGACCGGGCCCTTGGCCTCTTCCTTTGAGTCAACCTTTCTAATTCTTGGCTGTCATAAAAGCTCATGGGGCATGTAGACCACTGTGTTGGTTCCATCCCAATGTGCCCAACTTACAGTTGTTACCCCATCATCGACGCCGAACTACCTGCCAGGACTATATACAAATACACACGATGACTGCCAAGAATCCGCCAGCGGGCTATATCCTAGTTGAAGGATACCCCTCCGTGGAAGACTACCTACATTTACGGGAATCGTGCCTTTCGCCCAAGAACGCGCAGCAAGCAAGCGCTGCTTTCAAAGGCAGCTGGTATGGTGTTTACATCGCCGAGGAGACGGCACCCACCAGAGCCGTTGCCATGGGCCGTCTCATCGGGGACGGCGGTTGGTACTTTGTCCTCGCGGATATGATGACACTACCGGAGCACCAACGGAAGGGCCTAGGAGATGTGATTCTCAAAAAGCTACTTGCGAGAGTCAAATCGCACGCCGCAGAGGGGAAAGCGCACGTTTTATTGAGTGCGGACCCCCCAGGAGTCAAGCTGTATCAAAACAATGGTTTCCGAATCATGGGCCCGCAGGAGACGGGAATGGGCTTGTTCATAGACGCGGGACAAGAGTAATGGCGTATACTAAGCTTGCGGTTTTGCCTTAATCTCGGTCTACATAATATCAACTTGAAGCGAGCGAAGGAAGGTGTTGTTGGGCTTCTCGACAGGTGGAGAAGGCTAAGGTTAGTTGATACTACGGCTAGTTAGTGCAGTGCACTACGGGAAGTTATGCTTAAAGCATTAAGCACTATGCCTAGTTTGGAGGATCGGGGGCTGTTGTGCCAGCCACGTGGGCCTAAATAGTTACAATACATAAACTTAAAGCGAGCGTATTACCTAAGTCCTTCTTCACAAGACATCGTTCCTCGACGGAATATGATGCTGGCATTGTACAGGCGTCTCTCGCTGCACCCTCCGTTCATTTCATCTCCTTTGCTGCGTTAGATCACAGAGAGCGTCGATGATTAAATACTTTTCAACCGTTTTGAGTTTTCCCTTCATTCTGCAACGGCCCTGTTCATCTGCTACCTATCGTTGAGCCTACAACCTCACCTATGTACCACCTTCGCCGCATCGCTATCGCGATCGCCTTATTCGTCTTGCTCATTTTCATACTCACCGCTCTGCCGCGTGCCCTAAACCCAGTCCCTCCCAGTAAGGAAAAGGTTGAAGCTGACCAGCGATGGGTGAACACATCACCTCACTGGTTGGACCGACAAGCGTGTCGCTGGGTCGGCCTGTGTGGACTGATGCATCTTAAGTCAGACCCGCCAGCCAAGGCTGAGACCACGCTCGACGATACATGCGCGAATGGCGTGAGGCGCCCCTCGCCCTCGGCATTCCATGCCGTTCGCACAGATGCTGGAATTCAAAAGAACATCAAAACACGAGAACTAGTACGGATACCGGACTATGTGCTCAACTATTCGCCGCTCGTTCACCTTTATTCAGAGGAGCACTTCTGGCCTTCTGATATAGACGACCATATTAAACACGTAGTGCCATTCATCGATGATACGCCGCGAAATCAAACGCAGCCCCTATCTCTTTCGAGTCTAAATGAGTTAGATACTCATGTTGGGCTTATAACTCTTGAAAGTAGGGACGATGTCGAGTGCCGCCCAAGTTGGCTTCACAGTACAGCGAATATACCTGTTTCGTTTGGGGATGAACCCGATGACTACGATGTTGACGTCGGAACTCCGGAGAGGAAACGGCTTCAGGAAGACACGACGTGGTTTGATGTAGATAAAGAGCATCCCCTCCATCGCATCTCTGACCCGAGGAAGGTGCCGGATGGTAACACACATACTCGACTCTCGTCCGGCCCCCTTTCTCGTAAGCAACGCCGGATTGCGGCTCGATATACGAGGAACAAACCCAATGAAGAAGGATATTCCCGAGCTCCAGCGACGCTCATCTTAGTAGATAAAGGATCCGGTGTGCTTGATGCATTCTGGTTCTTCTTTTACGCCTACAACCTAGGCCAAACTGTCCTTGGAACACGATATGGAAACCACGTTGGTGATTGGGAGCATGCCATGATACGTTTCGAATCAGGTATGCCGCGTGCTATGTACTTCAGCGAGCACGAGGGTGGTCAAGCGTACGCGTGGCAAGCCGTCGAGAAGCGTGGAAATGCAACACAAGTACAACGTCCGGTCATATATAGTGCGGTCGGTAGTCACGCCATGTACGCAATGCCTGGAAATCACCCTTACGTATTACCATTCCAAATTCTTAAAGACGTGACGGACCGTGGACCACTATGGGACCCGTCCAAAAACTTTAGGAGCTATTGGTATGACTATTCGGCAGCTGAGGGCGAAGGGTTAGAACCAACTCAGGAGAACCCCGAGGCTCCTACAGGCTGGTTCCACTTCAAAGGCCGGTGGGGTGATAAGCTCTATGGTCTTGATGACACACGGCAATGGAGGCTTTTCGGCCAGTATCACTATGTCACAGGTCCACAAGGGCCCAAGTTCAAGAATTTGGGGCGACGGAAGGTATGCCAGACTTCAAGATGTCGAATCATACATTCCATCGCTGAAGGTCAGAAGGGAAGTTGGCATTCATAAAAATGTTGATATACAGGTGTACAAGAGTATAGTAGGCAAGATACCCAATGAGATATTGACTTCGTAACGATCACGTTGCACAGTAGCTTACATATAATTGAGGATGCATGGTGCTCGACTGAAATTCGCTACCGATAACCTGGCTTCAGCTGCCTGTGAGCCACACCGAGATTGCCTGAGTAGCATCGGCTGTACATCAAACCAGACCGGCGGTACCCCCCATAGGATAGACTGATGATTCAAATCGCGTTAAACTTCCGAAGACAAGCTAGACTTCGGTGAACGGGGTATCATGGCTGTGGGGGAAATTTCTCTCCACATACATCGCATCATTCGATGTCTACCCCAGACTCCCAAGACACCCCATGCCTCATTGGGGCCTATCATTGGAGCGCATAACGGCGACGGCTATAATCACGTTGAAAACCCTCCACTCAGCATCGTGTTCTTCCCCGGACCCCGGGATACCCGTTGTAAGAGCCCAGGTATCTATGCTATCATTTTAGTGCTCATTCAATTCAGCGATAGAAAGGATGAATATATCCCACTTTCAAGTCATCTAGCCGAGATAAACACCAAAGAGATATGCACTACGTTCACGTCACATTCCTATAAGAGGCGGTATCACCAGCCTTTGTTTCGTATGGCTTGATGTATCAATCTTGCTCTCCTGGTTGAGGTGTCATTGGCCTCTAAATCACCTCGTGGCAGCATGAATCCTCACACTTATCAAGTAAGATACGCCCCATGGAAGAACTATGTTTTCGAGTTCTCTGCCAGATTGCTGACATAAACACAGCTCCTTGTGGGTGTCTTCGCCTCAGTAAGTCCCCTAGAGCTTTTACTTCCCCTTTTAGCATGTCTCAAAACACGAATTACCTGACCGAGCCGATTCTACTCTTAAAACTCATACAAGCTCCCGAAACCCCGGGTGATTCTTTCCATAAGTGGACATTGTTGACTCCAGTCTATAGGTAGGATCGGTACTCTTCGGGTACGATCTGGGGGTAATCGCCGGTGTAATAGGGAGCTCGGCCTATGACGCACGGTTCGGTGCCAATGCGGCACAAAAGTAAATGCTTTCTGCTTTCATCCCTAAAGATATCTAGCAATATGGAGCTTCCGCTCTTGTTCTGATACACTAACATTTCTTCTTCTCAGTGGAGCCGTAGTGTCCCTGTTCACTGGTGGTGCGTTCTTTGGTGCTGGCTTCGCTGGTCTAGCCGGTGATCACCTCGGTAGACGATTAACTATCATGATGGGCGCTATAATCTTCCTCATAGGAGGAGGTCTTCAGACTGGAGCGCAGACGATCAACTACCTCTACGCTGGGCGAGCTCTCGCCGGTGTCGGCGTTGGCTTTTTAACGATGATCATTCGGTATGTCAAATTTTAGTCTGAAAGTCTCGTAGAAAAACTAACCTTATTTTATAGTAAGTGATCGATTCTTCAACCGAACTTTGATTTTCGAGACTGGATGGCTTTAATATCTATAAAGAACATCTTCTAATTCAGAGTTCCCAGCTGTATATCAAAGCGAAATCTCTCACCCATCGATCCGAGGTCGCGTGACAAGTCTTCAGCAGTTTATGCTTGGAATCGGCGCCCTTGTCGCTGGTTGGACAACATACGGATGCTATACCAACTTGACAGGTGACGCTCAATGGCGGGTACCGCTAGCTATCCAACTCGTCCCTGCGGTCGTCCTTGCAGCTCTGATTTTGCTCTTCCCTGAAAGTCCGCGCTGGCTTGTCGATCACAACAGGTTCGTCTCTAAGATCTTATGCGTTAAGGGTGTTTTGGATAGCTAATGGCGGGTAGGCCTGAGGAAGGACTCGCAACCCTTGCAAGACTCCACTCAAGGGGAGATATCAATGATTCTTGGGTCCGCGCCGAGTTCGCCCAGATCCAGGAGTCTATCACGGACGAGCATGAGAAGGAGGCAAAGAGTTATGTCGAGCTTTTCAAGAACAAGTGAGTCCTAAACTCTGTATTATTGGCTTTATTTCTCATAATCACTTTCTATAAGCTTGAGATATGCCATATGTCTAACAGCTATTACCCCAGGTCCGCATTCCGCCGCTTGTTCCTCGCCTGCTCCATTCAAGCCTCAATCCAGTTGACTGGTGTTTCGGCGATCCAGTACTTCTCGGTTCCAATATTCGGCCAAATCGGCATTTCTCCTGAAAACGCACTGAAATACCAGGCTATCAACAGTGTTCTCGCGCTTATCGCCCAATTTTGTTGCTTGCTGACTATCGATAAATTTGGACGGAGGCCTGTACTCATCAGCGGAAATCTGGTGAACTGCTTGACGTTTATCGTCGTTGCTGTTCTTCTCGGTAGGTCGCCCGCTTTGGAGTGAGACAATTGCTGGTATCAAGGCCAATCTGTGCTGACTTATCCGCTTTCAAGCTTTGTTTCCTCCTTCATCGAACTCGGGCGGAACTGCTGGGTGGGGTTTCATCATTGTGTAAGTTGACCAAAAGCGTTTCTAAGCTCGTTTGAAGCAGAGTTTGCGACTGACAACATCACTAGCACCTGGATTTTCAACATCTCTTTCTCATACGCTTGTGGGCCGTTGTCTTGGTAAGTGTTAACTCGATGTCGCTGATCACGACGAAATCCATATCTGGGATTATCCAGTCTTCGATCATGAAAGACTATTTCATCGATTTATTTGAGCATGACATAAATAACAAGCAATGACTAATGTTTTCTCCTTTTCCCCTGTAGGATAATCCCAGCCGAGATCTTCGATACGCATACGCGTAGCAAGGGCGTCTCAATCGCGACGATGACGAGCTTCGCCTTCAATACGCTGATCGGACAAGTGACGGAGATTGCCGTGGAAGCTGTGGGCTGGCGATACTTTCTGCTATTCATCATCGCTAACTTGACAAACGCAATCTTCTTCTACGCCATTTTGCCAGAGACAAAGCTTTTACCGCTCGAAGAGATGAATTACCTCTTCACCCACGCGCCATGGATCGTCGCCCGTGTTGATCCTGCGAAGTATAGGGCCAATCTTGCGGCGGATGTTGAAAGGCGCGCCGAAGAGATCCGAGAGAAGGCTGACTTATAAGATATTTACATCACCATTTGATAAAAATCAAGAGGCACCCTGAGGATAAGCCTGCAGAGCTAGCAAATTGCGATGATTAGTTTATTGACTGACTAGATTATTATATATGCCTAGGCCTATAGATCATATGCATTCGGCCTTGTGGCCAGCTACTCGCGTCTATACCGCGCAATCACACTAGCGTGTCTCTCACTCGATGACCAGCCTTATCATATATCAAGTCTCTGCTGAAATGCATCGTGAACGCAGAGTTGAACATCCATTCGTTCACTCTCTGTTCTACTCCGGACTACTCATAAATTATTCTAAATTAGCACGCGAAAGTTTGAGATACAGTTTTTGCCACAAAGAATAAGAAATCCATGCAATTTTTGAATTAAACGTTCAAAGAAGATCATGATATTGGATGTCAATCAATAATCAATAACCAAGACACAATTCCGATTTAAAACATTAAGTGATGATCCTATTTCGGTGACTGCTTTCTTAGCCCTGCTCCTTGCTCCCTTATTTTCAACCTCAATCCTTAGAGTAAGGGCCGTAGGCGTCTTGATAGCCCCGAGGACGGGAAGGCGATCGTGAATCGGTAGACAGATGGAGATAACGGTCATCCGGAAATGTTAAGACATATGACAGAGGAAAGGGCGAGTTGAACAACGATGAAGCACGATGCAAGACCCGCGTGACGTAGGGCAAGTACAATTATGTAGGTGATCTCATTAGGCAGTCGTGAGAGACTCTTAATATTTAGCTGGCATGCATCTGTATCGTTCTCTGATCGCCTTTACCAATGCAACAACCATTATCTCGTACTCTATTTTGATGGGGTGAGCATAAGCTAATGATCTGCTTCTATTCGCCAAACATTATCTGAGCTAGCATTCTTACGATATAATCACGTTGGAAGCGTTTAGACTAGGCCTATAGACAACGATCACTGGTTTCCCCAGGGTCTTTTCAAGACGACAACAGTGCTGAGAAGACCGGTTCCCACAAGGCAAGCTTTTGTCTACCCACATACCGAGCGAACACTCTTCGAGATGTCGGCAACTCGAATCTCGGAGCGCAACGCTGGTCCTCGGATTCACATTCTACGACCGGCACCAGCTGATATCTTCCAATGGCTACAGGGTTTCGCGTGTCCCATCTATCAGTTTGTGCCTTCGAGTTTCCTTCTCGTTCTATTAACGTTCACCTTATACATGTTCTTGCACAAAGCTAACGCTGATTTCTTTACAGAGTCCTTGATGCTGAAACCAACCAGCCGCCGGAAGATGTCCCTTTGGATCACCCTACCCGAATCTCGGTTTCCATGTCCATCCGCAACGTCCTCCGCGTAAAATTAGTGACTGCTAAGCTCACATTACTTCACCCCGGTACACATATGGCACGGGACATACCATGGAGGCCTGCAGATGAAATTTATGTCCGTGGCGTTACGGAACGCATTAAGCGCATCATATTAGCACTCATGACACCGTATCCGGCATTCATGCGTGACATCAAATTCTACCTGGCATCCGAGCAGACGCTCTGCACCAGACTGCCCGAAGCTCGAGCCTGCACTGACTCTTTTTTACTTGTAGGTCCCCCATGGCCCTTCCTGAGAAGGCGTCGGTCTAGGCTACGCGTGCTTCAGAACATGCCACTCAAGAAGACAATTGCTGACACCCTTTGTCGTCTCAGTTTCACCTCGACATCGAAGGTCTACTCCCGCAAGAGCCCGCCACTGAGATTCTTCAAAAACGCTTCGAACTCGTCAGACATTTTTTACTCACTTTGAAAGCTTGCCTGGGCTTGTTTGATATAACTCGCCATGATACAGAGCAGCGTTACGGGCTCACACAGGAAGTTGTATTGTCTTTGTCTTGTGCAGTGGACTTGGCCAAAAGAGGCGTAATGTTTTACCTAATCCCAGGCACGGCTGACAACTTTCTCCCACGCGCCGCCGCGTTCGCAGAAGCCGAGGTGCGAAGATCAGAGCAGACGTTCGTCGTCGCTCCGAAACGGGATCTCGTCTACATCACCGACCCCCTACATCCCGATCTCTTTGTGCGGCTGTGGAAAAACCCCTGGTGTCGTGATATTGAGCGTCTGGCCCTCCTCATATGCGACTGCTCGTGGAAAGTAGAGTGGCACAATACAGACCTCATCAGAAGAATAGACGAGATTTGGTCAAGGCGGGCGGCGACATTCCTGAGAGGGAACATCAAGGAGATCATGCTGGTGGTCAGACCGGAAACGAATCCACGTAATTTACCGGGACAATCGGTACACGAACAAGTTAACCGCCAGTATCTGCTTGGTCTGCCGCGCGACGAGTTTGGGTTTGTGGACTATGATACGATTGTGGTTCAAGCGAGGCGGGTGATATTCTCCAATACAGATGCACGCGTAGTGCGAAGTAGCTATGAAATCTACGCTTCGGTGCTGGAGCAGATATCCAAGTCCGCGGGACACTCGAAGCAGACTCTCAAGATTCGCCGGGTAGTGGACATAGACTATGAATCTATTGGTCTGACAAACGTCGAGGGCCGGGCTGCCATCTACAGGCGCACGCGGCGAGGGTGATTAGAAATAATGGATATTCTTTTTTTCAAACAGGGTCCGGGGAATACGAAACGAAACGAAACGAAACGAAACTTGTCAGCCATTCACTTGCGGGATTGCGTGGCTCGCGGTGGCTGCGGTGCTGTTATCGGACGATGTTCCGACATTTCGATTGGCACAGCTTCGTCGGTCGTGAGACTAGTCAACGAACGACCCATCAAGTCGGAATGGAGTGAGGGCTTGGTGGGAACTGATGCGATGATTGGGCAGCATTAATAATTACAAGGAGCGTCATCGTCATGATCATCATTATGGTGTTCCGGTGATCATAGCGACGAGCACCGGTGTTTTTGATGTACTGGTCTTGAGTCATTCTTATTGAAATTCAGCTAGTAATAATTGCTTTACACGTTTCTGGTACCAAGCGTGAAAAACTATTCGCTCTCCCATCATGAACATGTCAAGTGTCCCTGCCAACCGCATGAATAAACAATTTGCGCCTTAGACCTTCAGGTAAATGTTCATAAGTAATAAGTATTGTAACCCTGAACTATATGTAGGTACGTACCTATTCTAGCTACCTGGTTATAGCGTCTTTCGAAGACAAAGCCCCACTGAGACTAATGTTACTCGACCACACTTCAAAGACCCCTTCTATTGACGGCAATCATGATAATCGGCTACAAGAAAGACATAACGTTTGATATGCCAGCTAAATTCTGAACAGCATAGAAGCATGCTGAGAATAGCTACAAAATTAGCTATAAGTTTTAGCCTGAACACTAATTATAAATCCCTGCCATAGTTAATTTTTCCTGTAAAAGGATTCTAAGCAGCGAGAAGGGTGGCATGAGTGGGTGGATTTTGATAGCACGGTACAGTTGCATCAACCCTTTTGTCTAGACCCAAATAGAGGGGCTTTCATCCCCCGCTACGGCTGCCGGATGGTAACCCAACAAATCAATTTATTCTGTTCCCCTCTTCAGACTCCAAATCGCTGCCAAATCGCTGCCACATCGCGAGTAGTCCGAGCCTAGTAGTGGTCTTAGCTGCACTACCTACCATAACTCGCCGCCGACAACCACCACCGACACCACCACCACCACCACCACCACCACCAACCTCTTGTGCCATTATAGACTACGCAGGCAAACGAACCACGATCGGATAAAGCGACTGGCCTCGCCCCTTCCGCGTCCCGCGAATCAAGCAACTAAGCTTAACCAGTGCCGGCGCAGGTAGACAAACGACCGACATATTCGATTCATCCTCCAGATCCTCGAGATCCCCTACGTCGCTATGAACCCTCACCAGAAGAACAAGATTGACGTCTCGGTTAGTACCCTGAAGCTAACCACTTCCATTCCTTTCTATCTGGCCAAGTTGCCCAAAACCTGCTTTCAAATCGCATCAAACGATGCTGCCTTCTGGCCGTTCTGGACCGAGTCTCCATACACACACGCCTTTGTCTTCACTTTCTTTCCAAAGTTCAACCTAGACCACATCATGTAGCCCAACCGAGTCTAAACAACGCAAATAATTCACACAGCCCTTCCACAGTTCAACCCGTGAGAGAAACGAACTAACAATGCTACCCCGCCCCAGTCTCTCACCCCCGACGAGCAGCGTCTCTTCCGCCTGTACGGCAAGCTGCCGTCCAAGTCGGACCACTTCGCCAAGCACCTCAAGGAGCGCAAGTACTTCGACAGCGGGGACTACGCCATGTCCAAGGCGGGCAAGGGCGACAAGCTGGACACGGGCAGCGTCGGCAGCCAGCACCCCGTGCCCGAGAACATCCCGCACCTGTCGAGCCCGAGCCAGACGGGCACCCTCAACGGCGGGCCGGGCCACCAGCACCACCCCAGCGTCAGCGGCGGCGTCGCCGGCGGCGTCGTGAGCGGCCACACCCACCAGGTCAGCGGCGCTGGCGTCGGCCTCTCCGGCAGCCCCGTCAAAGAGAGCAGCCTGTTCAAGAGCGAGTCCAGCGCCAGCGACGAGACGGACAACACCAACGACAAGGAGGGCGCCGACGGCGCCGAGGCGAAGGGGATCCCTATCCGAAGATGAGGGGTGCCCTCGCTTTCTAGCTCATACTTACCGGATTACTCTTCTAAAAGTTTTACGCGTGGAACGAACGGTCATCTCGATTTTTGATTCGCGCGGGGGAGGGAAGGATAGGCAGCACAACGGGCCTAGTATGAAAATGCTCACGCAAGTGCGGGTTTGGTATTAGGAGTCGGAGTTCCGGCAGTGTACAACAACACGCGCTCAAGTCCCACTACTTGTCCTGCTTTCCAGGAATTCTACTCAGTTTATGGTGTAGCAGGAGGAAATTGCCCGAGGAGGGTCAAAACATGGCCGTGTGTGGTTTGTAGGATGTGATCAGGGTGGTATTCACGACGATTCATGAAGTTGTTCGAGGGGGGAACTCTTTCCCCCTTATGGTGGATTCTATGGCGTTAGGGTTGGTTCATGATAGTTGTCCTGATGAACGAAAGGAGGCGCAGAATTTCTGGTTCGCGTTGTAACTTTGCGTGCTCTCACATGCTAGTATGAGTATACTCAGTTGATGATTATTTCTCTCGCCTTTTTCGCTCCGTTAAACGCATGCAGCATTGAGAATTTAACACCATGACATCTTTAATCTTATCCTTACTATTATTTGAGGGTATTTGGCTTTACTTTGCGTTGTTCTCGAGGGTGGCTTACTAACACTTGAAAACCTTGAACAATGTTATATGGCAACGTCACTAGGAAGGAGCGTAAAGCAAGCTTGAATGTGGACATGATAGTTTTCCCAGGGAAAGATTTAATTGAATTTTTTACTGTGTCCTCATGAGCCTCTTTTTGTCTATTCCCTATTCCCGGATTAGAAATGCGACTATTTTGGCTGCACTCAACTCCTTACGGCCGTTATCCTTTAGTATCCATTCCTAATCCTCTCCTGTTCCCGCCATTCCCCTACCATTTCCCTATGAAAATTTAGAACGAACAAGCCTTGTCAGCCATGGCCTTAGCACCCTCGAACGTCTTGTTTCCTCCGATGAAGCCCGACGCATGCACAAAGACACCACCGGCCACGCCAGTGATCTCATCGAGAGCTTCGTCGCGCGCGCCCCGCCAAGGTTCAGGCAACGCCTTGCGGCTCTGGAAGGAGTCCTTAGTCACCGGCACGGCCTGTATCCTCCACTTGGCGTCGGGCGTGGGCTTCTCGGCGTATAGCACGTAGAGCACCTTGTTCTGATCTTCCGTCTTCTGCTCCTCCTCTAGCGTGTACAGATGGTCCTTCCACGGCACGGCCTGTCCCTCTAGCACCATGATACGGCCCTCGGGGTCGTACTCGAGTCGCTTCGCGTACGCGGCCTGCACGATGACACGCGCCGGCAGCCACGCGGACGTGTAGTAGGTGAGGTCGAGGTCGAACTCCTCGCCGATGCGGCTGCTCGCCTTCTCGAAGCGCGCATCCTCGGCGGCCTGGGCCTCGGCAGAGTCCGAGGGCAAGGGCTCGTTCCAGTTCGCATTCAGCCGCCCCACGACGGCGCCCAGGCCGAACCCCCCGTCGCTGAAGCGCTTCTCTACCCCCGCGGCGGCCAGCGCGTCCGGGTCGTAGGCTGAGATGCCGTTATCGTGGGCGTCGAGCGCCTCGATGAAGGACTCGTATACCTTCCGCCATACGACGCCGACGTCCTCGCTGTCCTCGCTCTGGTTTAACTGTTGCGCCACGAGCGCCTTGCCGAAATGCAGGTACACGAGCCCCGCGCTCGACAGCTTCGTGGGACGGCCGGGAAACGTGGTGGTGAAGGTCCGCTGGTGGTGGTCGTAGCGGTTCTTAGCGGCGTCGTACTCGCCCCCGACATCGACGACGGTGTGGCAGGTCGCCAGAAGGGCCGGGTCGCGCGTCCGCACAAGCGACGCCGAGGCGTACGTGGGTAGTTGACGCAGCATGTGTACGGCCAGCGCCTCGTCGGCGTGGAAGTGTCCGTTGTGCGTGCCGATGGTAACCCCGCCATCTGACGTCTTGAGGCGCTTCGCTGCGTTTTCGGCCATTTTCGTGAGGGTGCGGAGCATGCACTGGTGGAGTGAGGCTTTGTGGTCGGGGTTTTTCTCTTTCTTTTGGGTATCTAGGTAGGCGTAAGGCTACCTGTGTAGGTAGTTGTTCTAGGTTATCTTCGAACCTATGGTGAAGAATACTAGCGAGGCGGCAAGCTGCACCGTAAATGTGGGGTTGACTCGCCAACCTTTACTTAGGCCTGCAGCGGGGCTTTGAGCAGGGGTGTTAGGCGGGAGGTACCTTACTTGCTGTAGCCACCCTAGCGAGCACCCATCAAGCCAAAGCCCGGGACGGGGAACGCGTGTTGATGGAAGGAGGCGTGGCACACCCTAAAACGGCAAACTTGGATACATCACTGTAATCTGTAATCAGTAGTCCGCCCGTCGTCGCAGCCCCCAAATCTGTCTGTTCTACGCTGCAAAACCAGCTGCTGCCCTTTCCTTTCTGTATCCTCGACCAAAGTTTAATTTCTACTTCTATTTCCATCGCCTGCTCCGTCTCCGGGACCTCCAGTCATTTACTTTCATCCATCTTTCTATTCTATTTTCGTCTTGCATCTTTTCTGCATTCTTCAGCAAACTTTCGTCGCGACATCATAATAGCCACAACATAATCAAACACTTGTACGCACGCCAGCGTCATCATGGATCACTCTGGAATCAAAACAGAGCCTGATCTGCGCGATCGCATGCACGACGACGCGCACATGGCTGATACTCGGCCATCGTACAAGTCATGGAAGAAGAAGTACCGGAAAATGCGCATCACTTTCGACCAGAGAATGCGAGAAAGCGAGGACTTGCATTCGCTTGAACAGAAGGCGATGCGAACTGCCAAACGCCTTGCTATTGAGAATGAGTAGGCAGCCCCGTGTTGTTTTCTATCACCATGCTTTGGTAAGCGAACTACTGCTGACGGACTGCGCTGTACAGCCGCCTAATGGACTTGTTACTGGACATCAATGAATCGCCGCAGATTCCCTTCGAGAGACGCATAGACCTCAATCTCGATGATGACGATGACGACGATACAGACAGCGATAACTCCGAAACTACTCAGAAGCCTACCAAGTCTCTTAAGAAGCTCATCCAAGAAGTGCCGCATCAAAGTTACGAGGAATATACGCAACGGTTCCCCGAGCTGCGGGAAGACTTGGAACCTGTGGATTCCCAGACTCACCCGACGTCCTTCCTCACGGCAGACGATGTTGACGAGTACTTGCATCAACTCGATATGCGTCTCGGGCTCAAGCCGAAGCCTACTCTAGCACCCTCCGTTGTTGGGACCAACGTAACTACAAACTCGCCTGCAAATTTTGCGTTGCGTAACCCTACCAGCGTGTACAATTGGCTTAGAAGGCATGCGCCTAAGACGTTCCTACAAGATCTCGAGAAGGAAAAAGACAAAGACAAAGATGACCGAGAGAAAGAGGATGGTCGCAAACGTAAAGGTGGTGCTTCCCGTAAGAGGCAGTCTGCCGCCGGTCGTAAGGAGAAAGAGCGAGAGAAGGAAACCGCCGAGTCGATGGATTGGGACGAGGAAGCGGGCTATGAGGCTCCCCCGGCTGGCACTCTTAAGGGTAAAAGGAAACGAGACGAGGATCCGGGATACCGACCTAAGGGAGGCTCTAGTCGCCCTACCAAGAAGCGAAAGAGTAAGGACTTGAACGTGCAGCCCTCTAAGCCTTCTAAGGCGAGGAAATCGATGTCTTAATACTCTAAGGGATTTCTTGCAAGCCTTGTAATTGCAAATAGTGGTGGAATTGTGACTAAGATTGTATTGTTATCGGTCGATTTGCATGGATTACTTGGGAATAGAGGAAGGAGGTTGTCTTTGGACTTCCCACTTGGCGTTTAGACTCGGAAAACATGTATAATAACATCATCGCATGCGGCTTCTTTCGGCCTATTGGCTTCGGGGGAAAAAGAAACTTGTTATTCTCATGACCAAACAGTCTTGATACCCATAGAGCGCTCTAATCGCTTTGACGGTATGATGTGCAGCGTCAAGGTGAGGATCAACCCTCCCATGGACTTAAGTACCTAAATCTCAACATCATGTCCGATTATGAGTGAGATGTACTTTACCTATCCAGCATCTGGAATAACATCAAACACTAAGTAGTTGGTCTAGATTCTTAAACGGCACCCAATCAAAGAACTCCTTTTTGCTATAGTGGATCTTCACTTCATCGACCACGCACCAACCAACGTCAGTCACGCCAATATTCACATTGCACCTACTTGAAATTTGTCTATGTAACCAGTCTGTTCCTTCACCACTTGGAAAAGCATAAACGACGAAAGCTGCATACCTAGAGACAGTTACGTTACTTGAAGAGTTTGGCCAGCCTCTACGTCATAGTCACTACGTCTCTGCTTTAGGTTCATTGCTGGGCAGAATTCTAACCCGTGGACCAAACAACTTACAAGACTCCTAGGGAGAATCAACGTGAAAAAAAAAAAAAAAAGCTTGAACGGTCACCCGTTTCATTATCATCATAGGCGACGAAAGACAAACACCATCTCCTCTTCTCTCACAGACGCCAACAAGCAATAGAAAAAATGCCGAACCGCAAAACCTACATAGTAGAGCACCTAGACCCCGAACTAGGTCCATGGAGCGAGCTCGAGTACACGGCGATCGCGAAGGAGACGGCGCGGGCGGGCGGGACTTTCATACTCTCGTCACTCCCGCCCCAGCTCGCCGCTAACCTGCCCGCCAAGCTCACCGAGGTCGAAGGGTTCCGGCCTGAAACCCGCGGCGTCGAGGAGATGTATCCGGGCGAGGAGCGCAAGAGAGTCTGCCTGCTCGACCCCCGCGCCGAGAAGGATATTAATCCGGATGATAAGGCGCTTTTTGATACTTTTCTTTTTGGTGGCATTTTGGGTAAGTTGGTCTTATTTTTTCGTATTTTTTAAAAGAAAAAAAAACGCTTCTTTGAAACGGTGGTGATGATGTTAAAACTGGGCGTTTTGTTTGCCGATTTGGGATTTTAAAGGTTCACTTTCGGTTTGAGGAGGGGATCTCTTCATAGCCACATGGATGGAGGGGTAAAACGCTCTGCGAGTTAGAAGCGAAGTCGCTTTAATCATTTTTAGGTCTTCAAGTTCTTCCTGATAGATAGTTGACTTGCTGACACATTCTCATAGGCGACGATCCGCCAAGGGGTACGTAGTTTGCCCTCTCGCTAGCACGATGTGAAGACACGAAGAAGAGTTACTTACTTGTCATACCTCTATAAACAGATCGCACCGGCGAGCTCCGCGTTAAAGGCTTCGAGGGCAGACGTCTCGGCCCCGTGCAAATGACAACAGACACGGCTGTGCGGGTGACACGTATGGTGATCGACGAGCAATGTAAGCTTCCGTTACCAAGCATTCTATTTTTCTTCCTTCTATCATCTTCTCTGCTGCCTACTGAAACTAGTCACCATGAAAACATATGGGGACCTGACCTATTCTATCTATGTACCAATTCGTTTTTTTTTTATAATTAATGTTGAACCTATCCAGTTACCCTAAATATGGTCCCATATATCGACCACCCGGATCTCAAGATCAATGAGCACGAGAGCACCGAGATGCCGTTCCGTTATGTCAAGGGAGATGATGGAAACCCGGTGATGCCCGAGGTGAGTTCTATTTCTTGTTTGTGGTATATCAAAGTTAGGGCTAGTACATTTTGAGTATTTGCGTCGGTGTACCCAAAGACATTATTTTCCAATCCACTCGTTGTATCTCGTCGATTATAGAAGACGAGGTCAGCTAACTAACGCTTGAACATTAAAGGGCATGATTGACCTCATCAAGAAAGACGCGGATAAGAGCATCGATGACCTATTCTAAGGTACACTTGTCCCGACTTTTCGGCCTTGTGGTTGCGGAGCTTACGGTAACAAGACTGGGAGCTCCGATGCAAGCATAATAAAAAACTGCAAAATCAGAACAGTTCAAGACTATCGCAATTACTATGAGGTCCATTTATTGGCGGACTTGATTGTGAAATATACATATTAGTCTTCATCCTCGTCCATCTCCCCTTGGTCGTCCTCTTCGTCTTCATCGTAGTCGTTATTGTCGTCATCTTCCTCCTCCTCGTCTTCTTCTTGTTCATCGTCCACATCGGCCTCTATAATTCCTTCCATCGGAGTAAGCGAATCATCCTGCCCCTCTTCCAGATCATCCCAACGGAAGGGCGTTGGCGTGGATAAACTGGACTCCCCATCAGCAGGTGAAGCCACCCTGGAAGAAGCAACTGAGGTTGGGTCCTGCGCGGGTGCTTCTAGCGGGAAGAGCGCCCATTTCCCTCGCGCTCGGCCGCTTCCCTTTCTCCTACCGCCACGACGCGGCCTCTCCTCGAGGCCACGAACGGCATGCAGCTTATTCGGGTGGGCCCAGCGGCCCCGGCGGTGTGTTCGAACCCCCTTCACTTTCGTTTGTGCCCGTTTTCCTTGCATACTCCGTGCGATGACCGTGACATCATCGGTCTCGCCCTTCCGCCTCTTGAGAGCGATCAAATCGGCAAGAAAATTGCGCTGGTCAATCCGCTCCTGGCTTGCTTTCAGATCGACGGGTGGAATGATGGTCTGAGGTAGGTGAGCGCTGGCGCGTTGACGCTCCCTCGCGTTGACCTTCGGCTTGAATTTCTGCTCCGTAACGTTGATTCGGGAAGAGCTTGCTGCCAGAAGATCAACGCTATCTGCGAGATGTCGGAGGACGGGCAATGGGTTTTCTTCGTCAGATCGTGTCATGAGAAGCTCTGTCGTCGTATTCTCGCACCATTGCCCAGCGAACACACGGCCTTTGTATGAGATGATAGGGTTCTCGGAGTGCAGTTCTAAGATTTGTACCTTCTCGGAATTGGCGCTGTCGTCATCTTGTGCACCAGAAGGCCGCTTGCCCTGATCATCTCGGGAAACTTCAGGCTGGTCCTCATCGTCGCGCTCCGCATCAGAGCTGCCAGCACTACTCGCAGCACTGTTATGCGAAGCCCGATTGGTAGTTTTGCGAAATTCGCTGGCTCTTTGAAGTTGCCACCTACCACGAGAAGGGAAGTCATTACTTTTCACCTGTTCTTGAGCCTTGAAATCGGCTTTAGATAGGTCTAAAGTCACGTAGAAGGTCTGATGCATGTCAGTTTCACGTAGTCTAAGAGATATTGGATGGAGGGTCGTACCTCGGTCTCGGTAGCCGAATACTCATACTCCCATTCAGACTGGTCATCCTCTTCAACACGTCCTCGACCTTGAGGCGGTATAGAAGATGTTATCTCAGGGCTTCGAAGCCTAGGATCTAGCAGGTTGAGACTAGCCATCAGGTCGGTGTCGGCTAAGCTTTACACTTCTATGATGGGCGGATTTCATTGAGAAAGATGTGCAGGGCGAAGAGGTGGCTATCATGAAAGGAGCAAGCTAGCAAGCTTGGAGTTTGAATTGGCTACATTGATGAGAGATAGATAGCAAGACATTGGAGGTTTCAATGCTTCGATGTTCCATGAACGAGGATTAAGATAAAAGCTGGGAGCTCAAATGGCGGTTAGCAAATTAATTCGTCTGGTCGTCTAGCCCAGACCGGTAAGTGTAGCTGCATACTGACAGTGGGTCTGTACCATGCGCTACAGCCTGCAGGTCAAGGGTTAGCTTGCTCTTTTCAGCGACTTTGCCGGGCGGTCAACAGTGGCAGTACGTCGCAACGGGTATTGCACTTGGAGGGGCACCGCGAATGCCCCTCATCCCTGCCTGCAAACGCAGGAAGGACTCTTGAGTCATCCTCTGACTTGGTCGTATCCTAGTCTTATAGCACCACACGCATAAATTCCAAGAGGAGAAAACTTCACACTCAGAGTACTCCTTCGGTACATACGATAACTACCTTGAATTTGGCGCCGCTATTAAGCAACAACTTGCCGACGGCAGCAACCCGTTGACAATGCCGAAAGTCCACCTGCTCGACTACGTCGCCGGAAACGTGCGGTCCCTTGTCAACGCGATAGAGAAAACAGGATACAGCGTGGAATGGGTACGGACACCCGAAGAGGTAGCGAACGCCGACAAGCTGATCCTCCCGGGCGTGGGACACTTCGGTCACTGTCTTAGCCAACTCGACTCTGCCGGATACCTACCCGCCATAAAAGCCCACATCGACGCCGGGAAACCGTTTATGGGTATATGTGTAGGGCTGCAGGCGATATTTGAAAGCTCTTCAGAAGACCCTGCAGTGGCTGGATTGGGGCTTATAAAAGGAGAGCTGAACCGTTTTGACGATACTAAAAAGGCCGTGCCGCACATCGGCTGGAACAGCGCCAACGCCTCGAGCAAGAGCCTATACGACCTCCGGCCGGAGAGCAAATACTACTACGTCCACTCCTATAAATACCCCTACGTTAAGGGCGAGTTGGAAAGCCAAGGTTGGACGGTTGCTACGGGATCATATGGCAAGGAAACCTTTGTTGGCGCCGTAGCGAAAGGAAATGTATTGGCGACGCAGTTCCATCCTGAGAAAAGCGGCGTCGCCGGGTTGAGGGTACTAAAGTCGTTCTTGACCGGCGAGGGGCAGAAGACGCTGGGGCAAGATGTGAAGGGACCAGCATCAACAGGCGGCCTGACACGGCGCGTGATCGCGTGTCTTGACGTGCGAACAAACGACCAGGGTGATCTCGTCGTGACAAAGGGCGACCAGTACGATGTGCGGGAAAAGGGCGATGACCGCAATGTGCGGAATCTCGGCAAGCCCGTCGAGATGGCCAAGAAGTACTACGAGCAGGGTGCGGACGAGGTGACGTTCCTTAACATTACCAGCTTCCGCGACTGCCCGCTAGCCGACCTGCCCATGCTCGAGATTCTACGGCGCACATCCGAGACCGTCTTCGTGCCATTGACCATCGGTGGTGGCATCCGGGACACTGTCGACACGGACGGCACCAAGGTCAGCGCGCTCGAGATCGCTACGATGTACTTCAAGAGCGGCGCTGACAAGGTGTCCATCGGTTCCGACGCCGTCCTGGCCGCCGAGGAGTACTACGCCGTTGGACGCAAGCTATGGGGCAACACGGCCATCGAACAGATTTCCAAGGCGTACGGCAACCAAGCTGTCGTCGTCAGCATTGATCCGAAGCGTGTATATGTGCCCAAGCTCGACGCGACGCGACACAACACGCTACGCACGCGCTTCCCCGGTCCTAAAGGAGAGGAGTATTGCTGGTACGCCTGCACCATCAAGGGCGGCCGCGAGACGCGCGATATAGACGTCGTCGAGCTCGCCCAGGCAGTCGAAGCCATGGGCACCGGCGAGCTTTTGCTCAATTGCATCGACCGCGATGGTACCAACAGTGGCTTCGACCTTGAGCTCATCGCCCAGGTTAAGGCCGCTGTGCGCATACCGGTTATCGCGTCTAGCGGTGCTGGCAACCCCGCACATTTCGAGGAGGTTTTCCGAGAGACAACGACGGACGCCGCCCTGGGAGCGGGCATGTTCCACAGAGGCGAATACACAGTGGAACAGGTCAAGGACCACTTGGCCACGTCTGGACTGGAGGTGCGGAAATTCGAGGGTGGTTTATAATAATCGGAGCCATTCTGACAGTTTTTAACATTACAAGACACAATTATAGACGGCGTTGGTGGTCAGACACTTAGAAGAGACAGCATTGGGAACTTTAGTGGACTACTTGCATGTGTATTGATTGATAGAGAGCCCTGGCTATGAAGAGCTATGGCGGTATCCCCATAGAACTGCAAATTCGGATCAGTCCGTGAAACTCCGACTCCCTTCTGCACAATGCATGCTTTTGAATTCCGAACATTAATACGCAATGTAGAATGCTAAACGGTACCGAAATCCATGCGATGAACTCCGACTCCAAACCAAGTGCAGGTCGAAACAATTTGTTGCATCAATGATTCGCAAGAAAGAAACAAGCCGAGCCGTAGTTTCAATTAAGATTTTAGGGAAGGTTTAAACCTCCATTCCCAAGAAGAGCCACTTGTTGCTGACGACATCGAGATCTTCCGCCCAATGGTCGAGAGCGGTCAGCTCGAAACCAACCCACTGTAAACTTCGCATCAAGGACTTCGCGTGGTCTTCTGGCATTAGTCGGTCCAGGCAGATGACGACGTTAGAGCATCCCAGCGGAACATCAGCCAGCTCGATTAACGCAATGAGCCTGGGTTTCAGTCAGTACGAGGAAAAGAGGGTCTCCGTATGGGCAGAACGCACGCTTGTTTGAGATCCCGGCCGACAAGTCCGCCGTCGAAGAATGCGAACAACGACTTCTCATTGCCCTTCTCGGCCACGAAAGCCCGGAAACTCGCGCCTCCCGCGTAGTCCCAGAACTCCATCCAACCCTTGATGTCGACGGCGGAGCCGAGGCTAGTGCCCGGCAGCGAAGACGGCGGCGTTGGCGGATAATGGTCGGGTGGCATAAGCGCACCTTGAACACCAGTCAGGCAGGAGCCATTACCGACCGCGTTCCGCTCACCTTGGAACACGGCCCTCATGGTCTCACAAAAGAATCTCTCACATTCTTCCCTGATCTGAAATGTTGCCCCCCCTCGGCGGCTAGTGGTGGTGCTGCGGTTTAGGTTGCTCGTAACGGTGTTGCCGGAGCTGCGGTGCTGCTTGGGCTTGGGCTGCAGAGCGAGCTCGTTGGACGAGGTGATGGCCGCGAGGGGGGGGCTTGACGGAGGGGATGGTAGTCCTGAGATAGGAACCTCAGGAATACCACTCGGCCCCTATTGACGATCGATTGTCAGCACCTCGGCACGTCCATGTCGGGGGAGAATGGGAGAATGGAAGACTGGCGGTTGATGACTTACCTGCAGCCCCGGTAGTGCAGTAATGGAGACCCTTGAGCGAGGCGGCGGAGTCGACCAGATAGCAGCTGGCGAGGACATTCACCTTGCGGGCAACATCCTCGCCATAGCAATTACTACTACTACTTAAGTTACTGTTTTTCATTGGCGCCATTGTGAATGGAATCCAGGGTTATCGATTGAGAAGGTGTGTTCGGTTGTGATCTGTCGACTTGCGCGCAGCGGAAGATAGCTGGCTACGGGGATTGACTGGAAGAGCTGTGATGCGTAAAGTTGGTAAAGATTAATGGGGGAGACAGCGGCTCAAATGGGCGAAAAAGAAAAAGAACGGGTGGCGGTCAACAAAGTGGGGGCGTTTATCAGCCAGCCAATGGCGGGTTTGTTCTGGAAACGGCGGCGGCTTTATCCTGTGGCCCAGGCGGTACAGGCTGTACACTACAGCTACGCTAATACGGTTTGGTATAGTTGAAGTTCGCAGTGAAGACAGGGTTCAAGGATGATAACCAATGGTAATACAGAACCGGAACACGGACAACGGCTGTACCCCGCAATGTACCCATATTCTATATCACGTGGACCTCAATGGATCGAACCATCAATCCGGAAAAGCGGCCGTAGGGCGTCAATGAACCAAAGAAAGTAATCAGCTAGACTAGCTGCATCTCCATATGTAAACTTGTCGTTGCTGTCAAGCTTACGCATAGTACAGTCATAGAATTGCGCCAAATACAGTTATTGGTTGAACGTTTCAGTTCAAGAATTCAATAATTCGACATTCCACGTATCGGATCCCTTTTTAAGGTGCTACTGGAACTTTGATCAACAAGGTAGGTATCGTTGTGGTACCGTCACGATGACGCAGTCAACCAAACATTGGTGACCTTTCGGAATTGCCTTCTCGAGAAATGCGTCACGCCAGCGAAACAACTACCCATGGCTAGATCCAGTTGAGTGGCCCTCAATACGCGCTGCTCTCAGAGAAGATTATTTCATCAATCACGACTCATAGAGGACATGATGTTCTGGAAGATCTTTACTCATTGACGATCGAGCCAGTCATGCAAAATGTCGCACAAGTAATATGCGTGTGCACATAAAATAATGACCGAGGCGCCAAGAGCTGTCAGATCCGTCGGTAATGTTGTGTCACGAAGGAACTCGGGAATCGTGTTGAATTTGGGACAAAATCTTGGAACTGCAATGATCATTACCCCGTGCAAGTTCGGTGGTTCACATATATGAGTGTGTGTGTGTGTGAGAGAGAGAGAGAGAGCTGCAGAGGCTTTTTGCTTGTCAATCGAATTGTTAACGGTCGTTTGTGAAGTGAAGTTATACACAGACCTACAGGATAATACTATGGATGATATCCCCGTAACTCTTGTGGCAAGGCTGAGCCTCAGGGAAGCTTCGCTTAGTCTACGACAAGGCCCCTACATCCATAGAGTCCAAGGCACCGGAGATCATGTTCAGGAGTACTCCGAGCCTGTCAACCAAAACCAAACCTTCATTTGCTACTGAGGTGGTAACCACCTTGAATGCCGGTTGATGCCGACAGAGTAAGTCCAGCCTCAGGGATTGCGAGATCTAATTAAAGCACACGCCATATGAAAGTGAAAGCCCTGGGTGATAGTTCTGTGGGAGATGACCTGCCAATCGTATCTCTCGTTAATACAGTACATCGCGATGGCTTTTACAACGTCACATTGCCGGTCGGCGATCGAATAGCACATCACATGCGAGACATGCACCTTGGGCGTTTCCTTCCGATGAGCATCGGAAACCTCCCGCATGAAGTCGTTAGCCACATTCGTCACATGTTCATACGTCAAACCACATCACAGAAGCCACATTGCTTCTCAAGATAAGTTTGCATGTACTTTCGCCTTTTTCACGGAAGCTGATCAGATTAAAAGCAGTGCCACACATGTATTGGACAGCCCGCGTCAATGCGGGCCAGTCATAGGCGAGGATTTTATGCGAAGCAATACTTCGGCAGTTTGATCCAATAGCACTACATCGGGTGTTCCGTCTCTACTACTGTCACGATAGGGGAGATCCCATGACGCCCGCAGATGTCCCGGAGCAACCCGTATCCCAGAAATAGCACGGTGAAGCTTCGGTGAGGTGTGATCCTGTCTTGGTAGAACTGATCTCTCGTTATCGCTCATGCTTAACGTGCCAAAAAGATGACGAAAGGTGTCACGAGGGAGAAAGAGCCCTGTTGTATATAGCCAGATAGTGTCCACGAAGGATATAGAGACCTCCGCGCAACAACAAGTGTCTATTGCCTACCGCAAGCGCAGGGTTCTGACAAAAGGTCGATTATTCGAGCCGTCTCCGGGTTTTTATCCCATCCTCGTCATATCTAGCCTCCCTAGTTTCTCTCATCTCCGACCCATGCGCCTTGTGCCTCTTATTATACTCCCTCTGCCTTTGGTTGGGTGTGACAAGAGCGGGCCGCGCCTTCACTGCCCGCTTGGGCTGGGTATGCCTTTTATCAACAGTACTCGTCTCACTATTGAAAACCCAAATTGCATTATCCGCCGGCTTCCTGGCCCGTTTGTATGTGTCTCTTTTCTTCTTATGATACTTTTTCTCTTCTCTCTCGAGACGGTAGTCGGCGAAGCGAGTCAACCACTTAGCGCGTGTCAGGAACAGGTAGAAGAGCAGAACTAATATCAACAGACCGGCTATCGCGCCTATGACGATGCCAACGATCTTGTCAGGGGATAGTACGATGTGCGTTAGCTCTGACGATAAAAGAGGAGCCCCCGTCGGTACCACGGTCATAACCATGCTCTCGCTTGTAATCGTCGTCAATGTGATTGTTGCTGTTCTCGAGATAGTGATTGTTGTGAAACTTGTTAGGGAGGGCCCACGCGTTGTATCGGTTGGTTGGCAGTAGGATGAGTTCGCTGTGCTTGTCGTTGGATAATCATCTTGGTTTCGAATTGGAATTTCAATAGACGGACGTAGAGGATATGAAATGTCTTCTTGAGTGAGGGCTGATTGGAGATGAAGCGGTGAGTTTTGGCAAGTTAGTTTCTACTATAGAGGGAGTTTTACTTACTGCTGGGTCTCGAAATGAGAGTTATTGTCTCTACGGCCTCGCTCAGCGCTCCCACCATATTATTTGGAGTAATTTTATGGGAAGATATAAATGGATTGAAAAACTTTATACTCAAAAAATATTCCCATTTAACGGGTCAGAATATTTTTCAATGAAAAATGTGGCAGGTAATAGAGGACCTGGAGATTTCAATTTCTCTTTGTCCTGGAAGCGTGAACTAAGCGATAAGATAGTGGCCTTATGATGTGTCATAATTCTGCTAGAATATTCGTTTGATACTCATAGAGAGAGTTGATCTTGCTTGTAGCAGACGATTGTCCAATTGATCACCTACGACTATCGATTTCATTATTATGTAACAGAAGTTGGCGTGTAGAATGTATAATCTTTGATGAACTCACGTCACCGATAGGATATGCCCACTTCTTCAACCTGAAAAGTCTACACTTAAGTCATTTATGACAGCTCAATAAGTTACCAGGCATCACCCCAGGGGACTCATTACCTAAGACCGAATACATTTTCATCATGCTATCATATCATATGGTGTCATACGGAATAACCCAAGGTAGTAAAGATGCGTATATCCGATGTCAGGGGTTAGATCATGTTATTCATCTGTAACGCGGCGGTCTACATATTCACCTACCCGTTGATTGCCTGATCACGAAACAGGCACGATAATGGGTGATGATAATAGATAGACGAAAGCTACGCTTTCGTGTATATATAGACCTAGTTGCCGCCAGAGCTGAAGGGAGGAAGCCAGTTCAGTATGGTTCCCTTGCGGCCATAGATGATTATATGCGAATAGAACACCAGTTCCGAGCCTCATCCTCGTTACGTATGGGCCATCAATCAAAGATTTTATCATGGTCTCTGCAATAACCAGAGTTGTTTTCCTCGATGGTCAAATTCTTGATTTTGATTTAGTTTTTAAAACACTGATAACACCAAGTCTTACCAGAACCCCTTTCAACGAAAACCCGTTGGTCTCGGAGCCCCGGAGTAGCGATAGTTCAATGGATTATCCTCAGTCAGTCCTCCATCCGATTCGACCATTGAAACTATTCTTGATACAAATCATCAAATATTTTCGGCAAGGCTTAAGCATAATATTCGAGTCTACTGCATAGCGAGACGGGTACCATTGTTCTTTGAATAGGTAAATCAATGGATAAATCGGTCGATATGAATGAACAATTGATCTGTTGGCGAGCATGTCCGTTATTCATAACACGGAGAGGCAGATCTTATTTATTGATGAGAATGTATATCACTTCATGCGGCTACGCTACTAGGCCCGGACGATATTCTGTATAAATATCCATTTAGGTTGACACGCTCGATTTGATAATAGATAAGTATAACCTGCAAGAAGTCGTTCTCTTGTAGCAGTCGTTAAGACGCAAGAATTAGACCAGATTCAGAAAGGTTTATAAAGATTGGACTCTGAGACTGTTTCTGGATCTGTGTTCGGCTATGAAGTATGATATATATCGTTTATCGTCATTTCACCACGTTTCTTGCAGAAAGAATGGGCTTCGAATTTTCTCAGTCTCAGGAGCTGACCTTCTCCCTCCCCACTCTCAAGTTCCCACGTTGGACTATAGCGGCCCCCAACTGTTGAACCTAGGCAAGGCGGTAATTCAATTGGAATAGATACGCTTATTCTTCCCTTTTATGTCAGACAATTTTGTTATTATCCTTCAATTTCAGAGATTCAAGACCGAATTCCAGTCACATTCAAGTTACAATCTTCTGCAGCTCATCAGCACTACCTTTCTCCCATGGATGCAATTCCTCCACTTGACATATTAAAGCCTCATGTTGGGGGCTTCTGGGTTTAATTGTAGCTTCGAAGGGCTCCACACGGCTGATAACGCCCGGTGTAAACCGTGGGGTTGGCTCAATCTCAAGACCATTCTCGTCCAGGCCCTTGCTAATGTTAAAGACGGCTAAGGACTGGGCGATAGTTAGCCAAGCGGACGTATCGGCAAGATACCGGCCAGGGCAAATACGGCGTCCGTAACCGAAAATATGGTTTGTCGGATCTGGAGCCGGATCAGAACCTAGATAGCGTGATGGGTTGAACTCCGAGGGATTGGGATAGACCGCCGGATCATGTGTAAACCACCTATTAATGTAGTTAAGTCAGAGACACTTCTTTTATCTCTGCCGCGATTTTTGCTAGTGCATTTTGTATAAGTCACTTACCAGATGTTAGGTATTACTAAAGATCCCTTTGGAATAAAAAACCCGTCGACAATATCTTCGGCGGTTGTAGCGTGAGGAAGGGCCATCGGGACTACGGTGTGCCAGCGCCAAGCCTCTGTTAATACAGCGTCGATGCTGCAACACTCGGCGTCAGTTAAAGCCAATTGGCGTGAGATTTGTGAATGTTTTAGGAGAATCTAAACACTCTCCTACAAAAGAAAGCCCATGCCTTAAAAAGTACCAAAACAAGGAGGGAACGGTCCCGGAAATGACTCACTAAGGGAGGTTCTCTCTGTCACTATACATAGGAAGTCTGCCAATCCCGATGACCCGATCGATCTCCTCTTGAGCCTTACGTTGGACTTCGGGAAATAGCATCATGGCGAAGAAGAACGACGTTATTGTGTTGACTGTCTAATAGTTCACAGGTCAATTTGATGATTCTTCCAATATCGCCAAGAGGGATTGAGTTTGACATACGGTATCGGCGCCACCAGCATACATGCCCATCTGTTATAACTATTTTCAGTATTGCGTTCCTCATGGGGGTGTCAAGCTATTAAAGATAGCCTGCATTAAGGGTAAATAGCGCTGTAGATTACTCACAGCAACAAACTTGAGCACTTCATCATCTGCCGGAGATAAAGTACCACCCTTACTCTTATAAAAATCCGTGACAAATGACTTCTCAGAAATACCATTGGCCATTCGGTGCCGAGCGAATACTAATGGCTTCTCTGTAACCTCCTTCAAGGTAGCTCGCCATCGTCTGCCTATTTCCTTCCACCCTGTACCGGGCATCCACCCGGGAATGTATTTCACTGTGAAATTTCAGCCTTTATGTCCCGTTAGAAGGTGCTTTGGTGACTTGGATAAACTTACGAGCAGGGATGATGTCTACCCACCATGTCCCCGGGGTAGTAGCTGCAGCAAAATGACCCATCGCTTCATCGACTAGAATCCTCGGAGTCAGCTTATCGCCATCTTTAGTATGACTTGCGAGGGTTCCAAAAGCTTCTAGACTCCCTCGAATCAAAAGGAAAGCCTAAGATGGCAAAAATAAGAAGAGAACGATTCCGAGAATTACTCACTGAGATCGACCAATGGATCTGGCTTGTTAGCGTCTGGTTCTACTGTGTATCCGTACTGGAACCCTCCGAGTTAGTTGTCGTCTCTTAAGTCTTAGAGGTTCATGAAGCTTTGGACACCGCCTCACTCCAGAGTAGGAACTTGCGCTCAGAAGTTCCCCAAGCAAAAATAAAAAAGCTCCAAAAATTACTCACTACAATTTTGAGGATTATTGCGCCGGCCTCACTGTCAAGTTGGCACCAATTAGGTCAGCGGATCATACAGCGGAGTATCATATTCTGCGTACGTCCTTATGTGATTGAGAAACAGCTCTGGCTTCTTTAAGACACGGAAGAGAAATCGGTGCACTTCTTTCTCTTGTAATGGCAGATATGGCATGACAGTCCGATGAGTTCCAATCAACATATGTGACACCTTTCGATGCAGACGGTGTATATCGCCGTATTGTCTCATGCCGAGAATTTCGGACCAGCCGGAACTTAAAACGAGTGAGCCTCTTTATTGTGAAGAAAGCTGGATAGACAACTCGCTCACAGGTCGGCAAGTTCTTGTCTGGGCCGATTCGAGTATTTCGAGGACTTTTTCTCAAAGAGTTCTCTCGCTAGGTCTGGGGAATGTAGAATCACAAACGTTGTACCTAATGCCGTTACGGAGCTAATGGGGCCTACCGTCCGATACATATGTCAGTAGGCATGTTGAAATCTACCACCACAATGAAGCATTGATGATAGATAATAGAGAAAGCGACTTGAAGAAATAAACCCGCGAACCGTAAATGTCCTTGTGTTTCAACCAATGCTCCCATTCTCGTTCACCGTGGGTGGGAAGATCGCCGAGGTTTCCAAGGATGGGCACTGTAACGCTTGGAGGTCAGAGGTGGGCTCAAACGAGGGTCTGGCTCTATGATCGCTCTCATAACTAAAACATCACAAGATAAAAACGACTCCGACTATTACTTACGTCCCTTTGGTCCTGGTGGTAGAAGACCTGGCTTCTTTTTAAAGATGAATAGGATACTTTTCAGACCAATAAAAGTAGTGACGACCAAGAGGAGGGTTCCTACGAGCAAATTTATAGCGGCCATGATTGAAACGCTTTCGTATAGCTGAGGACGTTTGTTGGAAGTTTCTCAAAATCTGATAAAACGATTAGAGTAAACAGAAGATGAGTTTGATGTTGAATTCACCCACCAACGTTATTTATGTAGCGATTTCGAACAAGCTAATGCTATAAATGACGTAAAATACCACCATCTGCTTTATTAGTTGACTTCATGTCCAGATGTGCATGACCTCAGCTGCGTTGTTTGAATTTAGACATGTCTCTATGGATACGGCGGCACCCATGATGAGTTGTTTGATAACCTAGACTTACCACAGTGCTACCCAAAATATGTTGATCTTACAACCCCCCACAGCTATTCCCTTGTAGAAACCGACGAAATGCATAGACTATTGCATCTATCTACTATGGGTGTGCTACCCTTTGATGTAATGACCAGGTGTTGAACCGAAGTATTATGCATACATTTATACCTACTTGAGTAAAGGTATGCTGCGTCTCAGATAGGAGCCCATCTACTTCTACCACCCTACTTGCTACTCGTGGGACTTTCTACACATGAATGTATGGCTCTATATAGTTACGTGGTGGTGCCTGTCTCGCGTGTGCGGCTGTGCCCCATACGAGCCACTTAAACTGATGTGGAACCCGCACACACACTTAAGCAAAAATCTACAGATGAGGAAAGAAGGAAGGAAAAAGGAAAACAGCTATCGTGGGTCTGTCATGGGTGGTGGTTTTCGTACAATATAGCACTTATTACCTTCATACGTGTGCCAAGTGCAACATGTTGTGGTTAGACCCACTAACCATAGAGCCAATCTCCCAAAAGGTGGAAGCTTGCATTCTACTTACTTAAGTGCCCAGCTTATATGGGACTTGGTGGGGGGCCCAAACCACCACATCGTGACTTTTAGATATACCAGTTGAATCAATAGCATATGAGCAGGATGTTTATAACTGCTAACAGATAACACCGGGATACAAGTCACATAAAGGTGTACGAATTACAAACCCTTGATGCCAAGGGATTATAGGGTAGCATAAGCACCGAGAAGGGTGGCCATCAGTAAGAGAACACAGATGATTGGTAGTTAGTTATACACACTTTATGCTAAAAACAATCATTCGCGCACTGACATCTGTACAAACCTTGATATTCCTGCAGCCGTCGCAGCCAACTGCCCAATTCTTTGGCCGCCAGTTATCTCAAAGACAGAGACGTCAGAGCCAATCTCCTTAGTTATCCAAGTTCGAGCACAACAGCCACTGGCGTGCTGGATCAAGTTCTTCAATATGGAGTACGATCTGTTCGGCTTCCTTTTTGGATTTTGCATCTAAGAGAAGCGCAGCAGTAGATCCCTTACCAGACCCTTTCTTCGCAAGGGATTCGTCGCCGCCTTGGTGTGGAACACTCAGAGTCAGTTATCGCCGTTCAAAATGTATTATATAAGGATTTTAGAGGCTTATAGACGCCGTTTTATAGTAGAAAGATAAAAGCTCGAGAACGGCTCGTGTTGCCAGGTCGGCTTGATGGGCACCATCCTAGGGAGCCAGAGCCTAGGAACGACAACTGCGCGTTCAGGGTTCAGGGTTCATCCTTTTATTCTTGTTCAGGGGCTGGTAGTGGTAGTCGAGGGTGCTAATCAATTCCTCGGCAGTCATGTATGACTAGCCAATTGAGAAAAGGTATTCTAGCAAGGCTGGCTTGGTAGCGACTACTAGAACAGTTATTGGCGTGATTTGTAAGAATTTCAGAAGCTTATGAATATCGCCTTGGCTCAAAAGGGGAAAAAATAAGAAGATGGGTAAGGGAATTACTTACTACCCGCATCATTGGCTCGTCTAATGCAACAACGTTGTGACCCCGAGATGATAGATGCCTTGATATGGTTTCCAGCAGAACTGTTGGTGAACAGGCATTAGCGATCGCTACGAATAATACTACTTTATGATATAGGAGCACCAAGCTTGGATAAATAAGAGTCTAAATACATACTAATTGGCTTGCCCAGGGTTTCCGATCGTTACCAGAAGTTTGGGCTGCGGTCTGTATTCTTGGAACTTAGGGTCTCGCGATTAAACCCATCCTCCTACACAATGTCGAATGTTAGTAAAGGAGATTTCACGCCCCTGCGTTAACATAATAGGACTTACATTGAGAATCGTCGAGGCCTGAATGCAACCACGAACCGGTGACATCGTGGAGAGACAGGAAGAAATAACACTCTCTGTCACACTCTTGTCAGTAATATCGCATGCCGGAGCGGCGACATTCACGCCCTCTTGTTGTAGGCCTGCAACCAACTTTTCCGCCGATTCGTCTACTGGCCCTGATCTCGATGTTACAATCAAATGCCGGGCACCTAGATTCGCCATCCACCGGAATTCTCTTCTGTCCGAGTCCTCCGAAGCCACCGGAGACGATGTATGTCGCATCTGAAGAGAACATAGCCATTGGCTGAGGTCGCTAGAGCACTGCGACTATATCGTGTTCGGGTGGCTCGACGACTAACTTTCCAATGTGCTTGCTAGACTGCGTGTGACTTAGGGCATCTTGGATGTTGGAGATAGGGTACGTCGTTATTGGCGTTGCCCTTTTCAGGCTCAAGACCCTGCCAAGAGTTCGTTGGAAGATACCCTTGAGTCGTCCCATGTCATTTTGTATATAATTCAACTCAATGGCTTCGTATATCACGCCTCGGGCGAGCGCCTCCATCGATATCTGAGTCCTGTCAATGTCGGTCAAGCCGATGTCGGCGAAGCGCCCGAATGGTGCTACGCATTCCCAAGAGGCCTGGAGCATTTCGCCAGCGAGACTGTTTATAACTACATTGACACCACCAAAAGCTAGCTAAGGCTCTTTAGCATCCAGTCGATTATTTGAATAGCTATTCCTACTACTTAGCTAATCCCGACTAAGAACTGAACCCGTTGCACACACCTATCTGTATAGACTACGTGGGTGGATTATCAAGGCTATATGCGAGGCTATTGGAAGCGCTAGACAAGTCTCTTCCGTCTAGGTTGCCGTTGAGGGCAACAGCTTTTTTTTTTTTTTTTTTTTTTTGAATGTTTGAAGAGCCCTAGATTCGATGAGATCTTCGTTGATTGCTCGATTTACAAAACAAGCTACGCCATCAACATAGATATTCTCAAGACCCGCGTGCTATGCTCAGGGCCCGAGAACTGGGATACTGTCTCGGGCCCATCATCACAGAAACTTTACGTCGGCATCGGTGCAAGATTGGCACAAGAGATAGAGTACATCTTTCCGACTACGAGCTATCGGACCTAGTGGAAGTGGCTAGTTGTCACGACAACTTCGCGTTGCCCTAAATGAGAAGTTTGTCTGGAAACTGGGCAAATGAATTTCAAATTTTAACTGACCTAAAATAAGCTAGATCCATCTTCGCTTGTTGTTTGAGCTGACGTTTGCTATTATGTTTGCAAAAAGCATGTGGCCCATGATGGATATAATAGTAGTCTATTACGCTGTGCTATGTATCCCCCTTAAGGTTAATGCCGTAGTCATAATGCTGATTATGCGCCGCTATAATTAAATTCATATGCTGCGGTTCTCTCGCTTTTCCTTATTTTCTCGATGAAAGTATGCTCCCTGATCGAGATGAAATCCTTCTAATAACCCAAACCCACTAACCCAGCCAAGTCTGCAAACTCATGACGCTCTTACTTGGCTTCACGGTTGAAATATGGCAATTTCAAAATTCGCTTCAAAAACCCGGACACCCGGATATCCATACGCCGCAGTGTACAGGGGCCACGCCCGATATCCGATTCAACGAGCTGCCAAAACTGTCCAGTAAACGTTGGGTGTATTTCTTCAATACGAGCTCGCCTTTGTCTTCGTCTGTGGCCGCGCCATTGAGCACGCGCTCTCTGTCCTGACTCGTTCACCTGACTATACAACGAGGATGGAAGAGTAGCGACATGGTGGGCTAGTTGTTGTGCCTCACGATGAAGCGCGACCTCGGTTTGCTGAAAGAATTCAGGGACAAACGACCAGGGCTCTTCCGGAAGCGCTTCTCTGGCGGTTCGCCGCTGCTCACGAACCCGGTTGAAACGTTCCTCCCCTTCACGAAGGCGTCGTATAACATCTGCCCATTCAGCATCTGTCTCAGCTTGCTCCTAGCGCTTCATCATACCCGAACCCAGATGTTCTATGTCATTATAATCCACTAGCTTCCCGACGAAAACTTGTGGGGTTTCTGCCATTTTCACGGCATAGTGGACCGCAGTAATACTTGTTGTCAGTTTATCTGACTTGAAATCGTACACTGCTTCTGTTGGCACTCCACCCGGCAGCTGATCATGGGTCAGCGCTGGTGTTGATGATATACTCGACCGCGTACTAACTACCGCTGTTGTTGACAATATTGATGCACCGTCATCAGTTGTCGGGTCTTGATTAGGCTGGGGGGGCATGGAGCCCAGTAGTGGGTACGGCGAGTTGGCGGATGAGCTTAGTGTATATACCGTACGTGATGATGCTGTAGACGGTACGACGGAGGTCGAAAACGTGGCGGATCTTTGGGATTCGGGGGATGAGCAGGTTGACCCTTCGCCAAATCTAGTTTCCTCCATTGCTAATTAGGTATTGATTGGTATTAGTTGAGAATGGTGCAGTAAAATTTTGATATTCTGGCTGCTGTAGATAAGTGGTATCTAGGTCGGTGGTTGGGAGAAAAGGTAAATGAATCAGTGCCAAAGACCTGGTTTGTATTCCATCCAAATACATTGATGGCTATCCATCTCGAATACTGGTAAGAGCACTACTATCAAACGGACCAACATCTGGAAAGGTCATTGGGAGGAGTGTCTGAGCATTGATCTACGCTGGCAGGAATGAGGCACATTTATCTAACCCATCCACGGATGTGTACTGTAGGCACATGCAACTATAACAGACACCTATCTACTGATATTCACCTAATCTAACTATCCCCGTCCTGTATTGAATGGAAGCTGCGTGTACCTAAAGTAGTAGGCGAGTAGGTTAGGTACTTAAGTAAGTATTGAAGTAAAACTTTCAGTGAATGGGTTAGCAAATATAAGCCAACGTCATAGCCCAAAAAGCTAATCCTCATTAGGAAATCAGACCTGGCAGGTGCACGGGCCCGATAATCCCCCAGTTGATGGAACCTACAGCTCCAGCCAACCACTATCAAACTTTCTTCCAGTACTTGACCAAAACACATACTTGACCACCGAGGAATCCATTTCCTCCTCCATCAAGACTACCCACGCATCATCAGCATTACCCCCTGAGGCCTCGTAGAAGCATCGGGAGTAATTGGATTCTGGTCGATCGCTGCGTTTTTTCCTACTTCCCTTTCTTGTCTGCGCCAACCAGCCCGCATTGGACAGTATGTCGCGAGGTGGCACTACCCTCTACGTGACTGGCTTCAGCCAAGGCACGCGTGCTCGCGACCTCGCCTACGAATTCGAACGGTATGTCAGCTATCCTCGTCGTCCTCGTCCTCGTCCTCGTCCTCGCGTACGGTGAGATCGATCGACCGTCCAGCCTGCGGAAACGGTGTCCGATGTCACCACATCTCCACCCGTGCCTCCTCGTCCACCTGTCCCAGGTCCTCCCCGTCTTCCGTCTTCGTCGTTCTTGACTTCGTCGAGTCCTCGAGCCGTCTCCTTGTCCTCGCCCCTCGCTCCCACCTACCACGCACGCCCACCACCCATTTCAGTCATAGCCCCCCACGATCGAGCGGTCGAGCAGATCATCAGATCATCAGTTGCATCGCGCGCACGCCGAGTCGCCTGTCTGTCGTGGCAGGACAACAAAGCTTTTACGCACTGGATGCGACTCATTGGGAAAGTACCATATTTTGTGTGATTGCTGACTTTATCACCCGTAGCTATGGTCGCCTTGTGCGCTGTGACATTCCCGCCCCTCGGAGTGCCAGTAGCCGGTTGTAAGTTCTAAACGATTTGATCATAGACCCAGTCTGTTGCTAATTTGGACAAAGGTTTGCTTTTGTGGAGTATGAAGACCGCCGAGATGCGGATGATGCCTACCATGAGATGCATAACAAACGCATCGGTCGGGACGACATCTTGAAGATTGAGGTATGCACCCCCCATCCTGGTCTTCACATAATTGTCTGACATCTATCCCAGTGGGCTCGTACACCCCCTTCGGCTTCTTGGCGTTTTGACTCTGGCCGTGATCGGGATCGGCGTGATGGGGCTCGGGGGGGTCGGTCTCCTCGTCGCCGTTCTCCCTCACCTCGTCGTAGCACTCGCGACTACTCTCCTAGAAAGGATGACCGCCGTGACCGTGACCGTGATCGTGACCGGGATTATGACCGTGATCGTCGTGATACCCGAGACCGCTCTCGCAGCCCTGACACTCGGTATGTGGCATTGACAGATTGTTAGCAAAACATGTTGGGGCTCAAACTGACAACTACGGGTTATAGTGACCGCGACCGTGATGACCGTGATGACCGTGATCGTCGTGAGAACGGCACAAACGGCGATGAGCGCAAAGGTACTTTGTCCGCAATACAAACACGTTTTTTTGGTAGATCGGGCTAACCCTTTGTATAGCAGTGGATAGCCCGCCACCTCAGCATGACGATTTAGATGTTGCTGACTGAAAGGTACATCACACGTAATGGTTGTGGTCTATGTAAATTATTCCGGTGCAAGACAGGTTTCTCTGTCACAGTGGGCTTCTAGACCTTATCCTTGTTTGGACTGTTGCTCATCTTCTAGTCTTCCGCCGTCCGAAACGCCTCGCAGTTCAAGCAGGATACATAGATATAACTGTTCACTAGAATCACAACTTCTCACTATAAGTAGCGGACCATGTTCGATGGAGTTATTAGGTAGTAAAATTCAGTTTCTTTTATGCACTCTAGTACATGTGTTGAACCTATTCCAATATGCACAGATAACTGCTTAGAAAGAGATGAGATACTGTAAGTCTGTTAAAAGGCGCAATCAAACCACAATAGGCAATAAAGAGTCACTTGAGATAGGTTTTCTGAAGACCTGGAGTGGAAAGGTGATATTATAATGCCACTGTTGTTAGTCTTGAGCCTAGGACGCTTTGCCGATCATCCGTAGATATCACTCGTAGATGGAGATCTGACCTGAGTAATAAAAGGAGGCTAGCAAATCTCCTGACATTTGATGGATGGTGATAGCGTGAGATGGTGGCTGGAGCAAAATAGCGTCAGTACCTAACCTACATAGATGTAGGTAGTACAGTACATGCGGTGTATCCAAAGGGGCAGGTACAGGAGATAGGCAATGAAAGTTTGAATGTGCTCGTTTCTCTAAATTACCTGCAGCATCAAGCTCCGAAACTTCCCTATCTTGTTTTTGACTCTAGACCGACTCTAGGATTATACTGCAAGTATATGCAATGTAAGCACTGGCTACTGCTATAGTATATTTGTATGTGTGTATACCTATACATCATCGTCATCGAAGTACTAAGCCAGGTGGATACCAAATCACAAGACTTCTTTTTGCTGCCCTTTATCTGGACATATTGATGTCGATGAATGGATTGTACAAGTTATGACTGCTGTACAATGCGCTGGATCCAAGGGTTAGGTTGATACAATTTGGGTTTTGGGCCTGGTGACAATTCCAGGCGGGCGGGTTTGTCAGGGCCTGTCAAAGGTCTTCTGACGCAGGCACAAGCGTACGGCAGTGCAGTCGCAGCGCAGCAGCGCAAGTAAAAGGGGCCAATGGCCACGTCCGACGGGTACGTACTACGGTACGGGTGCGGTCCACCCGACCGGGCTCCAGTCTGAATTTTCAAGTCTTACAGCAGAACAGGTCTTTCTCCTAATCCTCATACCTCATACCTCATACCTAAACTAATAACTACCTTTTAATAACCAACAATCCGCAGGCGGTAGGCACGGTCCCGGCCTGCCATCTCAAACATTAGGTATAGGCCTGCACCCCATCGCAACGCCGACTGTTACTCTCATCAACGTTGTTGCTTTTCTTCTTTCGTAGCGCACGACGCTCGTTTGCCGCTCGGCATAGGCACCGGCTCCACAGCTTCCCCCGTCATTCTCCGCCGATCCAAGCTTCAGATCCATCCTCCCGAACACCAATCTATGTTGGCCCTTGACGCAGCCCGTTCCGAAACCCAGCTATGTCGCCGAAACTGCTGATTCGCTCATAACGAAGATTGTGTGCCGTCCCAGCGATCGCCGAATCCTTTCGTCTCTCGTTAAGACATTGTCATCGTTTGAAAGACCCCGTCATTGGATGCTCTTATAACCGAACCGCGAAATCTACATCTTCGGCCCACGACGTGCGAATCGCCTTCCCCGTATAAACCGTGTCGCCCTTCTGGTTGGTTTCCATCAATTGGTCCTGAAAATGTCGTCTGTACGTTTTCCGCACTCGCGCGACAACCCAGCAAAGCACTCATAAATCTCTCTGGGGCTGTGGCTAACCGCTAAACCCAGGATCTCGAAGACACCAGTGCCGTAAAGGCAAAGTATGCGCCTGAGAACAAGACCGCTCAATTTGTCGACTTTATTTCTCAACCGGTTGTGGCTGCTTTTTGTGCAGGTGGTGTCGCTGGTGCTGTCTCGCGAACCGTTGTATCGCCACTCGAGCGACTCAAGATTCTTTTGCAAGTCCAGAGCGTCGGACACAATGAATATAAGTTGTCTGTTGGCAGGGCGCTAGGAAAGATGTGGAAAGAGGAGGGCTGGAGAGGTTTCATGCGTGGGAACGGCACCAATTGCATTCGCATCGTCCCTTACTCTGCTGTTCAGTTTGGGAGCTACAATCTCTACAAGAAGGTAAATTTCCCCCATCAACTTTTTCTCGGTCGAAAAGCCAAGCGCGTATTGTGACATTTATGCTGACCTCACTCCAGCATTTCTTTGAGAGAGAGCCAGGAACAGTCATGGGCCCTCTAGAAAGACTAGTTTGTGGTGGTATAGCAGGCATAACCTCGGTCTTTTTTACTTACCCGCTCGACATCGTACGGACCCGACTTTCCATACAAACGGCCTCCTTTGCCGCGTTAGGCGAAGTACCTAAAGACAAGCTTCCTGGCATGTGGACGACGATGGTGTTGATGTACAAGTCTGAAGGCGGCATGGCAGCCTTGTATCGCGGGATCATACCCACGGTAGCAGGTGTGGCTCCGTATGTATGTTTTATACCCGGACAAGCAACGGACGACCAGCAATGCTCACTCTCCAATAGGTCGGATTGAATTTCATGACATACGAATTTGTCCGCAACCATCTAACGCCGGAGGGCGACCAGAATCCCAGTGCGGCACGAAAGCTTCTTGCTGGTGCAATATCTGGCGCAGTAGCACAAACCTGCACATACCCTTTGTACGTTACAGTTTGGACTCGCCTATGCGTATTGAGCTAACATGTCTTTAGTGACGTGCTGAGACGGAGGTTTCAAATCAATACCATGTCCGGCATGGGCTATAAATACAAGTCGATAGGAGACGCCGTCAAAGTCATCGTGGCCCAAGAAGGCGTCCGTGGCTTGTACAAGGGCCTCGTCCCGAACTTGCTCAAGGTCGCGCCTAGTATGGCTGCCAATTGGCTTAGCTTCGAAGTCACTCGGGACTTCTTGGTCGGGCTTAAAGCAGAACCCATCAGCTTATAGGCGACGCGGCTAACGCACAATTGAGACCTCCCTCTGTCTCTCTCTCATTTTGCGACGCCTACTTCGCAAGCAATAACATTAGACTTACGTTTCGCGTTGTTTCCCCGCCCTCGAGTGGCCAACGATAGAGAACGATTAATCAGTCCAGCCATGGGAAGCGCTTGGAAAGATGACGATTGTGGTTACTAGAAGTGAAGTGTGTCGAGTACGGGGTCCCATGGGCACAGAGGCATACAGTATCAGGAAACAGATTTCCTACAGCGACCTCGAGATGCATTATTTGCTAAACGGTAGGATCCAGTGTACACAATCGGTTGAGCGCACATTACACTTAGTAGAGTCCCCGGAATATGGTTCAGGAGGCGTCTGGTTTGCATATAGATAAATCGAATGAACTCATGTATTTGGATAGAGATAGGTACGTCGAACACATACACATGTGCAACAAATAGAGATATCCAAGTCGCGCAACCAAGCTTTGCTTATGTTCAATCATCATGTGTCGTCTTAAAGCAAGAAATACTTATTGTTCTTCCTTTCCCACAGCCCACAGCCTATCGGAAACATTACATGGACTTATGTACTGGTGGATACACAAATACCCCCACTTTTCCAAGTGATAGATAGGTGGCCAGGCTAACCTAGATATCTAGAACTGCCGCTTCTCACCGCCCCCACTCGCACACAATCCCACCTCCAATTCCAACTTTTCGCAACGCTGTGGAAATTTCACTCCTCCATCGACTCCTACTAACCACCAACCACCACAGCACCCCCGTCGACTCTCGAGACCGCCGACGAGCTACCGCCAAGATGGGTATGTTATTCCTGTGCAAGACATCATATACAAGTGGCATGGGTGTTTCCTAGGGATCACAGAACCCTACGGTGACCCCATGCTGCGTCCTCGGGCAGTCCAGTCGCTCTCAGTTGAGGCGCGCGCGATCCCGATATGAGTATATTTGAACCGGGGAAGCTGACCTTCGGTTTTTGCACATTGAAGGTATCGACTTGAACTCCCACCACACTCGTGGCACTCACAGGAAGGCGCCCAAGGTCCGTAAATACCCCGCCCTCTGCTCGTCTGTGTTTCTACTGAGAGCCCATTGCCGAATTGCGACCGTGGCTCGTGGGGAGGTTGTTTGTGCTAACAGCTACGTGCATTGTAGTCCGACAATGTCTACCTCAAGCTTCTCGTGAAGCTCTACCGTTTCTTGGCCCGCCGAACCGACTCCAACTTCAACAAGGTAAGCCGTCTCGATCCGAGTTGAGTCACTCTGAATGGGTGATTTCGACACCCTATGATCTTCAACCGTTCTGAGTCAATTGGTAACATTCGTTCTCTTCATAGGTTGTTCTGCGCCGCCTCTTCATGTCCCGCATCAACCGACCCCCAGTCTCGCTCTCGCGCGTCAAGTCTCAGATCGCTCGCGGTGACCAGGCCGACAAGACCGTTGTCGTTATCGGTACCATCACTGATGACAACCGCCTTCTCGAGGTCCCCAAGGTTACCATCGCCGCTCTGCGCTTCACCGCCACCGCCCGCGCTCGCATCGTCGCTGCTGGTGGTGAGTGCTTGACTCTGGATCAGCTAGCTCTGCGTGCCCCCACCGGAAGCAACACTCTCCTGCTCCGTGGCCCCAAGAACGCTCGTGAGGCCGTCAAGCACTTCGGCATGGGCCCACACAAGAACAAGGTACGCTTGCCTCCTTGTCGCTTAAGTTTCTCTACTAACACGAATTGCAGAAACCCTACGTTCAATCCAAGGGCCGCAAATTCGAGAAGGCTCGTGGTCGCAGAAGGTCAAGAGGTTTCAAGGTCTAAGCGAAGGCCTAGTTGGAGTTGGTCATGGGTCTTCGAGTCTCTTCCGATATATTATCAGAGCATTCTGCTACTGGGAGAGAAAATACTGTGTTCAGGGCTGGTTTTGGCATTGCTGGCGCGGGTCGGTATCAGGGAAAAGCTTCTTATGAATTGAGATATCATGCCATTGTTGTGGCACACCGTCACCGGCTCAGAATGCGAAATCTGTGATGCAAAGACAATTATTTTTCCGTGTTCGATTTGATGATGTTTTGATTCTGGAATGACTAGCCCAATACCGCTCCAGGTGCCTGAGCCTCTTTTACTATTACACCTCTTGCTCTACTGTTTCAATTGTTGAGAATGCCCATGTAATTTTACCTGCGATCGGCTTGTATGTGGCAGAAAATTAGCATTGCTGCTGCTTAGGTAGTCTTTGGATTAGATGACTATAGTCACCTGATTTCGCGACTAAAACGCGGGACTGTCTCCGCGCCTAAACTAACGACTTGCCTTCGTCATCACCGGGACTCTCTAGAAGGACACCTGCTACGTGCAGTTAAAAACCACCCTCTCTTTACAAGATTCCTCACAGCAGAACAGCACTTTGATACCATCATCATTTGAATTGACTCCTATAAGCCCTCTTGATAGCGCTATTGTACCATTGGCTTATGGCTCATATCATAGCGTTGGGTGTCCGCGATCAATAGTGTAAATCCTCAACCTGAGCATTCGCTCCCTGAAGTAGGCAAATGCAGCGCGCTTCCACAATCACAGCTCAGAAATACATACAGTCAAGATGTGTGGGCGATACGCACTAGCCTTGGTACGTATTGAGTAAATTGAATTTCTGTTCACTACGGTCTAACCTCATCATCTCGTCACTATCATCTAAATCATCCAAATCTCATCGCCATATAAATTCATCATTTCCTGTGCATCGTATTTAATATGCGTGATTGTTTTCAACTTATGGCGACTTACTGGAACACAGAGGCCTAGCCAGATTTTGCAAATGCTAAGGGATGACAACATGCCAGTGTATGAAGCGCCTGATGACCCAAACGCTGGAGAGGAGGAGGATGAGGGCGGCAGCAATGAAGGGGAGGAAGAGGAATATGACGGCCCGAGGCAGAGCTACAACTTTGCCCCAAGTTACCGCGGCGTAGTATACCGCGCCGATGTACCAGACTGGGGCGCAGGGCCTCGACCTGAGCGCAGTGAAGCAAGTTCGACAGAGGCTGACGACGCGCCGCCAGCCTCTCCTGACACGAAAATGAGGGGACAACATAAAGAGACGAATGAACGAGACTCCTCTACGAGTGATGTCCGCTACAAGTTGCAAACTATGAAATGGGGTCTCGTCCCTTTCTGGACTAAGCGTGACCCCGGCTATGGCTCCATGATGAAGACCATCAATTGCCGCGATGACTCGCTGGCGCAGGGGAGCGGCATGTGGAACTCGATGAAAGCGCGAAAACGGTGCGTTGTCATCGCGCAGGGGTTCTACGAGTGGCTGAAGAAGGACGGTGGACGTGAGAAGCTGCCACATTACGTGCGGCGAAAAGACGACAAGCTGATGTGCTTTGCGGGTTTATGGGATGTGGTGCAGTATGAGAGTAAGTCAATTCCCGATCCATCCTTCATCTTGATCACGATTTACCCGTCTCGCCGGGCAGTGCAGAACACATGTGTAAAATATCCGAGATTGAGAACTGATGAGTGTACAACTAGGCAACGGAGAAAAACAGTACACATACACCATCATAACCACTACTTCAAACAAACAGTTAAACTTCCTCCACGACCGGATGCCTGTGATCCTGGACAACGGCTCGGAAAAGATGTGCAATTGGCTTGACCCAGGACGCCACAAGTGGTCAAAAGAGCTGCAGTCGCTGCTAACGCCCTACGATGGTGAACTGGAAGTTTATCCCGTGAGCAAAGACGTGGGGAAGGTGGGGAATAACTCGCCCACGTTTATCATTCCTATCTACAGCAAGGAGAACAAGTCGAACATTGCGAATTTCTTCGCCAAGGGCGCCACTACGAGGAAGAAAGAAAAGGAGGCCATCAAGAAGGAGGAAAGTGAAAGTGACATCAGAGAGGTCCCGGTCAAAATAGAAAGGCAACCCGAAATTGAGGTCACGGCGAAAGAAGGATTTGTGGCCGAATGCAAGATGGGAGAGGAACCGAAAGTGAAGCGAGAGGACGGAGACGGAGACGAGAAAGCCTTCAAGGCTATCAAGCGGGAAGCAGAGGATGATATCACAGATCAAGAACCACCTAGTAAAATGCTTAGTATGAAACAAGATGGGGCCAAGGACAGGAACACGAACAAGAGAAAGGAAGTATCAAGAGGCGGCAAGCAGAAGATCAGCGCCACGAGTAACAACACCAAGAGTCCCGCAAAGGCGACTGGAACACAGAAGATCACGAAGTTCTTTGCTAATAGCTCCTAATGGAATTTTTACTATGACAAGGCGATTTGATTTACTTCTCGGTGAGTGAATGGTGTGGCATGTTGGAAGGAAATCGAGCTTGAAGGCTTGGAAGACGTTCCTAGTTAGGTTAGATAGACGGGTAAGAAACTAATTCAGAGGGCACGACGACCGTATCGTGAGAGCCGAGGTGGCCAGCTAGTTGTTTGTAGCCCTGGTAGTAAATTCCCTTTTCCTGTTATATATAAAAGTATGTATATACGCAACTTGTTTCGATCTCACCTAGTTTACACTCAGTCAAGCTAGTCCGTGTACATATATAAATATTTACTTGAGTGATATGTTAAATCTTAATAGCTTCGAACATAAAACTTTCCGGTGCTTTGCTTTCTAGCTGGCTGTGTTGTGTTGCGGGTGACCCATTTTTTGAAACCTCAGTCAATGTGATGATTGAAGCTGAATGAGCGCCATTTACATAACTCAATAGGTTGCCAAACAGTGTACGGTGTGAATCTAACTGGGATGTGTATATTCATACTTCGTATCTTTTCTCATTAAATACAGGTAATGTTCAAATGTTCAACATCATTGGTTCTAGGCTGCTGCCTAGCCGAAATATCACGATACGGTAACAACCTCTAGGAAACTCCACTGGCGAACTCTCGGCCACAATAACTTTTAAGTTGCTAAAGTTAGGTCTCACATGCTAAAACCTTCAGAATCAAGTTGGTCTTGGCACGCAACGGTGCATGTGGTCCACCTAGTATTAGAAAGTGCAAACATCAGTGATCTGATATATCTTGTAGGGTGCCGTGTGCTTGGAACGCGTTCACCGAAAAGGCCTGTGATCACGATCCAATTGTATCGGTAATAGCACCGCGTCAGACACGTGGGAGTAGAATTGAATATACCTTCAATAACCTCAATGGTCACCACAATGGTGTCTCCATGGCAGGAACATCAGGAACATCATTGTAGTAGGCGGGGTGGCACATTATGAGTTGAGGTTGTGGAAACCGAAGTGCATGACCATTGCCATTTCGTTTCCATTGAGTAGATGAAGCCCAAACCTAATATCTAACTGCCCAGATATATAAGAAGGAAGCTTTTCTCTCATCCTAAACGGTCTCTCGCTCTCCCACACCCACCAGATATACTCATCTCTTCATCTTACCATCATCGTGACACTCCATCATCGCTACCATCACTTCACGATCATCGACCCGCAACAACTGCTGCTCATTAGTTGCTTGTATTCCATCATCTAGCAGATCCACGATGTCTTCCTCCTCATCGTCCGGTGTCTCTTCCCTGCCGTATGACCCTATCCGATCCAACCACGTCGAGGAAGCCCCAAACACATCCCCAATCCTCAACCGAGCTCCCGTCATGCCGGAATTCTCTGGAACCACCTTGCATGGACTCCTCAGGAACGACGAATCTACGGAACAGGCCAGACGACAGGCGATGATAGCACAGATGGACTGGTCTCCCGCTCATGCACTGGCACAAGGTAAGAATTGTCTTCGTCGTTATCATAAATAATATGTGCGCGATCAGCTGACTCTGAATTAGCCCGGATTCTAATACACAACGCCGTAGCCTGGGCCCGTAATTATCCTCTCAGCCACGTTGAGGATCTTCTACCCTATCCTAGTAATGATGCCTACGGTTATGATGCCAACCCTCTCTATGACCAGGAGAACGTGCCCCCAGTTTACCCTGCCAATTACACCCTCGGCCACTTTGACGATAACTTCCCAATTGCCATCGACAACGACGCCTACGACAATGATATCGCTCACACTGGTCCCGTTGCCCCCATTGCTCCCATGTATGAACCGGATGATGTCCCCCTCGACGATGCTGACTACTATCCTTATGGCCACATCATCACTCCAAATCAGATCGCACCGCTTCAACAGTCATTGCTCAACTCCGCTCCCACAGTTTCCACAGCTTCCCCGCTTCTGGTCGAGGAAGAGATCCCCCGTCCCCATGAAATCATGCAATATTGGTCCCCGGAGAACCACCACCCTGTCATGGAACCCGACTACCACAACGAGCGGATCTGGGAAGACGGCAACGACGAACTGTTGCATGCTGCGCGACAGGAGTCACCTGAGATCAAGATCGAGCCAGAGGAGGACGAATACTATCTCTACTCAATCCCAGCTTATCACGCCCCTCAGCCCCAAGAGATGAAGATCCGTGAGTCGATTGAGAACGATGATGTCGAGGAGTATGATATGCAGGACATCAAGTGCGAACCAGTCGATGACTCTTATTCTTCTGCACTCTCGACCATCAGCAACGGTGATTCTATGAACTCTTCTGGCTCGAGCATGACTAGCTATGTTGCCGATGATGTTATCCAGCGTTATTTCTGACTCATTGGAGAGATGGCGACGATGGGTTCGCGGACGTGAACGTCCTCTTGGGTTGGATCACGTTGCCGATTTGTGTATATTCATTACCAACTGTATCATATGGTGGACTTGGTGCTTTGTCTGTGGAGGAATTCTGCTAGCGTTTTAGCCCCAGGGCTTGGGAATGTGGAGGACTTGGGATTTGATGTTTGAGTAGGGAGTTTTATGATACCCCATTTCTTTGTAGCTTCGCTGAGCGAGCATGTTGGCAAGGAAAATTTGGCCATGTAATTCTGGCTACTGTATTAATAAATGCTGAGTTTCCCTGTATTCCTAGCTTTGACTTCATCTCTCCATTTGACACTTGGTGATCATAAGCTGATTAATGACCTAACCTGTGCTGTGCCCTTGAACGAAAGAAATAACAGTGCGGTTAACTGCCAAAGTTTCTTACATTCCAATACTTTATCGTAATGATTGCTATTGCTGTTCATTGAATCCCTGAAACATATAATTCAGCACGTTGCTGTCCGATCCGAAAATTCTTGTGTTATGGCTCTCTCGAGAGACATGGGCCCTGCTATGTGAATTTATCGCCGGGAATTAGGTCTGCTACTGTTGTAATGTCACACGGAATAACCCAAGGTAGTGAAGATGCGTATCTCCGATGCCAGGGGTTAGATCATATTATTCATCTGCAGCGCGGCGGTCTACATATTCATCTACCCGTTGATCTCCTGATCACGAGAACGGGCACGATAATAGGAGATAGTAATAGATGGACGAAAGCGTAGCTTTCGTGTATATATAGACCTAGATGCCGCCAGAGCTGAAGGGAGGAACCTGTTCAGTATGGTTCCCTTGCGGCCATAGATGATTATATGCGAATAGAACACCAAGTTTCGAGCCTCATCCTCGTTACATGTAAGAATAAGACTACATCTAAGCTAGGATTATTATAGTGCCATTTCCATAGATCAAAGCGTAGTATATATAACTCATGCCAACCTACGGGCGTGTTTTAGGGGACCCCTTTGCACAACAAAGATGTCTGTTACAAATTGTGTTTTTATACCAATAAGACACTAGCAGAAGTAGAAATCTGGCGAGTCATGTCTGTACAGAGTTTTCAAATGTCCATAGATGAATGAAGCGGTCTTCGTCCACCATATATAGAGTTGACTCCTCAACTAAGACTTGATATAGATAGATAGATGATCGATCACCTTCATTCTTAGCTGCTAAGCAAGGTTTAAGCTTCTCCACTATAATGAACTTTATAGGTTCGGCAGTGTTGCCGTAAAATTTAAAAGTTTTCATGTAAGCTTGACGTACACCAGTCCCTCCTTTAAGCGCTTGAAGTTCGTACTGATAGCTTACTTAAGCTTTGCCTCGAGGTATGTACCTCAACATGAGAAGCAAAATTTATATATATATAGAAACAAGACTGAGTGAGATAAACTGCAAAAAGTTGGGTTTGAAGTACGTTTCGATCGACAACGACAGGACTCGAACCTGTGACCCCGAAGGGATATGATAGCTGTTGATGCGATCGTTAGGTCCAATGAACCTGAATCACATTTCTAGTCATACGCTTTAACCACTCAGCCACGTTGCCTGTTGTTGAGGTGATTGGGTTTTATTGGGGGACAAATTTGAATGTGTGTGGTGGGGCCAGCCGGGATAAGCAGCGCCAAATCCCACACTGTACTACTCCGTGATTCTTAGGCTTTCTTCTGCCAAGTCTTCTGTACGAGCGGAGGGTTGCGCCAATTCAATAGACCGTGGTGAATGTGAGGCATATATGATTCTGGACTATACCTAATACATATAAACAAGTCCGGCAGTAGGGCTGGTAGGGCTGGCCTGAACTTTATTTACACAGCAAGCTGCACCAGGAAACCTTAATTCCGGGTTCTTCACCTAGGTACCCACTATACCTACCTGCTGGCTATATATTTACTTATCCTATTTGTCACTTTGCTTATTGAAATATTATTCACTAGTTTATGCAACAACAGCTTGATGACTGGTTAAAAGTGAATATAAATCAGAGGCTCATCTTTCATAATCTAGTTCATAATCTAGCTAACATGATAGCCACAATATCTTGCTCTCAAATTCAAGTCACTAGGCCTTCTTGAAACACGCCTGAACAAGAGCACTATCGGTCCAGGTACCACCATTGTTCGTCGGGACCTCGCTAAGCTCATACGTCTGAGGATCGAACGATCCCGCCGCCCAGCCTACGTAACCGAGGTAGACATCGGCGTTCTGATTGACGTACGCGATCTGGTCGCAGATATACTGCTCGCAGGACTGCGTATTACCGCCGCCCATCTCCGTATTCAAGGCCTGTCTCCCGTTGGTGCGCAGCCAGTCAGCGAGCGGCGCGAATGCTGTCGAGATGTTATCCGTAACGCACTCCGTGTGCGTTCCAGAGTTGTCGCTATCGGAGTACTTGTGTACGTCGAATACGAGCCCCGTCGTGCTCTGGTCTGGATTCACGACGCTCAACAGCGCGGGCCCGCTGTTCGTCGGAAAGGCGGCTGCTGATGTGTAATCGTTTCCGGGGATCAAGATTGTGTGCGCAGCACCGCCGGCCTGTGTCTCGGCTTGACGGATTGCAGTCACGGCGGCTTGCACGCTCGCCGCCCATGTGTTAATATCTACTTCATGAGGCTCGTTCATGAGACCGAAGATAATCTTCTCTTGGGACGCATATTTCGTCGCGAGCTGGCTCCAGACACTGGCGAATTGGTCATTGGTTGGACCGCCTTGTCCGACGATCTGTCCGTTCCAACGCGCGTAATTATGAATCTACAAGCCGTCTTCTGTCAGCAATTATATTGACCTGATTGAGCCTTTGAAGCTATTTACTCACATCAATGATGCAAGTCGCGCCGGTACTTAGGCATGCCTGCACTAGCTGGTCGTATTGCCCAGCATTGTTGGAATCTAGCGTGCCGCCCAATTGATTATTCACGAGAAATCTACAAGAAATTCCAGAGTTAGATTGTATCGTTAATACGACTCAGTTTTGGGGACTGGCCGGAGTTGATGGGTTGTGACCAGATAGGAGCACAGGAAAAAACCCGTAACCCAGAAATACGTACTGCCATCCCACTGGTAGTCTGAAAATATTCATAGATAGATCTTTCGCGAAATGCGACATCTGTCCCGCTCTAGGAATAGTTAGCACATAAGTCATGGCTGAAACTGAGATAGGTGGACTGTAGCTTACCCATCAGGGCCACTGAGTGCTGACAGAGGTGGTACCACCTTAGTTGTATCGCAAGTTCCCTGCGTCGCATTAGTCTAGTCTGGTCATCAAGGTCTCTTGAGGCGCTGCTTGCATCTGTCCCACAGCCGAAATCGAACCCAGCGATGTTGACACCAAAGTATTGGACGCCAGTGGCTTGCCTTGCCTGCGGCAGTGCAGACGCACCCGCGGCTACCGTAACAATAGAAGTAATAGCGAGCTTCATAGTGATAAAGAGACGCTGAACTCGGAGTATGTGGTACGGGTAGTGTTGACCTTGGGTTATAAAACTAGACGTGAGAGGTCTCAGTTCGAGTGTTAACGAAGCGCTGTTTATGTACTTTTCTCTCAAGCTATCTACCTTCCCTCAGTGTATTAGTGAAAAGCGATGTCAAGCTTGTTAACAGTAAGAATTTCTATATGATGTCACATCTTGATGATTCAGGACGCTATATCTGGAGGCGGCGACAACGAGCCGAAGGAAGGTAAAATGGAATTTATGCAGCAACACCAATCACCTTGTTAATCTGAGATCGGGTAGCTAAGCACAACATAATAGTCTATACAAAATCGCATGAGTAAGCGCATTGAATCGTTCAAACTGCTACTACATAAACACCTGATGTATTATTCATGAGTGCTGATCTTAACACTAAAGCGACGATCAAGGCCACATTAACACTGAACCTCGGGGCGAGAAACCGCATGCCCTAGACGTACCTAGGTACCAAGTTCGATCAGTTGACAACCAATTGTAGTGTTCAATGCTTCATAACTCCTAAGTTTTTTCAATTTTAATGAAGTCGTGTGATCTGTCGATCTATTGTGTAGTTTTCAGATTAATTTTTCCATTTTTCTTTCATCTTTCTTCCAGCTATGGCCTTTGCTTCGGAAGTGGTAAACTTTAGCTATAACCCTGCCTATGATGCTGGGGCTTTCCACTAGCATCTCTACAGAAAGCTTGATTAGGGCGAACTGCCGTAAGGGGAAATTCAATCGGAGGGTTGAAAACCCATGAAACCCAGCGGGCCCTTTCTAGCAATACTCGCTAAGACTTATATGGGAAAGGGTGGTCGATCATCTCACTTTTAAGAAGGTTATGTGCTATAATCAGGAGGTGCTGAACCTCCCAAGTCGAGCCGCGGAGGTGGCCACGTTGTCCATGCTAGGGGTTATCGGATAGGGTTTCCTATACAGCTCGCTATTCAACGTTCATCTTTCGGTAGGGCCGGATAGAGGCGCGCACTATGCATACGATTGGTCGCCACCCAAAGATCTAAAGGCGATGCATGGACGCAAGTCTAAAGCGAATTTCGATTTCATAGCATATTCTGCGATATTACGAGACCCTATATACATTCCATTTCAACATGCGCCCCTGCTACGTAGTCGCCTAATGCACTATCTACGCTGTAGTTACAGCTGCATTGACCTTATGAGTGTGTTTAGCAAGTGAAGACGGAGGGACCAGGCACCGTGTAGCTGTTGAAGTTGCTATAGATATTCGCAGTGTAACCGGGATCGGTCGCCTTGAAAGCACCAGGAATTTTGGCCGTCGGTGAAGGGGTCTTGCTTCCGCCTCCAGAGACCTTGATTTGCCCGCAGGCAATATACCACTGAGGGGTGGCCCCAGGATTGTGAATTGCAAGAGATTGAATTCTTAGAAGATATTCGCCGTCTGGTATACACTTAGGGATGTTTCCGGAGTAGGTGCCTAGCATCTTAGTCAATAATTTGTACAAGAACCAAAGAATCAACATCTCTCTGAAATAGTTTTCGTACCTGTCATGGTCCACTGCGCCTGTCCATTTCCGAACTTCGGGCCTGGTTGAGCTTTCAGTCAGAGAACTAATAACAAACTCATCTTATGTACAATAACATACCCCAGTCGAAAATCTTAAACCAGTCACCGCTTCCGTCATACTCGGCCGCTGTGCTGGGGGCCTTAGACATGTATCTATAATTTCATTAGTTTTAGCTGTTCATGTCTTCGATACTGCTACTCAAAAAAGTCGACTGACAATGAGACAGGACCCTGGTGGTACACCGCTTGATCCAGACTGAACGTGAATTGGTCGCCGGCATTCAGTGCCAGGGTGCTAGTACTCCCACCGGTAGCACCGCCCACATTGCAACGGAGGTCGTTCGAAGAGAGATCTATAAGTTTGCATTAGAGCTCTGCGACAGTTTCAAGGTGTGCTCGTCTTTGAACTCACCAGTTACAGGAGAATTGTAGTTGGTATTGCGGCGCACGAACTCATACGGTGTGCCTTTACCAGTGCCTTTACTCAGAGCTTGGAAAATATAGTGCCCCGAGACACTCTGTGCAGCCAGAGCCGCGGCAAAGGTAGCCTTGATGAAGCCCTTCATCTTGTGCGGGACGATTTAAATGTCAAAATACGTGTTCTCCCAGTTGCAAGCTAACGGGAACTTAAAGATGCAGAACCTGATGGTATATATCTTTCCCTCGCCGAACCCTCTTTCGACGTCACGCTCTCTTGACTTCCCATCAAGGGATGAGAGCCTCCGTGGGTCTCGGCAGTTGATATTCCACTGCTGATATTATAAAGCTTTCTAGCGCTCGTTTTATAAAGATAGTCTGGCCCGCGGCATCAAGACTGCTGGTAAATGGGCCAAGAATCTGGGGTTTGGCCGAGCCTCTGCAACCCAATCGGCAATGACATAAAAGTAATAACATTGGTATTAAACCTTATAGTATCTCGAAGAACCATGGTACGTTGACGAGGTAGTTAGATATTGATTGGAGGGTCATGCATTACCCTAGCTCCCCAGAACCAATTAATGCACACGCATATAATAGCCCTATCTATAAACTTGGCTCGTGACGTTTGGATGTAAAGGCAGCAACTGGATAAGGGTAGAATAAGCATTACCATGCTTTCGCCAATACTTCGCCTTGTTATGTTCTTCTGACAGGTATTCATGTGCTTGTGAACGAGTCCACCTACGGCTAGGCCTTAATATCACGTGGGCCATTGAATGTAGGACTCAATTTGGTACTTATGATCATACACCGATATTTCGTTGAACCATTCCGCTACTTTCATATGCAGAGGATTAAACCGTAAGAGCTTAATGTGGCTGTGCGTCTATTTGGCTTACATACCATATGAGATCAAATCTGATAGTTCTCTAGCACATATGTATGTTATGTTTTACCGGGAAATACCAAATATCCAAAGCTTAACCAGCGGTAAGTTATTAAAGAGTATATACCTCCCTATTGTATGCCTCCTGATCGTATAGGACGGAAATATATGGTTTTTGCTGAAGGCGTCATACCATATCTAAATGGGCCGCAACATTGTATGTCAGCAATGTCGCCGAGAAACATAGCATCACTGATACGTTTGATTTCGTGATTGAGTGTCATTCGCTGAGTCTTGATGATAACCGGGAGTCAATATGCGACAGCGGAAGTGCCGTTCTGTAAACGCCAATAATACCAATGTGGTGGCGCGTTATGGGTGCGCTGTTGCTCTGCAATATGAACTATAGAATTACCACAAGCTGTAAATTAGGGCTATCAATGATCATCGGTTCGATTAATGACGGAAGATCTGTACATGTCGTTGTGAATGCCTCCTACAACATGGGGCGCAGGTGAGCAGAACAATATTTCGGCCCTCGAAGCCGATGAAGTGCTTTGAGATAATTACGTGAGGGCTTAGGTGTTCAAGGCGAGATTTAGAAAGCTGTTGGGTCAGGAGTGTTTCCCATGCGATGGAATCCTGATCTGCTACGGGGCTTGCCGAATGAGAAGTCAAGGAGGGACCTCTCCGAATATAGGCTGAGCGTCATTAATTGGCATGTCGCTGACACGTTTAATTAAGAGCCTCAGAGGAGCGTTTTGAGCACATTTATCCAGATCACGCGTCAATCAATTACGGATCTGGCCTGCCAAGATGGAGACTCGCTATCGTTCGCGTGGGGAGCACTGCTACATTTCGCATAAGTCAGCATGAATCCGGGGTTACTCATCAAGACTGGCTACTAACGCCAGTCCGCTTGATCTTAGGCTTTAAGGCGACATCGGTAACGTTGCGGGGAGGATCTCGGTTTACTTAGACGAGCCTTTCAATGTTCTGCGGGGAACCCCTGGATAGCGGAGAATTGTATTTTGCATGCGGGTCCCGCCGCAGAACCGTTCTTTTGATTGCATGTAGAGTAGTCGCTCGGTAGCAATATTCAGCCGAAGTTGGCTGTGCAACGTGTAGAATCCCCGAATGTTGAGGCTTTGAGGAGCTTCCCCAAATCCTCTCCCCGGGTACTGACCATCAATGTCGTACAGGAAGAGTAGTATGCGTCGATTACACGCTCTTAGAATGCTGTACTAAAAACGAAGACGAGCCGAGTCGGTAAACCTAACAGAAAAAGCTCAATTGATATTCATTCAGGGGTTGATACGTGCACTGGGCCAGCAGCTACCTATCGGTACAAGCAATATAGTTAGGACACAACAACGGACTTGAGCCGCTTGGCTTCCAAGCCCATTAAGCTTGTGCTTCCGGATTTCATTTGACTCGTTCTATTGCTCTGATCGTTATAACTTCCCGGCTGACAGCCTCAAGCGGCTATCGCCTATTCTGGCCAGTCGGATGTCTTGTCAGCTCCCTCCGCCAATAAACGACCTGCGCAACTTTATTTGCGTTCTTCCTTTCCGGATAGTGAATCGCTATATCTCATGCGGGCCACAGAATGAGCCATTCAGTAGACCGGCTCGGGCTCCCGAATCGAGCCCATGTCTTGTGGCCCTTGTATTCTACCAACGAGGTTCCTTGGAATGTGGCTGACCCTGTGGCCATACCGGAACTACGGAACGAGTCTAGGCCATCTTGATAGATTGTCGCAATGGTATTAAATACGTGACGAATCACTCGATTTCTAAAGAAGAAACTGGCTCGTATTTCTTATGGTACTGGACGCTTTCTGATTGGCCTCAAGATGCCGAGCGTTTCACGCATCACGACTGCTATCCTAGCCGTCGCTGCTTGTAAGTGAAGAGATGTAGCCGGTTTAGAGCAATCCTGACAATCTTCAGCAATCCGAACATGCCTCGCCCAGGAGCCAGTCCCTTATACCGATCCTGACACGGGAATAGAATTTGGAACATGGGTACAGGGTGATATGACCATCGGCTTGACGCTACCTGGCGATGCTTTAACAACCGACGCCACGGAGTACGTCGGAATTCTGGTACGTTGTCAGGGTTGCGGGAAGGATGCAAACGAACAAAGGGCTGAACATACCATTAGAAATGTGCAACGGGATGGTGCGGTTTATCTTTGGGCGAGTCCGGGCAAATGACACAGGCTCTCTTATTAGTCGCCTGGGCCAACGGAGACGAAGTGTTGACATCGTTCCGATACGCGACTGGATATAGCTTCCCTGAAGAGTATAAGGGTCAAGCTAACCTAACGCAAATATCGTCCAAGGTAACAGATACCGGTTTCGAGCTCATATACAGGTGTCAGGGTTGTTTCTCATGGGACCACAACGGCGCAACAGGAAGCGTTCAAACAACTTCAGGCCTTCTCGTTCTCGGACGTGCTTCTGCGAAAACTGCACCATCTAACCCCGCCTGCCCCTCGGATATTAGTTTCAAACAACATGAGGCTTTCGGTCAGTTCGGTGCGCCCTTGGACACTATTGTGAAAGACTCGTATGATACCTGGGCTGAGAAGGCAACGAGAGTCGTCCCCGGGGATTGTGGCACAGACCCCGGCGATGGTGGCCCAACTCCTGACCCGATCGCTGCCTGTCATCCAGAAATGGCCAATCAAACGTTCGATTACATCATTGTTGGTGGAGGTGCTGGCGGTATCCCTATGGCCGATCGTCTGAGTGAAAAGGGCTATAGTGTCCTCCTCCTTGAGAAAGGTCCTCCGTCACTGGGCATGTGGGGTGGAGACATGAAGCCCCTATGGCTCGATAAGACTGATCTTACTCGCTTCGATGTACCTGGCCTGTGCAATCAGATTTGGGTCGACTCTGCCGGCGTCGCTTGCAAGGATACAGATCAGATGGCTGGTTGTGTTCTCGGCGGTGGCACTGCCGTGAATGCTGGGCTTTGGTGGAAGGTAATCTCAAACCATGATCAACGGGTTGAATGAAGTGTTAATGAGGAGTAGGCTAACCCTAAGGACTGGGATGAGAATTTCCCCGCCGAATGGCATGATTCCGATTTGAAGGCTGCAACTCAGAAAGTATTCCAGCGCATTCCTGGAACTACCAAGCCATCTGTCGACGGAAAGGTGTATTTGTCACAGGGAGTTAACCTTCTGAGCTCGGCGTTGAAGAAGGGTGGTTGGACAGGAGTTGACGTCCCTAACAATTCCCCTGGTGCAAAGAACCGTACCTATGGTCCCACGACGTACATGTTTTCAGGAGGCGAGCGAAATGGACCAATGGCCACATATCTGAAGACGGCAGCTGAGAGAGACAACTTTCAGCTGTGGATGAAGACGCCAGCTCGCCGCGCTCTCCGGACTGGTGGAAAAGTAACTGGTGTTGAGCTGGATTGCACTGTTGGACAGGATAAATATGGCACAGTCTCTGTCACACCTAATACCGGACGTGTGATCGTATCTGCTGGAACTTTTGGCTCGGCAAAGTTCCTAATGCGGAGTGAGACCTCTCTCTTTCTTTTGAGAATAGGTGACTAATTGATCTTAGGCGGAATCGGCCCCAAAGACCAGTTGGAAGTGGTTAAGTCGTCGAAAGACGGCCCGGCCATGATTGGAAGCGACGCGTGGATTAATCTACCTGTCGGTTACAATTTGGTTGATCATGTCAACGTGAGTATAATTGGGAAAGTCTATGCGTCGGTTACTGATCGCTTCTCCGCAGACCGATACCTTTATCACCCATCCAGACGTCATCTTCTACGACTTCTACGAGGCTTGGACCTCGCCTATTCCTTCGGATAGATCAGCTTATCTTTGTTAGTAGCTGCAAGTACTTTGTTTGTATGATTTGCTAACACTGTCTAGCAAATCGTAGCGGTATTCTCGCGCAATCCGCTCCCAATATCGGACCTGTCGTATGTGATCTCACATCCGATGCTCATTGTCACGGTAAACTAACGTTGGTATATAGTTCTGGGAAGAAGTCTTAGGAGCCGACGGTAAAGTGCGTCAGTTCCAATGGACGGCACGTATTGAAGGAGCCGACCAGACCGGCAGCAATAGTGAGTGCAACCCTTCGATCACGATGGCCAGTTAAAGTAGAAACTTACCTATGCTAGGCACAATGATTATGAGTCAGTATCTTGGCCGTGGTTCTACCTCTCGCGGTCGCATGACCATTCGACAGGGATTGGATACCTTTGTATCAGACCCGCCCTATCTTAAGGATGAAAACGATAAACTCGCCGTCATCGCCAGCATCGATGGTCTTCGCAAAGCTCTCTCAGGATACCCAAACCTTAAATTCTCTTTCCCGCCAGCGAATCAGACGGCCAAAGACTACGTAGATAGTATCGTAGTGAGCGCTGCTAAGCGCCGTGCGAACCACTGGTTGGGTAGGTCTTCCTAATCTATACCGATCTAGCGACATAGCTCTGAATCGAACTAATACTTGACTCTCGCAGGTACCAACAAGATGGGATTGGACGACGGCCGAAACGCAGATGGCACAGCTGTCGTGGACCTTAACACCAAAGTATACGGCACGGATAATCTTTTCGTCGTCGACGGGTCCATATTCCCAGGCATGGTCACAGCGAACCCCTCCGCAATGATCGTCACAGCAGCAGAGAATGCCGCTACAAGAATACTAGCATTGAAGAACGGACCCAAAGCTAGACCCGTTTCTCGCAGGAAGGGTGCCGTCATCATCACCCTGTAATGGTCCATTATAGCCAAGGCTTGTTTCCTTATACATGAGATACGATAATATGGAAATTAAGGATCCTATTGTGGTTATGTAGATAACATGGTTTAGTTAGTTATTGTACAAAATGTCGCCGCATTCAGAGACGACGAGAGTTATTATTTACTCATAAACAAGTTTCCAGTTTCCATTAACACATATACCTTATGTCGTAAGCATTTTTAGTATCTACTTTGTCCTCGGCAAAATCTCAGAGCCCCTGTGCGCCAGATGAAAATAGACTTTCAAAGTACGTTGTATCAAAGCCCTGAAACGTCCATTCATCGGCCTCGGCTGCTAGCTCTGGGTGGGCGAGGTGCGCTTGTGACCACTCGAATTGCATCATGGGCGGAAGTCCGTTAAAATCGACGTATGAGATCGAACCATTATTATATTCCATGGGGATTGACAACAAGTGAGATGCTTCAGCTTGGCCTCCTTCAAGAGGTGCGTGGTGCCGTTGGTTTGATGGCGTGTTCCAGTTTGTTGCAGCCGATTGGGTGCTATGGGGAAGCGTGTGAGACGTAGAGTACTCAAAGTATTCATGTTGATTTAGGTTCGCGTTGAGAGGAGTCGTGGCGGTCGTGGTGGTGGAGATGGCAGGGGTGAGGCTGGTGTTAGCAACAATATTGGGTGTTGGCGCCGCATGTGCATGCGGTTGTACATCATGCTGAGGGGTCTGGGTATTGGCAGGTGGATTGATATTGATCGTCCCCAAGTATGGGATCTCGAGGTGAATCGCTGGCACCTCGCCACCGCCTTCGTTATTTCCCCCTTCGCCACCTCCGCTACTTGTTAGGAGCTCCGGGTTTAACAGAGGTACTGGAACACCTGGAGTCAGCTATCGTCATTTAAATAGTATTTAATAAGGGGTTGGAAAGTTTCTAGGCACTTGTATATCCCAAAAAGAAATCTCCTGCCTCGAAAATTGCCAAAACAAGAGAATTGTGGCGAGAAATGCTTACACAGACGACCTATGAGGGAGGCGGCTTCCCGGGCGAGTTTATCGCCATCCCGGTCAGCCATCTGCTGGAGTTTAGCACGCACTTCTTGAATTAACGTGCGGTCCGCCTCTCTCTTCGATATCGTGGCATGGTCGCGCGCCTGGAGTTTTGGATCCAAATATCCAAGGAGCAAAGTCATAGACGCTGTAAGGGCGCCATAATCCGTGTGGCGGCATGCCTTTGACGCATTGTTTATCTGGCGGAACAGCAAGAACGTGCGTAAGAGGTGCCGCGATGAACTTATGCAGGTAGCCTTGCTATAGTCCCAGCGCCGCTCCTTTGGGTCACGGAGCATCTGCAATTCTTAGGGTCAGTTGTCGCCATCTGGAGCGTGTTTGTGAGGTTTTCAGAAGCTTCTAGACACTATCTTGGATCAAGGAGGAAAACCTCGCTCTCTGAAAAGTTGCCAAACAAGAAGAAAAGGTTCCGAGAAGGTCTTACATAAGGGAGATGGAGTAGAATGAGAAGATTGTGATGATTCATCTGTAGCATCACCTGAGTTACTACAACACTCTGAGTCAGTTATTGGGCACCTGAGGGTATGTATGAGTGCTTCAAATCTTAGGGCGCTCTCGTGACATGGTTTCCGGTTCTAAAGTTTGCTTTATGCATTTGAACATGACTAAACAAATACTTACTGGCGTACATACGTTCTGTGGGCGTTGAGTCCACCAGAGTCTTGACCGACGGGAGCTGCCAGAAGTCGGATGCAACGCTTCGTGCAGCTGCCTCGAGATCACAATCAATAGCTTGTGTCATACCAAAGGACGCATCACCTTTGCTGGAGTTGCGCTTGATTATGGAACCCATGACGACTGTATGCTGTTTTTCTAGTCTATCCGTCGGGTCATCGTTAGGGTCGTTGCTTGAGAAAGAGTTGTCATCCGTGCCAGCCGGAAGACCTAGAAGGAGAGACAAGTACCGATCCGTAAAGTTAAGGCGGAACCAGAGTGCCTTTGCCTTGACCTGAGTCAAAGGGTTGGACGATGGATCGGCAGACTTTATCGGTTTGTCACCTAATCTATCAACACCCATGAGTTGAGCGATTGAAATTGCACGGCGGAGCATGAGCCACGATTTGCGTAGGTTTCCGGCGTTAGCATGATACAGCGAGACCAAAGCTAGAGTCTCCAACCCCTCTGCATAACCTACTAGGTCGTCGTTGTAAGCTACTAGGTCCGAGACCATTAAGACATACTTGGCCATTAGGCAACGAGTAGACTCCCTTGAAACGAGCTTGGGTGATGTTTCAGGCTGTATCTGTTGGAGGCAGTTCGTGAGCTGCATCAATCGCCTCGCCAGCACAGCTGGGTGTGAGGACGGCTCCGGAATAACACGGAGAGAGGATAGGTCCACGTTTCGTCTAGCGGCTACATCTTGGTATCGCGAGAAGAAGTTTACCACAAAGCCAGCTCCCGGGCTTGCCGCAATGATGGCGTCGATATCCTGCTGGCAGGGCAATAAATTATACAATGTTTTTGAGACCTGCGTATACTTGGGCCCCAGAGCAGGCATATCGGCATGGCTGGGTGCTGGCGTTGGGAGGTCACCCAAGGAGGGACAAACCCCTTCAGGTACTTTGTCACAGTCCTGTAGAGGTACAAGCACGTCGAACATGGGAGGTTTGCCAACCGAGAAAGGGCATGCACCGTCGTCCGACTCCGGTTCAACAGCGTCGGCCGAAGCGGCCGAAGCGCTCGTGGGGCGCCCTCGGCTGGCATTATAAGTATCTGGCATGATCTTTTCGACCAACCTCTCAAGCATTTCTTCAACACGTCCCAGGCGTTGTGTCACCCGTCGGTCAGGCGTTGAAGCTTGCTCGTCTGCGAACTCCTGGCTTACGCAATTTGAGCCACGAGATTCGCAATTGAGGCAAATTGATGCATTTTCCGAAGGATATAAACATCGGATCTTCCGTCTTCTGCCTATTTATTTGTATTCACGTTAAAAGTGCTCTCGATAAGACTTCACAAGAGGCTCGCACTTACATTCCCAGCAACTGCGTGTTCCTTTTCGAACTTTTCTTCTCTTCGCATCAGGGGTAACTCTCTCCGTACTACGGACAGGGAGGCGCCGTTCTTGTGGCATTTTGAGGTAAAACTATGTGATCAACTGGGATCGAGAGTCTGACTGTGAATCCAATAACTGTCTCACTGTTTGTACAGGCGTCTCAGCTCTGTGTTAAAGCCACGACTAGTATATTGGCAACTCGCAGCAGAGCATGACTCAAAACAACCTGTTTGTAGTAACGCATAAGGCAATAAGGAAGTCTAGAAGACAAGTGAAGCGAAGGCACATATTGGTGATACTCAATACCCTGAACATGATGCCAAGAATTTCGGCCGAATCTAGACAAAATTTGTCAGCCACTAGCGTTGCTTCATCCGAGAACTCGGGCGAAATCTGCTGACGGCGCGACAGGAGGATCCATTAGCACAGACCACCCTTTATTTTGACTTTTCCCCTATTCAAAGGATTCTAATTGTTCGCAACTCCTTTGCTGTCTGCTACGAATCATTTGCTCAAATAATTCATAGTAGTTTCCGGCACCAGAATTTCATACTTTGGCCCTAACAGTGCAATATACGACCCTAGTAACTTTCCCGACTATTTTTGTGTGCCTCAAGGGTGTTAAATCTGCTGATGGTGGCAATAGAACTCCCGGTCCAAGGACGGATCTAAAATCGTCGTTTAGGACATCTAGCTAAACGTCATACCACAGTTTTCTATCAGTCCGTCAAAAAGGATGGCTCTATTGTAGTGCAAACAACATACTAAGCGCTTGTGCAAAGGGCAATCAAGCAATCACTGCCCGCCTCACCACGATGCACGTATCCACTTCGAGCTATCCTGTGGTACACCTCGAAATCGCCTACATCATTTCTCGCAATGCTACCGCCCGAGCTTCGTGGGGGTTTCACTTTCTTTGGAACTCGTTGACTATAATCTCATCGGCTTCGGCACAAGGGATGGGCAGTCCACATGCAGGTTAGACATGTGCGTGCTGCGAGTACTGCCTTCAAGTGTCATTCCTCTTCTGCGCGCACAACATCTTTTCGGCGAGCTTGTATTATCCCGTGATAGAATTATCTAATGTTTGCTGAACTGAATCCCTGCTGAGTAACGACCATTCCACTAGGCATACGTGACCTTTTCGTATTGCCCCAGCGGGCACATCAACATCTAAAATCCTAGACTCACAAACACACTCCCAATGCAAAAGTGCCCAATGGATAAGAAATGTATTCCATCGTAGCCCAAAGTCGAAGAGCCAGGCATTCATTAGCAGCATGCAGCAATATGCCGTAGCCCGGGCCAGTTCCACCAAATCTCCGAGAAGGCTGCATGCATAACTCATCGATTTACCGGTCAGCCCCCGGTCACTCGCCGTCCAATGAACGCTTCGTTTTTTCGGAAAGAGCTAAAGACGGTGAACCATGAGTGGCTTGGAACAACAAGGCGTTCAACGCTTAACCGCGGTGAGGATTTTTCAGTTTTTATTGGAGGACATTATGCCAGGAGCAACGCACACTGATGCGTAATTGCAGCTTCCTGTTACCACGTGTATCAAACAATGTCTTATTCAGAGCAACTATCAGATATATTTGGTAGATTCGCGTACAAGAATCAAAGGATTGTCAAGTTCAGACAGGAAGACAGTGGTCAACAAACGGCAGCCCGTTCTTCACACAATTCCTTCCCTGTCCGCCCGGTCAGTTTTGGACTACGAGTCTATTCCTCATCGTAGACCGGGAGATGGGATGACGTGGCTGGAGCTAGAATTCCTACCGGGATTACAACAGCGCTCGTCCGCCTTGAGCTGTGTACCCAATTCTTGAGGTGGATTTACTATCAGTGTACAGACGTGGACGTGGAAGAAGTAGTGCTACTCTCTCTGTACGCCTATAGCGAGCGACAGGGGCATGAAGATATCGAAATGGAAGAGAGCCCTATAAAGAGATTCCTGGCTTTGCCCAAAGAGGTAGGTTAGTCATGCATCCAGAAATATTACCACTTAGATGGGGAGCTCCCTAACCGAATTCGGCGCATTTAGATTGCTTTTTATTTTGTTTCTTTTTTTTAAAAAAAAAAGACGGAAAGAAAAGCCAGGAGTATAGGCAAGAAGTGGTTAAAGTTAGATTCCATTATCTTTGCATCCCCTCAGTCCATACAAAGACATCACACGGTTTATTACTGCAGCGTCAGAAATCGATAACTCTATTTCAATAAACAAGTGAGAATTTAAAATTGGGAGATAGTGCATTGATTGGAAATTGTGTGTCGCCTTGACAATCAGGTCAACTAAATTGTATTTTGCAAGCTGTGTATTAAGTTAATTGCTCTGCTGATTACCTACAGCAGTGTAGTGAGATAAACACCATAAGAGTGATCAATATAGGTTACTAGCTAGAGAGTGGCAAACTGCAAACCTACTGTAGTTCACGAATTACAAGCCAATATGGTTTTGGGTTGGATCTCTTTTGTAGTTTTGACTTGCGGTCATGTGGTTGAGCCCATTACGGTTAGATACGTCCATCATAGCCCCAATAGACTACTTATAACAGGAAACAATAGCCGTAAACGACTAGCGTCCACTTAGAAAACGTATTTTTCATTCATCTCGCACCAACGAACAGCCTCCAATTCAGCCGTCTACTAGAAGTTTGTGATTCCTCACGTTGGGTAACAACTACCTTGAACATAGTCAGGCTTAAAAAATGAGTAGCATACCCAGATATTCAGATAGTTTAAACACGCTTTGAGGCAAGTCTGCCTAAGGTTTTAAGAAACCCGATTTTTTTTTTAAAATACCGCGTTTATTCGTGCTGTTACTAGCTGTTATTAAGGGCAGGATTCGAGGATACTATAGTGAAGTGTATGCAAATCAAGCTCTACCCGCAGGACTTCCTATTAAGTATTCCCTTCAACAATTGTCAACGTGTCACAGAAAAATGACTGGAGCGCTATAACATGGTACTACCAAAATAGAAAAGAGTCAACTTATTACACGAGTAAAGACCCGTGACCCAACATCAAACTGGGAACGAGTTACCGAAACCTTTTTAGTTAGTAGCCAAGATACTTTTTCTCGCCATACAATACCATACTTAGAGTGTAATATTGTGTGGGCGGATATCATCGACTTGATCTACTAGCCGCCAGCATTTCCCCCCTGCTAGAAAGATCATCTAATCTAGAAAAGCTATATCATCCATGCTCAGAGGAACTTCGACCTGTCCTTGTAGGCAGGCGTGATTCTTCTGAATGGATGGGGCGAATCTTGTCCGCTCCCTGGTTCTGGTGGATATCGGTATGGGCAACATCACTCCAAAGCATGAATCTAACACAGTATGCACCACGTTGAGGCACCCTAGTGCTCAGTTGGGCCTTCTATTGTCTTACTCTTAGCCGTCATAGCTGATTAATGTGCATTCTGATGCTCATCTAACCCAATATACCTTTAACTTGACCTTAAATGCGCACGAACGGTGCAAACTTCACGTTAAGGGAGCCTTACTAGGATTTTCAGTTGTGCAACTCAGTTTCCGTGTAATCACTAGTTTGCGGGATATGTTCCGATTGAAATATCATATTAAGAGAGGCGTCTTCATGTGTAACATTCGGTCTTTTCCCCCACTAGTTCTTTACCAGCTCTATAGAACTCGTTCAGCATCCTTTGAACTGATTACCGTTGTAAATCCAGACTCAACAAAACGTAGCCTCATAGTAAGCAAATCTTTTGTACTAGTCCTGAAGCCACAGCTATAGGCAAACGCAAAGTCAGGTTCTTGCAGTCACTGCTCTGCAATAAAAAAGCTTGCCTCTGAGGGGGATACGGTAGCGAGTTTCCCAGGTTGTGGTATGTGCCACCTCGAACAAACTAGCTCTCGGCGCTGTGCGGTAGACTGACCATTGGGACCCGGACGTCTGGTGGCTGTGTTTTGACTACACCTTGCGGCGGCGTTTTACCCCAGATAGGCAAAAGAACTCAATGCCGATTACCATTGAATCGGCAACGTTAGGTACCGAGTTGTGGTTGCTATTGTTGCGCGAAAGGGTCTGAAACACCCTCATCGGCGGTTTTTGTTCATACACATGTGTCTTGTTTGTATATGTAGAACGTGGGCACCCAGAAGGATTGTCACAGGGAATAACGTAACGGAAAATTGATCCTATGTAACTATCAACAATACTACGGTGTAACTATTTTAGGTACTGAAGATAACGCCTACATTTGGGTAACATGTAACGAGTCGAGCCGATTCCATACGCCTAGCGGATGAGAAAAAAAAAGATACGTAGAATCTCAAAACCCGACAGACCAGACCCATAAACCTGGAAACTCTTGGCAGCCCAGCCCCAGCCGCCTCGAAGCACGTTTCAAGATGGGGCTACCGAGCTGCAAACTGTTAACAAGTTCAGGACCTTGGACCTTTCTGCGACAGTCCCGATACGCAGTGAAACACTTGACAACAGCATAGCACGCACCACTGCGAGCAAACCTCTAAGCTCAACACTACTGGCTGGTTTCTCCTCAACATCCATCCCTACCAGTGATGTATTGTAGTGTCTAGTGCTGTAAGTCGATGGCCGTAACTTGCCGCGATGGTCGGCAGTGGAAAATCCTCCCGTTCACTAGGTCACGACAAGCATCATTGAATGCCTAGGTCCGAGAGCCCGGTATCCCCGACTAACAGATACCGCTGTACAGCGGACTGCCACTCTACATGGTACTATATGTTTTCACCAGTATTCTGGCCCCCTGTTGTATCGGTCATGGGGGCACCTGTCGATGCTGTGGCGCAGTGGTGGTGAAACCAAACCATAACCCTAGACAGACCTGGGTTGAAAGGGAAAGGGGAAAAAAAAAAAAAAAGGTATGCGCTCGTTTCCCTCGGGCGTTTTTCTGACCGTGCGCTCCATGTCAAAGCTGCAAGTACCAAAGCTACCCTCGATTGTTCACTAAGAATATCTGCATCGTTTTGGTATGCAGCTATTGTGTCCGATTTCGGTTAGCACTTGCGGCGATGATGCAGAATTAGGTAATTCATACCTAGGTACTGACCAATCCTAAAATACCTAAAGTTCCGACGGGTTTCGTTTTGGCTTGATACGTCCGAGGCCGTAGAAACTAAAACAGACTGTGTACAAGGTTAGTATATGCCCTTCTCTTGAAATAAAAAATTCATATCAAAATAACATCAATTTAAGGATATTATGCCGGGATAAAACTCAGACTGGGTCGGGACTTTTCCAGGCCCCCTGTAGCTGTCCCACGAAACCTTGCCCCCCGCCCCGTCTCTCCCGCAGCTGCAGCTCCCCTAGCCCCTGTTGTTGTCGCCCTATCCAGGTACAAGCGGAGCAGTACTGCTGTATCATTTAATTTTAGCGGGCTCCGCACACACAACAACCGGGTTACCTGAGTCTCCGTCGGTACCTCCCGGGCTGCCTGCCCGCACTCATAGCACCGGTATCCACCGTACTCTGTACATGCAGTCCGACATCAAACTGAGGGGCTATGCCTCGTGAGTTTCAAGCCACTCGCCAGGTCTCAGCCTGCAGATCAACCACCTGCAGTTTCCTCTCCTCGCTGCAGATCAGACAGACTTACCTACTGTAGTACCTACACACACACATGCCCCCAAAACAGCTAGGTTAGGTTAGTCTGTCTATATGTAACTTCGAGGGCTATCCGAGTCGGACTACGCGACATCTCACCTGCGAATCAGTTCAACCTTGCCTTACTCGTTTATACCATGTCTGTTCAACACACACGGCCACGATGCTACACAGCGCTGCACACTACCGCAAGCTTCCATCGCTAATAGGCAGAAGCCGGCGACTATGTCACTTTATGTTCCTACATCGCTGCCTGTGCAGACCACGACAGCCTTCGCATTTGCTCACTACGCTTTGCTACCAGCGTGCCGAGCTAGAGCCAGCCCATACACAGTAGTATCTTTGCAAACTTGCGAGGCCCAGGAGGCGACATACGCAGCATCCAAGGACTCCGCCAAAACGATGCGTCTTCGTCTTCCATACATATTAGTATAGGTCGGTTAACCTAGCTAACTTGGCGCGAGCAGCAGTTTGAAGCGTGCAATCATAGCGCATCAAGTGTGTCGCACCTGGAACCATCTACACGTACTCTGCCCAGGTTTGGTAAGAGTCCGTACCGTCATAGGAAGAGGGACGAACACGAACATGAACGTGAACATGAATATGGCCCCGCCCCAGGACGCCAGGGTTGCTGCTCATCCCTGACCCCGGACAAGACCCCCGTAGATCGCATCGGAGCCCGGTGGTAGTGTGGTCTTATACCACACATTACTAACGTCGGGGACTCACTAGTCATCTCGCGGTACTTCTCAGCGTCACATAGCACACGTGTAGAAGCGACCTCGTCAGCGCTCGCTTTGGGCTATCCCTATGTTCGGCGACCACCTGCTACACGCACACCACACCGCGCCTCCCCCTAGGTATAGGTAAACTATGCTCTAGCTGATCGGTCAAACCCAAACGTGTAAAGAAGATGGTCGTATCTTCACGGCTACCATACTACAAACTACGCCTTGCATTGGCGAGGCCCACAATACTAGCTACAAGCTACCGACGACACACAAGCAGTATGCTTGCCTGTATTAATCGCCTGTGGTCGCTGCCGTGTGATGTTATAGAGTATCGTGCGTGCTATTCGCTGTAAGTGAGTGATGCTACGCTTTTGATGGCCGCTCCCTACCAGCTTGTCGATCTAGATCTATCACCGGGCCTGACCGCATCCCAAAGAACATAACCCTTAGAACTGCTATCAGTACAATGCCTTAACCAACTACCTGGCGCCGATCTAGCTAAAACACTCATGGTTTCCAGGATCCCGTACTATTTTATGCGCCTCGCACCCTATTTCTTCAACTGCCATCCCTTCCCCCGTTCGTTTGTGATAAACCCCAATAATATACTGACTGGCTGTGAGCATGCCAACCCTCTTAAAACGTCTAGTTCACGTTCTGCTAGCACAAAATAGAAGTTGTTTTTTTGCTAACCAGTCGAGTAGCCAGAATCGCCAACTCGTTCTCTACCCTCTCGTCCCTAGATGTGTTGATTGCATTCTAGCCCTGCCTCTTATTGATACAAGTATACAAGTGCCGAACGCTATTTTCTCGTAGTAGCAGAGCCTAATGGACCTCACTACATTGCTCAATACGTCAGCTGACGAGGTTAGAAATGGAAGAGCGGAGAGAGACACTACCATCTGCTTTAGCCAAGGTTCAGCTACGCCTAGCAATGGAGATATGGGAGAATCGTCATCCCCAATTCGTGACTCACCTTCAAGGAAGTCAATATCACGTGGGGTGGGCGATGTCAAGCTTCCAAGCCGCAGCAGAACGCCATGGGACGCCAACGGCTATACCATGCCCTTAATCAACCTAGAAGTCGAATCATCACCGACTGTACCGTTGTTGGAATTGCAAATCGACGCACCAAGTCCGAAACTACCAAAGCACAGAATTTCGGACAGTTATAGTAGTTTCTCTTCATTGACATCACCTTCTACTTCAACTTTATCGCACTCACGGTTCTCTTCTATGTCAACTGCTGGAGACGCGCAACCATTAGACACTATCACAGACTTTTCCTCGGTTGAAGTAGGACCAGGTTGCTCTGTTTATGACGGGCAAAGCTCCCAGCGGTTAAGGCGAGAAGGCTTCCTTCCAGCAGCCATAAAAGAAGAACCGTTTGCCTACGGACCAATTCGATACGGACGTTCTTCTAGGACCCCATCGATTCCAAGTTCACTAAAGCAAATCAGTCCAACAAGGACCTTTGCGACTACGAAGTAGGTACTCTGAGTTACTATATTACTTGTCTCTATATCTCTTCAAGTGATAGCGGTACGCCCGTGATGCCTGGAAACAGAAAGAAGTGTGGCAGCAGTGTCTCTTGGAAAAGATGAATTTCATTGCCATATACTCAACCGTGGTATTTTACACCCGCTGGAGAAACCATTCCGATTCTCGACATTCTCCTCACGTCGTTCGGCCATTCATGAATAATTCTATCTTACGTGGCTAGGGGACTTTCATCCTTTGCCCCGTTCTCTATCTTCATTCACACATAATTTCTCTCACTCTAGGCTATCTGCCAAGGCTTATTCATATCAATCTCTATTCCCAAACTGTCCCACTCCTATGATTTTCGAAATTCGTAATATTCCAATTCTGACACGATCATAGCAACAATGAAGCTGAAAGCGAGTTCCGTCACTTAGTGCCACTTGATTTCAATAGTACTAGCATGCACAAGAGAAATCTTTCCGCACCCGATCCCACAAGGTTTAACTCGCATAGTCGGAATTTCGATCCTCCCAACGATATTCCCGAATCAGCGCCAACTACGCATTTGGAACAGCAGAGTCGCGATATTTTCAGTCCCAATCTTTGGGAATCTTCGACCGCTACAGTCCTACCTCAGGACGGCCACCCTATGAAATGCGAATTTATGCAAGATTGCAACACCGGCTCGACTCTTCGTAAGACGGTCTCGCATGTCTTTGGGCGCAACAAACTGTGTACTCGGATGATACCCGATCACGTTTGGGTACACTTTTGCCGCAAGCATTATCAGCGGAAACGATACCGCAGCATACAGCAGTATGCCTTGCTCCAATGCAGACTCGTCAGGGTGCAGATCTGCCGAGTTCATGATTGGAGTGAACGTGAGAGAGTGAAAGGGAACAAACCTGGGATTCTTCAGGGTTGGACATTGACTCTCCGCAAGCGGGAACAAGAACGTAGGCAACATCGTGACCTAAGTGAGGAGAAGGACGATGATGAGTCTCCTGACTGCCCGGTCCTAGAAGGCACTAATGGCACATCCGTACCTGCCTGGTTGGCGAGCCGGTGCCGGGAGGGCTACGACACAAGCGAAATACTTCAGATTGTCGATCGCATTAAAGATGAGCTGGACGAGAAAAAGAAGATGCACTTTCCCGACATAGAGATCCTGCCTAACCTTGTAGTGGACGGCGTCTTGGAAGTTAGTTCGGGGACACATAACATCGCACATAAGCGATCGCAGTCGTTGAACTTCGCCACACATAGCAAGCGTCAGCGAAGCCTCGGCGTGATACCAAGCCACAATACCTCAAGGCTCAAACCTGCCGAAACTCTTTCGCACTCTATGAATTCGTTGGCCATTCCCCGTCGTCCTCATCATCATCATGCACAGGTCGGGTCCTATCCCGGTGCCGATAAAGTCAAGAGCTCACAGTATGGCTACAGTGGGGGCCCATTGCCTATACCGAGACCTCCGCGTGAGTCTGACTTCTTGACCGCAACAGAACGGGAGCTGAATGCCCCAGGTTCTGGTGGTCCTACGCATCATAGATCAGTTTCTGATTTGACTGGTAATTTCCCTCCGCCTAACATGGAATTCACATTCCGAATGAATGGTCCGACGGCTCATTCCGGCTTCACACCCGCGTCCAACTACAATTATTACCCGGTATTGCACGAATATATGCCTCTGCCATCTGAGCCCAAGCCAAACACATATTGGAGCCCGTCATCTAATTACACTTATTATCCAGAACTCCCTCAGGGTGTTTCATTGCCGACTGAATCGAAGCATAACGGCACTTATGTAGGATTGCGGTCAACCAACGGTCGCGATCGTCAACTCACTGCCACTCAAAGGCCTAGTCCATCTCCTGGGTGCGATTGGCCGTCATCAAACGACTATTCGCGTTCAGAAGGCTCGGGATTAGGACACTTGCGGCACCAGAGCACTCCTTCCTAACGCCCAGGAACTAACACTCGGTTATTTTACTTTCCCCTGTTAATAGATGAAGAACAGCTGCTTACCACGAATTCGAGATCGGAGATTAGGACATTGCCGATCATAACGAAAGGAGTTCAGAAAAGGGTTGTCATTATCAACGATGCAGATGTACTCCCCTGGCGTTTTTGGCGAGGAAGGGGGCATTCTCGACCTTTCATATGCGGACTGGGACCGCCGAGGTTGGTATTGGATTTCCTGCTGGTTTATAGGACATCTAAAGAGGTTGAACCTTTGACCGTCATATCATTTGGTATTTTCGTTGAGATAAATTTTTGTTGCCTGGCTGGTCATTGGTGCACTTAAAGCAGACGACGACAGAACTTATACCCCTGTGATGGACGATTGTATCATACCCTACAGACAGCAGTTGCTTAATATTAATGCAATGAAAAAGGCGCGTCTCCTGTCCTTTCAGACCACGTCTATGTATGTATGTATGTGTATACAGTGTGTGCTGAGCTCTGATTGGTCAGGCGTGAAGACGGATTGCTGTTTTAGGAAAGTCTGGCGTCGAGTTGTGCGCAGCCCTACTCATCTACAACGTCATAACTATGCTAGAAGGGCATCATGATATGGCGAGCCGGGATGCTTGAGCAGGTAGGTGCTCGATCTGGGATCTGAGGCATGAACCGTACCTAGATAGGATCCGGCCTGCCGCCACACCCGGATGCAAGCAAAACTACTCAAGCACCTTCTCGCTTTCGTGTCCGGAATTCAGCCTGCAAGTTGTATGACTCTTTCCGTGAAAAGAATGATTGGTAATAAGTGGGAAAGGTCCGTAGATAGATTCTACGCCTGTCCCAGGTAGATGTTATCCCATATACCTAGGTAGGTATATGTTGTATATTTTAACGTGGCGAAACAACTGTGGCTTGACCTGCCCGAGCGATCGGGTCCGAGCTAAATTAGCGCCAATGCCTGGCTGCCTGGCGTGAAATGTAGCCTATAAGGATGCCGGCATCTTATCCAACCCAGGTTTAGCCAAGGTACATCTTCGATACATGTAGTATTAAAGCAGACCAGTGACCTCATTCCTTCAATCCACTCCAAACCAATCAATCGAATAGGCAGTCTAGTCTCGAGCCGTTTTGGCGAGAGTACGGTATGCGATGACGGGGCAGCTACCGGGCGATTTAGTGCACGATGCGGCGCAAGGCACCACCGCGCGCGTGCCAGCAACGGCGGCGGCAACAATAGCGGCGACAACAACAACAACAACAGCAGCAACAACAAAAACAAAAACAACAACAACGACGACGACGGCGACGACGACGATAGCAACAGCGACACCAGCAATACCGTTGGCGAGATACGGCGACAACGGCGACAATACATCTACGGATTCTACAGCTGTGCCGCAACAGCTAGCCACACTACTCCAGCATCCATCGCCTCCTCTAACACTGGCTCAGGCGTCTGTATGTTGTTGGCTTGGATAGTCGAGTTCGATGACTTGCTTTGCTAATTGAGTCAACTTCTCAGGTCCATAGGCTACCGAGCGAAGAATGTCAGCCCTCTCAACATCAACCATCGCAACCCCTGCCGCCAGACTTCCATCCATACTATAGCCTTGTGCTAGAGCCAACTCATGATGAATTCTACGACATCCTCGGGGAACTTGACCCTTACAGGACTACCCCGAAGGAATTTATCCACCTTTTGGTGCATGCCGCCGCTCGTGATAGGAAGATTGCTGAGGCCCTGGTCAGCTTGAACAGTGACAGGATCAATAATCCCAGTTCCTGGCGACCACCGCTACCGCCCAACTTCGTTGCTCAACCCCCACCACCATATCATTTCCCCAGCCAACCGTGGCCAGGGACGTCTGCCCCGATATCCCATCCGCCAAGCGACAATGCGTGCATGCCTGCCGCTCCCCCGCCGACTCAGGAATATGACACCTCGCTCATCCACCCACGGAAACGGAGACGAGATGAGGCAGCCGAACAACATGCTGCACCTGCCCCGGCAACATCCCAGTTCAGGGTTAACTGCCATCGAATGGTCATGTTTTCGGGTCCTCAACAACCACCGCCTCCCGCTACCCACACTAAACAACCCCGGAATCCTACCATCGTGCAAGTCGACGTGGCGGGCGCACATGGACTCCCTCCTACACCGCTCCCGGAGCAGCAGGGCGCATCTCGTCCGGCGACTACTTCTACGCCACTTCCTAGTGCATCTATGCAATCCGTCGCCCCTACTAGTGACACCAACAACAACGACAAGGTGATCAAGCCGATCAATGGTGATGAAAAAGCAAGCTATGCTTCCGCCACTTGAATGGGCGCTTGATCATCTTGGTTTTACGGTTCAGCGGCGTTAGGGTTAAACAAAAGAACGCTACAATGATACCCATGTATTGTCTCTTTTGTATAGCGTAACTAGAACTGGGCGTTAGGGTATTCTAGGTAGAGATTAGACACAAGTCTTGGTGGTGGTCGGTTGGGAACTCGGACGCGCAAGTAGCCTAAACATTCATAGTTTAATGTGCTCAACAGGACAAGTGAGGAAGGACAAAATATACAACGTAATAAGGGCTTTTGGTCAACAGCTTCGCGCGATATTCGAGTTGTAGCATTTGTCTTGGCCGTCAAAGGTACAAGCTTCGCAAAGAGATCCATTCGTATGCCTGTATACATAATATGTGACCTTTAGTTGTCGATCCGGATTCAGTTTGTTTATCAATGTAGCATCTCAACTCGATTACTACCGCACGCCATCATGACACTAACATCCTTAGCAGGCGGTCTACTAGAACAGCTATATTAATCGAAAAAATGGGCTCAAACGATGTAACCATGGAGTAGTTTCAGCTAAGTCGTAGATACTCGTCGTTGCGGATGAGCGATGTTTTGTGTGCAAGCCGTTCGGTGTGACGTATGGTTGTATCGGCCACGGTGTATCATATCGAAGAGAGTAGCATAAATTCGTTTGAATTCCCTGCATTCCCTTCTCTAAACTACTTCTTATTCCATAATTCCCTGTGTGTAAGCGCGAGAACGAGAACGATCAGTCCATATATTATCATATCTTATGAACGAAACCCGGACCATGAAGCGATCCGTTTGGGAGAGGTATATAGGTACCTCGACAGGCTGGAAAAAGGCTGCCAAGGTCAATTGTGCCTTGCTGATTTCCTTGAGTATCGTCTTGTCGATCTGCTTGATTCTCGTAGTGGTTAGCGCTGAAGACATCTTCAGAGCACTCTTCTTCTACGAGGCACCCTGCACCAAGCAAAAGATTCCGATTCTCAACCTGATTTTACATTTACTGATTAATGTAGCGTCAACGCTCGTGGTAAAGCCCTCGCAATTATGTACAGTTCAGCTCGCCAACAGATGTTTCTTTTGAAGTAAGCATGCTTCTCTGATTGCAAACGATCTTTATTTTCGTCGAGGAATGGGAAATTGAAACAGCCTTATATCACAGATGAGAGGGTTTTCAGGTGCGTTCGCTAACACTAGGTTAGGCTTTCATCGAGCAACTTCTTCATGCAAATTTTGAATGCGCCGTCGAGGGACGAAGTAGACGCAGCTCATTGCAAAGGCATATGGTTGGAAATCGGAGTTTTTTTCTATAAGAAATACGTTTAGGGTCTCTAAGTTCAAGGCCTGGTGCTGGGTTGGCCTGTTCGCAACCTCGATTCTAATTCACCTTATGTTTAACGCGGCGATATTCCCTACTGAATGTGAGTAATCTCGGACCATCTTCGATAAGTGAAATCTATCGATTATTACACCCGCCGCTGATCCTAATGGCACTGTGAATAGACAGACAATCTGATTTCACCGTCACCATTGCTACCGAAGATTTCTTGAATGGGGGGCCTTATTACCCACCTGGAGCAAGTCTTCGCATAATTGATGGATTCATAGGCGACGCGGGAGAATACTTCAGTCCCACAGGCGATGGATATTTCATTTCGGACTTTGGGCTGCTTTTCAACTTAACCCAGTACATTACCACGGGATCTGGTGTGGAAAAGAATGTTTCTGATGCCGCTCTACATGGAAATGAGTGGGACAAGCTGGATTTGTCTGAGTGTCAAAGACAATTCGGCTTGTACGGGTCTCCGTGTAAAGGTCTAGAGAGGTACAGCGATGTAATTCTAGTTATTCAAAACCCAGATAGTTAGATACGAAAGGAGATGTAGCATATAACGGACAACCAAACCCGGTTATGGGATCAGGTAAGTCCGCTGGAGTCTTTTATTCCTCCTTTTGGCATGCCTCAGACATAAATCGCCTTAACGGACATATTCTTCTCTTAGAATTCCTGCAATTCTTACCATAAACAGACATTACTGACTCCAGTTTATATATAGTACGTTCCACCAGACAGGCCTAATCATCTCTTTTGCTATACAGCATGCACCATGAGCCCCACATACAACCTTCCTTTGAGCTACTTCTGTGAAAACTCCTGCTTGGAGGCTCTGGGGGGTGTGTCCCACGATATTGGTCCCCACAAAACCCCCAAATCGTACCCTTTCTTCGTCTCAGAGGCACTAAATTACGCTAATGAGACCTATCATGTTTATCAAAGAAGCAATCTCACGTCCGGTCTTCAGCCCGGAACATTCGACTTGCCGGTTCAATATTGTCTCGCCAAATCTTTCGAAAAGACTTGCCATCTTGGTGTATCGCCAGTGTTGCTTTTGGTAGTGGTCCTCTGTGTCATCGGCAAAACCAGCATAGTAGTATTAGCGACCATTGTTCTCGGGCGTCGGAAACAAAGATCTCTGGTAACGCTAGGGGACTGCTTGGCTTCATTTATAGAACAGCCTGACGTCGAGACGTCAAGTTTCTCTGCAGCGGCCAACCTGCGAGGAATGTTTATATTGCCTGGTCGAACGCGGTGGTAAATCTCGCGCAGAAGACGAGCAGTCGTCATTCCTCCCAGGTTACGGTTCATAAGCTTCAGTCTCTTTGTGTTGGCAATTGCTATCAACACGTTCTTACTTTCCTGGTCCACATATATGAATAATGGGATTCCCTTGTAAGTTCCGATCTGTGCCAAACTTAACATGCGCTCACGAACCTTTAGCATTGGGGATTTCTTAGCTGGTAACCAAAACCCCTTGATTCAACTATACGGAATAACGTTTCTGGGATGTGTTTTAGTGGCTAATACTCCACAAGTCCTACTATCACTTTGGTATTTTGGCTTTAATAATCTATTCACTCATCTTCAAGTGGCCAATGAGTGGGAACAGTTTGGTACGGATTACCTGCCACTACGAGTGACTGAACCCGAGGTATGTCTAAGTATCTCCTGTTCTCAGGACTGCCTCAAATCTAAATTGTACTAGGGCAAACAAAAATCGACCTACAGACTCCAGTTACCTTACAGATACAGCTTACCGCTCATCGTGCTTAGTGCGTCATTACATTGGTTACTCTCCAATACTATTTACGTTATCGTGTCCAACGGGGGTATGTAATCTCTACTATGGCTTTGCATGGTCATTAAGTGACTAACGTTACAAAGGATACCTCAATGCAGCTATTTTAAGTCTAGATCCTAACGCACCAGACCCAAGTCTATCTGTAGGCGGTGTAGCGGCTCTAGGTTATTCTCCAATATCTCTCTTCGTAGTAGTCATACTTTCCTCTATTTTGGTCATAATTCCTGTATTATTCAGCCTAAAGCGAGTCTCGCCCCATATTGTCACTTTGGGTTCCAACTCTCTGTTGATCTCCATAGCTTGCCGCGTCTCACCACTCTCGTTAGCTGAAAGATCTCCCTCCGCTCCAGACGTAGGGCCCGAGAATAGTTTTCTAGCTTACCCTCTGCCAGATAGTGATGCGGAGACGAACGAAGAAACAGATAGTCTGCTACAGTTAACGAAGCTCCGCTTTCCTCTGGGATCACATGATGAGGCAGAAGAGGGAGAAGGACACGGCGGCGAAGGAAATGGAGAATTATACGACGACGTGCAAGCTGAAGAGCCGCACAGCAACATGGAAAACAGGGAACTACATGGCAACATGGAATACACCGAACCAGGCGGCGACGTGGACGATGAACCCGAAGATTTAGCCTATACATTGCAGAAGGTAGCGAGGAGTAAGATACGATGGGGCGTGCTCAAAATGCCGCCTGAATGGCTTGACGAGCATGACTATGAGCCTCTAGGTTTTGGAGTTGAGGGAGATGAGGTCACTACCCCCGTGGAAGGAAAGTGGTATTTGTGAGCTCCTTAGGTTCGCAAGGTGATTTGTGGCGGCTCTTACTACGGATTTCCAGTAAGTTTTAAAGGTGTTCTAATTCACTAAATAGATCAGCATACCAATGGTACTTGGACAGCTAATATGGTATAGATACACCAAATAGAATATCAATTCGACAAGAAGATTCTTCCTCGAACCACTAGAAATATCACTTTGATGACTACTCTATCCATCCAAGTATAATATACAGTTTTGCTCAGAACCAAATCCAAGAACTTGAATTGAAACACAAATCAAATAATTATACAAGATTATGAAATACATTTAATGGCCACTACTTACTAAGCGTTACTGATAAGAGTCAAAAGGTGGCGTTCTATACCTACCATATTCTGTAGAGCGCCGTTTTAAAACTACTTAACTAGAGCTCGTAGGATTTACAGGCAATTTCCCCTGTTCTGATGTGCTGAGACTGTAAAGTGGTCATGGGATGTAGTTCTTAACTTGCTCGCGATAGAGAAACAGGCTCTTCCAGATCAGCTTACTATCCATCACGGGCCGATCGAACGCTCAGTCCTCGAAGCTCCGGAATAGAACCGAGCCCAGGAAGAAAAGTCGGGCGAGGAATGTTTGAGTCGCTCTGAGAAGCCCGGAGGCGTCCGGCTGTGGAGTAAAGTTCGGGTTTTCAGGGGTTCAAAATCCCCGATCTATTGGTACCACGCAAGTTAGGCGGTACATCGCATGATCGAGTGGCCATTGGCCCATCACAAAGCCTATCATCAGATTACAGCCCCGTTATCAACCGGGTGACACGGAGAGAGAGCTCGAGCGGAGGCAAATACCTAAACCAACACCAGTCAAGGACCACGCATTAAATACGGTACAGTAGGCATCAATACCCGGGCTTAGCGTCTTAGATATACTCTCACTGCAACATTTCAGCATACCATGGGCATTTCAGCGAGCCCGCGAAGGTCCGCAGAGGCGCTTATCGGGTACACACCGCACCATGATACCAACTCAAAGCTGGTTATCGTAATGGTGGGCCTTCCTGCAACTGGTAAAAGTTACGTCGCCAAGAAGCTGTCAAGATATCTCAACTGGCTGCAACACAAAACTCAAGTGTTCAACGTGGGTGATCGCCGCCGAGAAGCTGCAAGTAACTCCGAGGCTGCGCCTAATTCGCTGTCCACATCGGACGCAAAATTCTTTGATCCAACAAGCCCGGAATGTGTGTCGCTCAGAGATCAGCTTGCTATCAACACCCTTAATGAACTCCTCTCATTTCTGTTGGACTCTGGTGGCAACATCGGAATCCTTGATGCAACGAACAGCACATCTGCACGTCGTCAGCTTGTGCTGAACCACATCAGGCAGAGATGTGGGGACGGCTTGAGAGTTCTCTTTTTGGAGAGCCGCTGCTCCGACCAAACAATTCGTGAAGCCAACATTAGGCTCAAGTTATTCGGCCCCGATTATGCCGGTAAAGACCCGGAGGCCTCGCTAGCGGACTTCAGGGACCGTATCTTGCACTACGAAAAGGCATACGAGCCCTTGGGTCTCATTGAGGAGAAAAAAGGGCTCTCGTTTGTGCAGATGTGGGATGCCGGGCGGAAACTAAACTCGCACCTCATTCGAGGTTACATCCTGTCCCAGATCGTCGAGTATCTGCTCAATTTCAACTTGGCAAGGCGTCAAATTTGGCTATCATGCAATGGAGAGAGCCTAGACGACAAGGAAGGGAGAATCGGCCGCTACTCGGACTTGAGCGATCGCGGACTTAAATATGCGAGTGCGCTTGCATCCTTCATCGAGGAACAGCGGCAAAGTTGGTATGCGGAGCCCGTATCTGGTCACAACCCAGACTCATCTCAAGTCAGTAGGATTTCATTTTGATTCCCATTATCTTGCTCAACCACAGGTTCCACGATAGCTATAAGAAGTAAATGCTCACATGTGTCTCAGTTCTGTGTCTGGACATCAACATGGCCACAAGCCATCCAAACAGGTAGCTTGTTCCCGAGCGAGACTTATGACCAGACACATACCAAAATGCTCGATGACCTGAACTTTGGCAACATGTCGGGTCTGACCATAGAGCAAATTGCTACGCAGCATCCGAACGAGTTCGCCGCGCGAAAACGCGATAAGCTCCAGTACCGCTGGCCAGGCTTAGGCGGGGAGGGTTACGTCGACCTGATTGTTAGGTTGCGCCCTCTCATAGTCGAGCTCGAGAGGACAACCGACAACCTGATTTTGATAACGCATCGGGCAGTCGTGCGGATACTGGTAACTTATTTCCTCGGCATCCATAGAGACGACCTGGGAGAGGTTCAGATGCCTAGGGACACTGTGTATTGTTTTGACATAGTAAGTTATCACCCCTTTATTGCATGTAGCCCAGTATGGCTATTTCAAGACGATAGAGAAATTGTATTTATTAATCACGTCAATAGGAGCCGTATGGCATTTCAGTCCGGCCGTTTATGTACAACTCCGAGCTAGGCACCTTCAAGCAAGTGCCAAAGAGCGAAATACCTTTCGTTTCTAACCGTTAGGATTCTACCATGTATATAGAAGACCGGTCGGTTTGATAAAGGATCCGTGAAACCTGGCTTTTATATCTTCTCGGGCACAGAAATCCCATCTTGTGTTATTTCCTTTGAGAAACGGCGGCTTTCGAATTTTCGGCTAGATTTGGGAATTGTGCGAACACGCAAAGGTTGCAACTGAGACTTTCAACAGAAATTAGATATAGTTTTACCTATTTAGGTAGGTAGAGGAAAGGAGACGCACAACGAATATTCATTATATTATCATCGCTCTATAGTCCAGGGTTTCAATTACACTATTTAAACAGTATGAACACTTTATTTATATGCCACTGAGATAATCATATCGTTACCCGTCTAGAAATAGATTTTTCACCCGTTTTAATAAAGATAATCGATATTCTTTTCATAATGTCGAGCCCGGTTTTATTGTTTGCGACAACGACGGGGAGCAGGTATTATAAGCAATCTCCTCGCACCTGACGATGCGTCCAAAATAATGATCAGCAATCTCAAATGACATCCTATGTCAAAATGAAATATTAGAATAGCATGAACTAGCCCTAAAATTGCATGACAGTTCAAAATACTACAATAACTATTCTTCAGCACGTGATCCAAATTCTCCCTCCATTTCCACGCCGACTCCAGCTTCTACAGTTTGAACGCCTCCTTCAGGTCGCTGATGCAATCTTCTACGAATTCCTTTGAACCTGGATTCAAGCCATCCCATTGTGGGAATGTGTGGCCTTGTCCCTTATATATCTTCATCTTGCTCTGAGTCCCAGCAGCCAACAATTTCTCGTGGTACACCTTTGCCTCTGAAACGAGGGGATCGACCTCCGCGGAGCGGATAGAGACAGGCGCTAAGTTTGCATGAGACTCCGCGAGGAGAGGAGATGCTCGGAAATCCTTGGCCTTCTCCTCCCTATCAGGCCCGGTCCCGAGCCAGTAATTGTAGAACCATACGAGCCGCGAGAGGGGCAACATGGGCGCAAATTCATTGCTCACGTAGCTCTCGTATGGGCCGCCCTTGCACGACCCTTCTGTCGGCACGTAGCGCACATCGAACAGCGGCACGATGAGAATCTGGAGCTTCAGGGGTGGAAGGCCAGGCTCATCCCTCGCCAGGATCGACAGCACAGTCGCGATACATCCGCCAGCTGAAAGGCCACTTACTGCGATTCTCTTGGGGTCGATGTTGAGCTTGTCGGCGTTCGCAAAGACCCATTTCAGAACGTCCCAGCTGTCTAGGACCGGCGTCGGGTGCGGAAACTCGGGTGCAGTTCGATAGTCGGCGTTAACGACTACGCACCCGACCCGTTGACATAGCTGGCGCACGAGCGGCTCGTCAGATTTCAAGTCACCGATTACGAAGCCTCCGCCGTGGAAGTTGACGAGGGCTGGCAGACGGCCTTCGGAGTTAGCGAGCCCCCCGCTGCTTGCCGCCTCAGAGGTTGGAACATAGACTTGTACTTCTACCTCCCCCGCTGGGTTTGAGACGGGCACGTGATAGATGGCATTGCTTGCTACTTCAGGACGAGGGCCCGTGACTTTGTGTGTTGGGAAGCTGTATGCTTCCTTGTCTGTTTTGTATGTCTCATAGGGCACCTGATCACAGCGGAGATGTGCAGCTAAGATAGAGTAAGCTTTGATTCGTAGTTTCTGCCTTGATAACGCCAGATCGTTTACCTTGATGACGATTATAGATATCCAGGTATTCTGGGGCAAGTCTTTCTGCTATTGATGACCGAAGAGCATTTACAAGGTCAGAGCTATCGCGAGAACCCATGATGCCTGGGAATTCGAGGAGGTTGGAGGTGGGTTCTGGTCAGCTTATTCGATGTCGTCAGAATGATACAAGTGTATTAGACACAACTTGGTAAGAGCGGGGGTCCAGATCCGGCAGCCTCATCTCAATGTGCTTCCCGGACGCTATATATAGTTATACTCGCGGGGAAGGGGCAGTAGTAGGAGATTAGCTGCAGCTTGATAGGGATCCTACGTACTATCGCGATCGAAGGCATCAGCAAAGATGTGACCCAACGTCCCCCCAGAGGATATAGACGGGCCATGAACCAACCAACCAACCAACCATGGCGTCTTGACTTTCCTTTCTCGTGTTGTGACGTTGATCCACTCACTTGACCCCCCTCAGACACTAGAAGCCCTCATCTTTCCAGTGGGGGTCAAGTAGCATATCGTGCTTATTTACTTATTGAGGAGCACTTCTTACAAGATCATTATACAACCCATTGCAGGTTAGAACTTGCCGGATGCCCTACCAGTCGAGTAGTTCTAAGGGTCAATGTAACTGACATCGGGGGTTATAGTGGTTTTATGGGGCCTCCCGGCCACATTTCACCCGTCGGGTTGAACTCCTCTTTCCTTTCTACACTAGATGAGGAGGCAGATGACTGCCACGGTCGTTGGTTCATGAAGGATCTAGTGGAGATGGTGGGGGTTACGAGACTGGAGAAGAATGTGGAGGTCAAAGGTCCTTCCAAATGGGTCTAGAGCATATCGACTCTCACGATGTCAATCATTCCTTATAGTATCTCAGAAATGTGTACTATGGGAATAATGGCAACGTGCTATTGAATGAACAGTAAAACACTGTGTTTGTCCTACAGATTCTAGGTGAACTAACTAATCCAATCTAATTTTGATTGCTTATGAGCGGATATTGACACCACGCTCTTGACAGTACTTGTCCACCTCCTTACGCAGCATATCTCGCTGTCGGTCGACAAGATCCATAATGTCTCGGCAGCTTCCCCCAAGATCCGTGGGGCCATCTTGTCCCCCTACACTCCCGTAAATCTCCACCATCTCTTCCATGACCGCCTGCAACTGGTTGGGGAGCCATGTTACGATGGGACTTCCACCGGTCGCTGTTGGGTGCGACGTCTGCTTGAGGATGTACTCGCGGGCGAAGCACCAGTGTCGCCATCGGAAGTCACGGGCCTGGTCAAGGAGCTGGATCCATAGGCGCCGCGACTCGAGCAGCAATTCTTTCTGCTCGTCAGTCTTCGCGGCATAGTGGGGGTCAGTTCCGAGCGCGAAGTCCTTGACGGCTAGGTCCTCGGAGCAACGCTTCACCCCGACGAGAAACTGCCGGTGGTTGCTTGGCCGGTACTCTCTAAAGTCTTGCAAGATCTCCGTGAGTGGAGTGTTTGGCATTTGGATCTGTAAGAGGTTGTCCATGAGCGGGATCATGGAGTCGTTTGCGCCGCTTTCGCCCCTGAAGCTCATCGGCTTGCCGTCGTTGATGCCCTCGTAGACCACGCCATCTGGAAACATAGACTGCGAGGTGATGCCGAAGATGAAGGTACGGAAGCTCGTGTATGAGCGTGGCTTCGACTTTCCCCACATTGTCTCCATGACACTGTTGACTTTCTGCATGGCGCCTAAGACCGTACGGAGGCCGTCATTGAAGGCCTTCCGTTGCACGGTGGGATCCGCGCCATCCTGGTTCCCGAGAGCGGACAAGGCCGACATGGTGCCGGCTATTATGGGACCGGAGTTTCTGACCATGTCGACGTGCACTAGCACGAAGCCTGCCTCTGACGACGAAGGGTCGAGACCGTGCTCAAAGGCGCGAATCAGTCGCAAGTTGTCATATTCAAGTCCCCGCTTGGGATCCTGGAGTCGGTAATTGAACAGTGCATAAGAGCCAGCATACTCCATAAATGGCTTAAAGCCGGTTCTAGATAAAGCAGTTAACGGCCATTAATTCGCTGCCCATATAGGGCGGATAAGCTGTCTTACAGCTCGGCGCATCGTGCGATGGGACGCGATAGTTGAGCCGGCAGGAAAGACCTGGCTAACCCGTATGGCTCCCCTTTGATGAACCTCATATGACAAGGCTCTAAGAGATATGCCGATGCAAGAAAAGAGTAATCACGATATAAGGCATTCATCAAAGGAACATTGTCTTTGTACTTCTCAACCTTGTCGGTCAAGTCAGGAAGGTTCTGAACCTTGTCACCTAGCTGGCCAGTAGCTAGGAGTCCAGGTTGCCCCGACTGGGTTGAGACAGGCATGCTCTGTAGTAAGTCCTCGACAGCGTTGAACTCATTTGGTAAGGTTACAACGGGATCCATCCGCGGTAGGAAGCCACGTGTGGTCGATACCATAAACGCCGGCAAAGAGACATCGTCTGGCCTCGTGTCCTCAAGGACTTCAAATGATGTATTAGGGATGAACATACTGGGGGAGGATACGATAGGATAATGGTAGTTGTACTGCGATGATGTGATAAATCGGATGAACCGTTGGTATCCGCGCGTAAGGTTGCGTAGAATTTTGGGAGAAGCGAGGAGCAAAACTGAGTCGGGGGTGCAACCGCCAGAACTTTGCTAATATACACCGTGGCCGGAACTATTTCCGGCCTCATCCATTGCCAACCCTGTGAGAGGCCTCGGGCCGGTGACGTGTTTCGTGCAAATCCTCTTTAGCCAATTTTTCCTTTCCAAAACTGCGCCGATACCCGACTGAACCCATACCTAATGCACTCGGCAGTTGTAGTCAACACACCACCGCTCTATCTCATTCGCCTCTCAGCTAAGTGAGGCCATCGTGAACGTGTAAGTGATAGGGCTGATATTGCGGAAAGGGTCTTATCGCCAGCCTTCCTTAAAGATATGTAATTCTTTAAAGATAAGAAATCATCAAGGTGGTAGCGCCTGTGTTACCTTCCACATGAGTCTCGTCATTGTCTTATTCTCATCAGCTTACCGAATGTTGTGGAAGGAGTGTCAAGAATTAGTAACAGATTCATAACTAGGCTCCACCTAGGCCGTGCCCAGCCCGGTGTGGACCGTTGTGGCCGGAACGATTCCGGCCACGCTGCACGTGAGAACTCTCCGTCTTTGTGCGGGCAGTTTGGATTATACTTTCTTGGAAGTACCATTAATCTTCCACAAATCCCTGATGCACAACGCGCTACAGTCCATTGCAGTGGATGGGCGGGGAGCAAGGGCAAGGGCGAGGGCAAACACCGGCTATGAAGCCTAGGCAATGGCCTTATTTCAAGTATACCTTCGCCTTTCTTTCGTCATCCGGTCCCTCGGCATTGGACTAGTCTGTCATCTAGTGACCTAGCGGGGATAAGATAGACTGGAAGCTTGCGAGGTTTTTGTCAAAAGACAACGATGAGGACGAAAACGCTGATAACGACGAAAGTATATGAATAGGAGGTATTGGTAGAATCGATAAGTAAAACAAAACGGTCAATCGACGGTTTCTCCTACTTGCGTCACTGCTAGAACCCCCGGGCTAAAGGCTGCTTGTAGTGTGAACAGATAACTTCATTTTGAGATTTGACATCATCAAAGCATTCTCTCTCGACAGGTACAAAGGGTCTTTACATACCGAAACTGCTATTGTAAGATAAATAGCGGACATCGGTGCTGATTTTGAAATAGCGATGATGCGTTAACTGTAATCCCATCTATCCTCTATGCTGAGCGGGTAGCTACGTGATTGCTTCCATTAGAGCTGGACGCTTTGTTGAGCTTAATTGGGCCGTGGTAACGACATCAATCGACTGGGCCTGAGTGGAGAGCAATGTACGGATGCGTTAGCGAAGAAGGAACTTCCAGCAACGCTGAATATCCGGTTAAACGATGCCATCCCTATCGTATACAACGAGGTTGCCTCAGATACACTCGTCGTGGTCTCAGTATAGATAATCAAGAAGACAGAAAATTCTTCAGTCTTACAAAACCCCCATCATGATTCACCTCTGCCACAACTTCGGTGTATGCTTGTGTTTATAGATTCCTGCGACTCAATATGTAGGGAGAACGAATTGGCCGGGAATCGCGACTCTAGTTTCCGTTACCCCAATCAGTTGGGCGAAATCTTCAGTCGCTTCATCTTGGCGAGTATCAAGAGGTAAACGGGGTATTTATTCGACTGCATGGTACTTCAGGGTGCCGTTTCTATTTGCCTTCCGCGTCCGTTGTGGTCAACTGAGGCTATCGCGGAGGATCCGGCGCATTTCCATCAGCATAGCATGGCGGATAGGTCTTAAAAAAGAAAATCAATGTGTTTGAGGCCTGTACTAGATGGTTATAGAATTATGAAGCGTAGGCACCTGTGACTGCATCTAGCGATTTGCGATGAAAGCAGTCGGTGAGTATCGCTAGTGGCCATTTTGGAAGGTGATCGAATCTGCGCATCATGTTACAAAGTACCAGTTGGCAACGTGTCACTCCGTAGTGTGCAAACTGAGGCCGTCTACCTAGGCAGGCTTGGCATAATAGAGTTGAGCCTACAAGCTTTGAACGGTCATGGCAGGTCTTAAAAGCAGGATGTCGTCAAGTTCCGCCATCGACCGACGCATCCCAGGAATCTTGTTTTGAGGTTCTCCAAGCAGAACCCTTCCTTGTACATCTGGAGACTTTAGTTAGTCGCTGATGGAGCTGACGCGGTATGTGACGCAGACCTATGAAAACCGCATCAGTGAACATCGTTTTTGATTCAAGCGTGACTGTTCAATTATACTGTAAGGCTAGCACGTCTCTCGTGTTATCCTGAGAAGGCAATACAGGTCGGTAGAGATAGTCGGTGTGAGATTTGGTCAATATGCGTCGTCCTACTGGCATGGTTGTTATAACGGACATAGTTTAGTCTAGTGTATCGCTATACGGTAGAATGGCAAGATGGACTCCGTGATCATCAGTAACACTATTTGGCATTTGCTGGGGGGTCATGATTCGTGTTCGCTAGGCCAGCGCCTAGGTACCTAATAACTATTTCGATCCCTCGCGTGTATGAGATTACAGCCCCCGTAGCTGCGACTGGGGGAGAGGTTTGGCTCTTGTCCTGCAACTGCAACAGCAACATGGAGATACCCAGAAAACAATTCACCATGCCTCTAGTCGGTGCTATCTTTGTAGAACATTCTCTATTTAAATAGCATCTTGACTGCCTGGATTGTATTTGACAGATCCGAATGCATGGCGAGCAAGTGGTGCAAGCAATGATCGGCCGTGTAGGTGACAGTGCAGTGCATTCCGCAAACGGCAAGGTGGTGAATGAAAAATAAGCATTATCCGTGTTTGGCGATTGCAATTGTTGTTGGGACTTTGGGAGGTGCGGACCCCGGAAGGGAGGAGAGAAATGGGAAATGGACGTGGCTGATGAGATCGACTTTGTACCTACATTGTTCTACATGTCTACATGTCTACATGTAGACAGGCTGGAACACAGCTGATACTTGGATACTTGATCCCAGACCACTAAAGGCTTGGAGGGGGTACGTATTTCTGCACGTGACGTAGCTGATCACCGAGCCAATCAGCGCCGCCAGATCCCCAGACGCTAGGCCGTCTCGGGCTAATGAGTTGGAAAAATCAGGGTGCAGGGGCCAGGTTGAGTCCGTCACGTCTCCCTCTTACACAAGCTGCACCACTCTTTTTCGCGAAGGCGACGGAGGCTGCTGGCTCTGGCTCCTCACAAATTTCCTTCAGCAGCCCAGAAGCATGAGCGAGCACATCCCGTCTATTGTGCGCTGCCGCCAAACCGAGAGCAAAATGAGACCAAAGCCCCAAACTTTTAACCAAAGGGCAACAATGGCCGCCCCCATAATATTAAATCACTCTCCCATCCATCATCACCTCCCTCTCTTGTGCAAATCATCATCATCATCACCACCATGACCATCGCCATCGCTGACCTGCACACTACCCTCTCTGCCTTGCATATCCATTAAATCGCCAGCGCCCGCCGACATCACGACTTGAACTGTCAGTGCCCCGGGCCCCGGTACCAGATCCACCTTGCCACCACCAACTCCTGCCATCAACGCGCGAGCATCGCTGCCGCATCGTTCCCAGCGTCAGGCCAGGTCTACACATTGGACCGCAGTGCACCATTGCCCAGCCGATTGTACCGTGTGTGCATCGCACCAACCCACGTCGCCTCGGCTGACCATCACCAGCCAGCACCGCACTGAGTGCTTAGCAAAGCGGGATCTAGTGGATCACCCTCGCATCTTGGTCTAATTATATAACTGAGCCTACTTGTCTACGGAGTGCACCTTGACTACCGTTACATCCGGTCGCCAGCAGCATCATCCACGTCTTGCCTTCGACATCTCACCCCATCTCCCTCCTTCAACTCATCGAGGTTGACGTATTCCCGCCATCATCAACTGCCAAAGCGCCCAAGATGCCAGCCACTACCAAGACATCAGCTTCCAACAAGGAGAAGGACCGTCGAAAGTCAAATGGCAAATCGCCCGTTCTTGTGACACTACGGGTGCCATCCGATCGACTACGCAAGATCCTTGACCCGTCCTGGACGGACGAGGAGGCGCCCAAGAAGGAATCTGCCGCTTCTTCGCCCGGGGCTCCCAACGATATCCCCGTCGCTACGACATCCCAAGACGATAATGCCTCGCCCTCCAGCCCTGGTACACCAGCCGCGAGTGGGACGCCCTCGCAGACAGCTATGGGTCCTCCTACAGACAATCTTAAGAAGAAGGGCGTAAAACGAAGTGCTGCGGCTGCTAGCAATGATCCGACAGCTAAAATCAGGGGCAAGCCTGGTCCCAAGAAGAAGGCTAGACTGTAAGTATTCCCAAGCCGTGGTCATCACTGTCCACTTATGGTTAGCATTTACCTTCATATCCTTCTCATTCACTTTTATCACTTCGTGGTATTATTATCATTGTCATTATCGTTGTCTAACAGAGCTTCTCAGGGAGGATGGTAGCATTGACCCCAACGGACGTCCTGGGGGAAGTGCGTATCATAAACTTGGTCCAAAAGCTAACCAGGGCGCGATCAATGCCGGCCTTCGCGCACTCGACCGGTCGGGCGCGCCTTGTCGGAAATGGAGCAAAGGCGGCTTCAGGTTGAAGTCATTCACTGGCGTGCTGTGGGAGATTCCACGGTGGACCGCGCCTCCGAAGCCCAAGCCGGAAGCCGCTGCCGGAGAGGCCAATGCTTCTGCGGATAGCAGTAATAAGGAGAACAAAGAGGACAGTCAGATGAAGAGCGAGAATAGCACCAGCAACGTCGAAGGCGAACCACGAAGCATCCCCCCGAGTGTTCATGCTAGCTCACCTGCCCCTATAGCCATCACAGCCTCTTAGAACACTACTGATAAGGTTCATCTCCTTTCAGTGTTGGCCATTCGATTGTGAAGATAGTGTCGCCAGCTATCTATATTTAAGTCATTCTGGGGAAAAGGTTGGTGAAAAGCACGGCGTTTGGGCGTCATTTGCATTTGTTCAAGATGCGTTGGCTGGACCGTAACAGCACCTGCTGTGTTTGGTTGTGTCACGATATGAAGGGTTATTAGTCCGTTACAGGCGTTACCGAGCCTACGCAGGTGCCTCGAAGCTTAATTGCCCGTGGATTAGAGGAACATGTAGGATTGTACAATAATAAACAGCGTGTCTGCTTTGACCTCATTATCATAAACAGGAACAGTGTGAGCGCTACAACTAGTTAGTAGCATTTTACGCGCCTGTCCAGTCAGTGTCTACACACCTTGCGAGGGGCTCATGGACTTGTATGACAATTTGATTCTACGATTCATCTGGTGATCCATTGTACATGCCGTATACAGCAACAGAGAGGACTAAGTCTGGTAGCGAGTTCCAGGAGTCTTTCTACTATCCCTAAACAGGAGGGTCATGGTCACGAGGCAAATTCTAAGCAACAAGTGCTCATGCTATTCCAAGTTGGCGACTACAGACAGTGTTTGGGTTTTCATAAATTCTTACTTGAGTCCAGATGGGCGCTAGCTGAGTCTTCTCCAAGACGTGGCGACCTTATAGACAAATACTAAAGTAATTTGATATTCCCTGTTGGAAGACAATGGGCCGTGCCTTAGAAAGGGAGTGGTTGGCATGATATCCCCATTCCCCAACTCACAAGAGTTTTATAAAGTAAAATAGTTGGGTATGGTAGATAATGCAGGTTGAGTGGCTGTGCCTTGTGTTTGCAAGAATCGTGATCCTCTCTGCATACCGCCCCCAGTTCCATATTAGTACTACCGTATCATGGCAATGCTATACGCGCATTATATTGGCGATTAGGAAACGGGATGATGCTAGCAGCTCAGCGTGCCCCCGCTTTGAGGTCGACGTGTGGCCTTATCAGTCGCGAAAGTCGATTCGAAACCGGCGATTAACCCCGATCGATAGAGCCCCGTCTTGTTACTGTAGATGACGGGATGACCTGGATGAATGAATGGATGGATTATATACCTGTGACGGTTACCGGCACACACGCACACACACACAGCATACCACCATACGTACTTAAGTCAATACATACCTGGAATATAGAGGCATCCAAACATTTTTGTATTTTTGTATTTAGCCCTGCCTGCCTAGTATGTACCTACCTAGGTACCTACCTACATTATGTAGGTAGGCATGACGATGGCGTAGCAGTGGAGGTGGGCTTAGGGTGGTAGCGTAGTACTGTAAGTAAGTTAGCGCCTGCTTCAGGGCAACTGCTTCTCCGCAGCCGCCGCTATCCTCCGACCTTTGGGCATTCACTGCATTGCATCCTACGTAGGTACTGTACATAACCTAACACTGCAGGTATCTAATCTACATAGTACATACATACATATGTAGTAGTCCAGATAGCACCACCCGCTGCCAACATACCTCCAACCAGGTAGGTAATCACGACATCACAACTTCGCAACTCCCCCCCCATCGCACATCCCACTCTAACTTCCAACGATTGTGCCTTAGATTTACTCCCTTGCGACGTCCAACCGACCATCAGCTCAGCTCGTCAGTCACGTCACTGCGTATGCAGGCACAGGCACAGGTGCAAGCTCGGGCTTACTTTAAGGTTCAGGCCCGGGTTCAGGTTCAGGTGCAGGCGCATGCTATACCCTATCTTGTTTCTCAGCAGAGCCAGTCCGGAGAGGGGACACTCTCGACTGCCACCGCTGTAGCTATATCCGCCGTTATCTGCGGTCGGTAGTGGCGCTGTGGATGGAGCCAGCCTAGGCAGCACATCATCTGGACCAGCTTGCTCCGGTCCCGTCTGCTTCGTGTACCAACAGCACAAGCGCTTGCTTGACCTCCGAACCTCACGCCGCTACGGTTTCTTCCTCCCCTCCCGGCTCTTTGCTGCCTCGAGACCCGATACCGCGCCACGAACGCGCCACCTTCTCCCCAGCGTGCACGAGGACTCGCCGTCATTCGTTACGGCTCGATCGCTCCCGCCTCTGGCAAGACGTCGCTTGCCCGTTTCCGCCAGAAAGCGCCAACACATCTCGCCATGGCCAACCCCTTCCAGCATGGGTCTTCAAGCATGAACCCAGATGGATCATACCATAGCTACCTGCCTCGCGTGGCAAATTCTTATGCGTCCGTTGTATCCGGCTCGAATCTAACTCTCTCTTCGCCGTCTATACGAGCCAACCGTGTGTCATATCTTCTCAACCCCGCCATCGAATCGACCTCGGAACTGTATTCGACGATGCCCTCCTCGCGGAGTTCCATCTTGGACATGGAGCGCAGCGATAACTCTCCCGATGGGGGCATATCAAGTCTTGCATCACGACCTCCGCAGCTACCGTCCTTTTCCAGAGCTTTTGAGACGTTCATGCCTCGCGGGGGTATAGATGAACCGTGGACGACGGGACAGGAGAACACCGGCTTTTTTGTTCCGTCCTATCTCAGGGGGTCGAGCTACATCACAAAATTAGAGGAGAATCATAGAGCAAAGGAAGTGCAGAAAGAGAACCAGCAACAATCCGGGGGCGGGCTCCCGGCCGCTTCCTCAGACAGCCAGTTAAGTGGCAAGACACCGGCAGCCCACCTCGGAACGACTTACAAGCTCATTGAGAGGGCACCGACGTTTGATCAGCCCTCAGCGGTCCCTCCTTTACCCACGCGCTGGAACAAGGACGACAAATTCGGCGCCTTGGAAGTGTCAGCGAACGGGTTGGAGGTGAAATGCAACCCCGCGCTGCGGACGACAAGGGAGCAAGATCACGAAATCTCGGGAATACGTGCAGATCACCCTATGCCGTCTCAGGCAGGCATCTACTACTTTGAAGTGACACTACTTTCGAAAAGAAGAGACGAGTACGCTTCTCCCGCAAACTATGTTCCGACTCACCTAACGTTTCTAGGACTACCACTGTGTGCGTCGGATTCGTCGCCAAAAATACATCTCTAGCTAGGCCACCGGGTTGGGAGCAGGAATCATGGGGCTATCACGGCGACGATGGCGATATTTACTCTGGTGGGAATGTGGGTAAGAAGTACAAAGACACCACCTTCAGTGCTCAGGATGTCATTGGCTGTGGGGTAAATTTCCGGACTGGTCACGCCTTCTTCACCAAGAATGGAGCAAATTTAGGTTGGTGTTTCCCCGTCTCGCCCAGTCTTATAACTAACTAAGTATTTCCAACAGGCACTGCCTTTCGCGATATTAAGGGCAAGTTATACCCAGTCGTGGGTATCAAGAAAGCTGGCGAGGTTATCCGCGTGAATTTTGGCCAAAGCCCGTTCGTCTTCAATATTGATCAAGTAATAGAGGTATGAAAACGCGCGGGCATCTCCCCTCCCACAGCGGTGACTGCTGCTTTCTTCGACGGCGTGTTATCTGCCAGTTCCTTGATCATTCAGTTGACATAAAACTCTATCGTAGAAAGAACAAGCCATGATCAAGCAAGCTATCTCCAGGACAAGGTATGCAGACAAGTACATATCCATGACATGAAGCTCACTACTGTAGCATCGAAAGACTTGTATCGCCACATATGAACGAAACGGAATTAATTCAACAGTTGGTTTGTCATACTGCGCGCCACGAGGAGCTACAACAGTGGATTGCTCACATCACTTAGGTTCTGCAATTCCTACAGCATGATGGCTATGTCGAAACAGCTAGAGAATTCGCCAAGGAGATACATGAAGAACAACAGGCGCTCAAAAGTGACCCAAGCGTCCCGGTAATGGGGATAAATATCAAGGACGACGATGATGCTCATCAAAGACAACGTATGGCTATATATCCTACTCTACATGTAGTATGCAACTCACTGACCAATCAGGTATACGGAGAGCAATTCTTGAGGGCGATATTGACAGGGCTTTACTACTAACCAACAACTATTACACACCCGTGCTTAAAAACAATCAGGACGTATATTTCAAATTAAAATGCCGGAAATTCATTGAAATGGTGCGGAAAGCCGCAGAATACGGGGGTGACAGCGGCAAAAAGAGTAACGGCCATTCCTACGACGACATGCCTAATGAGATGGACGTCGATGAAAACGGCTTCTCAGATACTATGGAGGACGATCTTATGGAAGCTCAAACCGAACCTGGGGTCCTGTTGAAGGAAACAATTACGTATGGTCAAGCGTTGCAAGCCGAGTTCAAAAATGACACTCGACGGGAGGTTGTCAAGGCGCTCAACGACATATTTGCTTTGCTCGCCTACCCCAACCCACTTCAAGTTAAAGAAATTGCGCCTTTATTGGACCGAAAGGGGAGAGTAGCAGTTGCTGAGGAATTAAACTCGGCTATTCTGTGTAAGTTTTTGGAACATCATGCATACTTACCTTCTTAGGATCTAGTCTCTGACCCAATTATACAGCGTCATTAGGGAAGTCATCCCGATCAGCTTTGGAAAATTTGTACGGACAAACTAGTGTCTTGCTAGACTATTTGCGGGAAGACGGTGGCCCTGGGGCCCTTGTCTCTATACAGTCGGTGATTGATGAGATACCGAGTCCGCAACCGTTCTAGGGTAGCGGTACTCCAAAATCCTGATGCACGCTTGCCTTGCGCTCTCTATTACGTGGAGCGCCCAATAAGTGAAATAGGTGGCAAGTAAATTGGGGGTGTTTTATTCTATGTGTACGAGTAACTTCTCTTAGTGAGATTCTTTCTGCGACTGCTTGACGGCATCGTGGTTGGAGTTCTGGTAGGCGCTGACATAACTCACTTCATAGCGGTGGTGTAAACAGACACATTGATCGATTCTGCATAGATTAAATATAGCGAACCCTTCCCAGAAGAAAAAACTACGCACCTTGTGTCTCCATGTAAAGATATATTGCCTTGTGTTTTGTACTGACGTAGTATTTTACCTGCGTTGGCGGCGCCTTTGGAGTTCGTATCATACGGGATAACCCAAGGTATTGGGAATGCATATATCCGATGTCATGGGCCATATCATGAGAATTATCTGTGAGGCGGCGATCTGCATATTCAGCTACCCGTCCTCACGAAAAGGGACGATAATACGCGATAATACGCGACAGCAGATGGGCGAAAGCGTAGCTTTCGTGTATATATACGCCAGAGCTAAAGGGAGGAAGTCAGTTCAGTATGGTCCCTTGAAGCCATAGATGATTATATGCAATTTGAACATAGTTCCAAGCCTAATCCCTTGTTACAGTTCGTATCATCTCTTCATATCACACAAATATAACTATGCCGAGTGATCGTTTCAGCACGACCGAGCTGTACTCACGGTATCACTTCTTATTTCTCCCCAGTATTGCCTTCAGTTCATCTCGCGGTACGATTCGTTTTAGTAGATTGCATTCATATTATGCCCCTTTACTTAGCTGTGCAGATGCCTGGACAAAGGGAATTAGAAGACGAGAAGACGACGTTGTCGTTCGGCTACACCGAGCAAATGCGGTTCATGTCTCGTGCTCGGGTATGAGGGAGTCAATAGATAGTTAGTTTCTGCCACAGGCCGTGTTAGGAGTGAGTAATTGTTTTTCTACTCACACGATCAGTGTACCTTATCTCCTTTCTTGCCTGATATATAGACGGTGCCACAAACGAAATAAATGCGAACGGCCACGATATTTCAGTGCGACTCGAAGAGCCTGAGAAGGGTGACGGTGTGCGTGGCGGCATGTTTCTCGGCTACGAACGCGAGGGCAAAAGTAGCCGTAATGAGCACGACCAAGGAATTTCTGGCATCCGAGAAGCAAGCCTTGCGAAGGCAGACCCTGCGTAAATAAACACCAAATTGATTAGAAACCTGTTGATTACCATTCTGGATAGAGAAATCGGGCCAACACGGCAGAGCGGGCGCAGGTGGAGTGAGTGTCGGTGCCGTTTCAAGTTAACAATGAATTTGAAGCATGAAGATATCGTGGCTGATGATACTCTCATGGTCTTGGTTAGTTTTAAGTTAACCCCGTGTATCCCGCACTTTCTCTACCAAATGGTCAAGACCCATTTGTGACCCTGTGTCACTATACGCTGTATCGTTTCACAATAATCCAGACTATCGGAACCGCCATGTGATTCTATGTCGTCAATGGCTGGCTTCATCTGCGCCTCATTACATCATACCTCACGTATTACGCTGGGGCTAGAGCGGCCCAAACCTTGTCCGTAGTTGGTTGTTATGTTGTACAGGAATTCTTACATGACGTGACGCTGCGCGCTGTGTGCTCATATGTACGTCTGCGGCGCGTATGACTTGGTATATGAGCATGCAACGGATCCTTTCATCATTACCCTGCTCGGGGCGCACAACCCGTCTTACAGGACTCTGCCCTCGAGGAGCTATCTATCTACAATGAGATAAGTATCTTGTTATTGTGTTCTGGCTCGAACTCGTCTGTGGTGCTACTTCAACTTCTGGGTTGAGAGTCTAGGAACTAGGTTGATTTCAACAAGGCATGCACAAGCTTGAAAACCCCAATGCGCACGTTTGACATAGACAAGCTAACATATCCAAAGGATATTCTAAGACGTACGGATAATGCCAGTACTGCCTCGAATGATCATGATAGTCCTATAAACCGCAGTACTACGTCAACGGCAGGTTTAATGATCTGATACCGAGAATCCTACGATCTCAACGTCCATATCAAGTATTTCTCTACAGAAGCTAGACCACTAGTGTGGGTTGCCTGCCGGCCGGTCGTTGCAAGCAGGTCACGCCGCACACGCGCGCTGTAGGCTGCATGCAAGTATGTAGAGTCCTTCCCATCTCCATCCCACCGTCCCTTTAAGACTACCACGTGGAGAGCGACCTAGAACTTCTTGCCTGCCGGAGAAGAATACCCTGCATAATACTATCTTATGATGTCCCCGCGGCGAGCGAGAAAACTCGATGCAGCCTTGCGTAGGTGTATCTACAGTACCACGAGAGAGTGGAATTACGCCGCGCGGGCGTGTCAGCTCTCACCGAAAATCGAGGGCCTTGTGTTGCCTCGAGAGATGAAGCCCGCAGCTAATTCCGCCATTTCTCAGCCATCCCGGTGATAATATTTGGTATGAGAAGGGACTCTTGGCCTGCACCAAGGAAAGGAGTTGATGGATGCAACAGGGTGGTTGCCCTACTCCATGCTTACACCTTGAAACGAGAAAAAGAAAGCGATAAGTTCAGTAATCGTATATCTAGGAACAGGAAAAAACGGCCCGGGGCCGGCACGGCATCTCTCTCGCATAGGGCGAGGTCAGCTATTCCATATCATTGACATTCAGCAATAATGTAGCCTCGTCTATTTGTTTTGTCATTACCTCCAAGTCGTGACCGACGGACTATACTCTCAACCATAATGTCCGAATTACCTAATTAGGTATTTGATCCTAGACTATACGGACATTCCGATTCATGGCCTAACACAAGCGATCAAAGCTCAACAAAAGGGTCTCAAGTACATATTCGTTTCCCCTAGCGAGCATTTCAAATTTCCCAAACGACAGCCCCCTATCGGCAGATATTCGTGTGGATATCTATATTCGCCTATAAACGTCAGTGTACTCCGTACTCACTTAGGTCATCTCGTCCGGGCCAAGGAGCCGTCCGCACCGTCTTCTAGCAGGTGGGCCTATGTCCTATAACATCAAGTCCAAGGCGGGTCGAGGTTTAGAATTGGGAAGGGAAGGACTTCTACTGGTATCGTTCTAAGCTGAAAACGGAATAGATAGCTGTCCCGGTTCGCCGTTCCCTCCTGGTTTGCGGGACACTTGGCACGAACCGTGAGAGAGGCATGACATGGGTTGGGGGGTGGGAGATTGACGGAACCAGCAGACATCCCCTTGTTCTTCACCTAAAAATTCTTCTCGTGATCTCATGATCTCACCCCCTGCACCATTCGAGAAGCAAAGCAAAGCTTCGAAAATTTCAAATTTCTCGTTTATAGCGCTGTGTGTGTGAGGAGGGCATGCCATGGGCGTATAGGTAATTGATTTTCTTCTTATTTGGCGGTTCTTCTCCAATTACGGAGTTCCGGGCTAGATCCGCGAGGAAAAACCATCTTTCCCCCACCTCACTATTGATACTGTGAGTTACTCCAAGTACCGATTATAGTGATTTTTGGATGAACCCTACCGGTGCTCTGTTGGGATTGTACCAGTTGTGTATTTGTAAATGGTTGTGCAAATAGTAGTATAATCTCACATGGTTTAATGCAAATAAATGTCTGACAGACAGCTAATTCCTTTATTGGTTGACTGACTAATGGGCCTGGCTAAGATCGTTGCATACTTTTCGAACGAACAAATGGCCAAGCAACAATCTCATTGGACACCACGGTAGTGTCACGAGCCTGCACATCTTCGGCTCTGCAAATGACTTAGTCATTTCTCCATCCGTCCTAGGGTTTAATGGTAATTTGTGTTGGCTTCCAGCTGCTGTGCCGCTTTCTGTCCATTGTTGGGAATTCCAGTTTCCGGGTAGGTTGAATCTAGCATAGTCCCACATCTAGTTTCAGCGACCCAGTTCCAAATCCAGGTTGCGTATCCGCCGCATGCATGCCGAGCGGCTTGACAAAACTCGTTTCCCCATTCCCCACGCCTGCAGAAGAGACCCTTTGCCCCCTAGTAAAACATGTAGATCCCTATGACGATGACGTCTGGATGAGCTGGGACACTTTTTTTTTGTCCCTCAGGTAAAAAACAATATCGCTAGGCCAATAATCATAGACGCCATGAATAGATCGCAATGCAGGTAGAAAAGGGGCGAGTAATAACCGTAACCTTGTGATCGGAATAACATGGAGAAGAGAAGCCAGCTGGAAATGGTATTAAGTATTATTTCTTATAACCGACGGACACCTGGTCCCCGGCCCACGTGGTGCTACGCGATGCACGCATGGTGGGTAGGATGGTCAATTTTTTTTTCGGGACGAAACGACCCCAGTCGAATCTTGCATTTGCGCTTGTTCGCGGCCGACTTGGATCCAGAGAGGGGATAGGTGCAGGGCGGCGAGAATATCATGCAATCCTCGTGAAGCAGGTTCGTACGAACGCCAAGCATGTGCTGTTTACGGTGATATGTCGACATCCTCCATATCCCGTGTCATAATGGACATCTGGGCACGTCGCGCACACTCTGCTACGAGAGTGAAGTCGCGGAGGTAAGGATCCGTGCTGTGCGCCTTCTTCTTGTTTGGCTTGGGAGGGTGCATGATGACGTTGCTAGGCCGTCTGGTTGTGGAGTCTGAGATGGGAGCCGACGACATGGATGATGTCGATGTGTCTGCTGCTGCCGCCGATGAGGCAGCGACAGCTTTCATACTTGATGCCTGGAGATATAACGGCGTCATTTTGTAGCTCACACTGATATCCGCGGCTCAGATGCTTTGAGGATTGTTGTTGTAAGCTAGTCCTGACGCTCGAACGAAGTGACCGAGGTGCTGGTTCAGCGCACACAGGTGCAATAAGTAGCAAGGCTAAATCTTCGAGGCTTGCGGCTAGTTGCAAGATGGGAGTCAGAATGGTGAATATGATAGTGTGTTTGGTCGACTGATCAGTCTGGTGAGGCGTTGGCAATGTAATGTAAGTGAGTAAAGTAAATAAAGAACGAGCCGTATGGGACGAGGTCGTACGACTTGGCTATTTATCTTGGAGAGATAGAAGAGTGCAAGTTGTGCAAGTTGATTAATGTTTCGCAGATATATATGTCACATGCAACAGCTTGAGATGAAAGTGGTTAGGCAAGACAGGGAAGAAGAAGAAAAAGAAACAGAAAAGGCAGTGCGAGTCTGTCTGTCTCGTCTGTCTGTCTTTGTCACCTATAGAGAGGTAGGTACCATACCGCAGGTCGGAGGTTTGAACCTACCTGAAGTACCGAGGTAGCGTATAGTACATAGGTAGTATGTGTGTGTAAGTAGATGGGCGGATGTAGATGGGGAGTTGCGACTCTGCGAGTCAAGGGTGCTTCTTGCCCGTCTAAAACCCCTGTGAGTCTGCGACCAAACTATTAAGTACATACATATGTATACTTATATGTAAGTAACTCCGGTAAGTAGCGTACCACACCTGTCTGTCTGTGTCCTGTTTTTGTCCCGAAAGGGAAATGGAAACGCGGAGGGGACGTATGATAATTGGCTATAAGGACTATTTGAACTTTTAATTACAGATGTATCAGATACTGTAGACGCAACCTACATTTACGTCTCTTAGTCTCCTTTTTTTTTTTTTTTTTTCTCTCTCTCTCTCTCTCTCTCTCTCTACAGTATTCTCCTATTGGAGACCAGTGGGGATAAGACCGTGGAGTTTTTAACGGCATCACCCGTCCTGTGGTCACTTACAGTTAGGTCTCTCAGAGGTACGCAGGCAATGCCAACAGCAATGTAGAAATTGGTCGTGCTGGGGAGAGATCTGCGCTGGTGCTGTGTCACAGCATCAACATCGGGTAATATTGATCACTGAGTTGTTGCCGCCTGGAGCGATCGATAGATATAGGTGGGTGAGAAATGACGAATTGCCATCCAAACTAGGTAGCACAGCATACATATCCTTGCGACTCCGGCATGAAATCAATGGCCACTGCTTTCATGGTGTTGCATGTAGCCTGCTACTATTTGTGAGACGGGATTATCCACCCACTATGCACTATACCGGCACATGCCAACGGCCGCGATCTACTTATGATCTCTACTCAAGGCCACCGTAGGTAGGGAAAGGCGATCGCCGCTGCATCGTCGTATTCCTTACCTCGCCTAACTAATCGGCTGAAACATGAGCGTTAAACGGGTTATTCCCTATGGGCCAGTCGGGAAGGTGTTCGTTCATACCAGAACATCTGTTCATGCACCAGTCGCTGCTTGCGATGTATTAGCTGCGCGGCTCGGAAGCAACAGGGACTAGACGCGGCCGCATAGCGCATCTAGATTTCTAATCAGAGTGTTTGCATTCCCCAGCGATGCCGGGCTCTTCAAACTACAAACTGCGACGAGCACCCATGTCAGTCAGGATTGTCTCGGATAGCTGTCTTATTCCCAAGCGAAATAGGAGCCCATCGGTGTCACCATTGTAAGTCGCTGGTGTGGTGTACAGTACGCCAGAAGCGGCCGTATACTGCGGCATCGTGATGCTCGATGCGTACCACAACACCACAGCAGATGACAACATTGAAGAGTTAGTTCTCTTCGCCCCAACGTCAGCCCCACGTCACATTACAGACTACGACGGTGGAGCATCAATGGAGACGATAGGGCCGGTGAACATACTGTATGTAAGAGTTGGGCGGTTGGTGCAGGATGTGACCCTCGAGTCAGATGGACTTGGGTTTGCGATATGACACTTTGCCGTTTGCAAAGGAAGTACGAGCGTGACGCCAAGGCAAGACGACATTATTATGTAATGACGTTGACAATTGTGGCTGCTCAGGGTCTCGAACTACCAAAGGTTCCCCCGCTTCGCGACTCGGCCTTCTCTGTCTTTTTTTTGTAGCCTTTGCGAACGCCGCAGTCCCACTTCGAAAATCGCTCGAACAATGTAACGGTTCTCACTAAGACAATTCATGCTATGGATGCACGATGCGCGTAGATAGTCAGTTCAACGCATTAGTAGTCCACTGCAAGACTGTCTAGACTGTCTACAGTGTCTAGAGTGTCCAGACACATGCAGCAGTGGATTGTCCTTGAACACAGAGGAGGTGGAGGTAGGTATTCACTGGCGACGAGCCATCATCACATGGGCTCCGACTCCAGATGAGCCCAGACTGCCTCGACTGCTTGTCAGGATTGTCAAGCTGAAACACCCATAGCAATTCTGTGCGTCTCAGCTTGTAGGTGCTTTGCATGCGTCGCGCTGCCAAGTATCCTCATCCCACATGAGCAATTGCGGGCGGATAGCAGCTAGGTAGGTTGAAGGGTTGAAGCTAAAGATCGGGTACGGCGACCTGTGATACGTTGGATATGGACGGGGAGGGGCCTATGGCTGCCGCTAAAAAGGCTGCCGGTACCCGGGAGCCCAAACTCGTTAGCGGAAAGCCTGCTAGGGAAACTGGGCCAAAGGCGTTGATCTTTTATCGATAACGCATCTAATCAGTGCCGCACAGCAAGTACCTAGCTTTGAGCGTGACCAGCGCCCTTCGACGGGCGAGAAGCAACACCAGGAGGAACACCAATCATCACACGAACCGTCGCTCTGCACCATGGCGGCTGCAGCTGAGGGCCCGAAAGCGAGGCCCCGAGCCCAAGATTCTGCATCGTCGGGCTGGTTCACGATACCAGCCCCCCTCGCCCGGTTGTTTAAAAAGTTTCCGCTTCTGACGTACCCCCCCAACGAGCTGCCCGCGCGCTCGCCCGAGATCAGAGACGTGCCCACACTTTTCGTCTTCATATCGGATGAAGATGCGCTGGCGGGTCTGCCGAGCTTCAATCCGTCCTGTCTCAAGTGGCAGGTAAGCAAGTCCTGGCATTGCCTGGTTGCGCTTAGCTGATGCTGATATGGTGGTATCGTAGACGTTCCTCAAGCTCGTCGGTGTCGACTTTTGTGTTCGTCCCTCAAACAACCACGCCTCTCCAACCGGCGCACTGCCATTCCTCTTGCCCCCTTCTACGCCAGGCAACCCCAGGCCACAAAGACCGATTCCGTCAAATAAATTAGAGCAATATGCGCTCGATAACGCCAAGTCTAAACCCTCCAAAGATCCAGGCTCGAGGTTAGAAGCCTACCAGTCGCTTCTCGATCACCGGATACGAAACGCTTGGCTCTATACGTTATACTTGTCCCCCGCAAACGCCGACCTCCTCGCGCATCTCTACATCACACCAACGACCTCATCGCAACTCGTCAGAGCGACGATTTCGTACCAACTCAGACACGCCGCTGAACTAGAGATCTTGAGATCCACAGGCAGGGACGCTATTGATACAGCGGCACTATACAACGGCGTCGAAGAGGCATTCCGCGCTCTGGATGCAGTTCTGGGTGACGAGAAGTGGTTCTTTGGCAGCGAAGCACCAGCCCTGTTTGATGCGACAGTGTTCTCCTACACCCACCTCATTCTCCATGAGGGCCTAGCCTGGAAAGATCAGCGACTAAATGAGATTCTGAAAAAGTATTCTCGTCTGGTCGGCCATCGGAATAGAATATTTCGAAGGCATTGGGTGCCTGGTGAATGACCCAGTTGTGGTAAATAAGTCTTTTGGGATCCGTGTTTGAATCAAGGCTGGAAAGACCTCAACCGCTGCCTGTAATTACAGTATGTATTATAGACTATGTAAAACTAGTCCCCAGCCATTTCAACACGGTAAGCCGGTAACCAAGAGATGTCTAATGAATGAAGCACTAGATACCCAATCAATTATTCTAACCAACCTAGTTCTCGCATCAGAAACTATTGTACCGTCCTGATCGTTGTAATTGTTGATATTCTCTCAACAGGCAAATGCTCAATCAAGGCCCAGCTCGTGTCAGCTCAGAGTTTAGCCACCAAATGGGTACCCCCATCAACATTAATAACGGCCCCATTAACGAACGATCTACGGGCGTGTTAGCCCATCACGGCCGATTCAGAAAATAAGTAATTTTCGGCCGATACAAAGGAAGTAATTTGGCCAATGCAGAGGTGAAGAGACTTACCCAGCGCGGCTCGCGAGGAAAATACAGGCCCCAGCGACGTCAGTAGGTCGGCCGTGCCGCTTCATCGGGTTCCCGTCCTCAATGGCCTCGCGGAAATGCTTCATCGAAAACGCCATCATTTTAGTATCAAAGGGACCGCAAGCCTAGACGAAAATCCGGATGTTAGTCCCAAAGCTATATATGCTGGAGACCTATGATGCGTACCAATGCGTTCACCGTGATGCCTCTCGGGCCAAGTACTTGCGACAGATGGCGTGTGAGGTGGTGTAAACCTGCTTTGGAAGCGCTGTAGCTGTAATTCTGTAGTAACGATCAGTCGCGCTCTCGAGATCATATATTCTTTCCTTTGAAGCAATGGTATCCAGGTAGATCGTCTTCACCAACCTCGACATTCGGCACGCTCAAGCCATTGATTGAGCCAATATTAATCACGGCAGCGGGGTGCTCCCTATCCCCCTTGTCCAAAGACTCAGCGCCGACGGCCTCGAGCAGCGGCAGCAGGAGCTGCGTCAACGTGAAGGCGCGCTGCAGGTTGAGCGTGAGTACGCGCGACCACTGTGCGTCGGGGAACTCGTCGAGCGGCGCGCCCCAGGCGACGCCGCTGTTGTTGACGAGGACGTGCAGCTGCTTCTCGCGCGCGCGCAGCTCCGAGACGAGACGCTCGCACTCGGATAACTGTAGCAGATCGGCCGGGATCGCGATACACGAGCCCGGCCCGCGCGCCGTCAGCTCCGCCGCCGCCTTCTCGCACGCCTGCGCGTCCCGCGAGGCGATGTAGACCTTGGCCCCGTTGGCTACGAAGCCCTCGGATATCATCCGGCCTATGCCTCGAGCGCCTATATGTATTCGTGTTAGTTTGTGAGGTACGTGATGCAGTAGCTGTGTGGCTCGAATGTCTTACCTCCTGTCACTAAGGCGACTTTCCCCTATATGAATGAATCAGCCATGACTTGTTTAGATAGCTTCGTCACCAGTTTGATGATCCGGATAAACCATTGGGCTTCTTTCAGACAAGCAGGGGTGCGTGTGTCTGCTTACTTTAACGTCGAACAAGCTATTGATCTCCATCCTCGTATTGTCACTTTATAAAGCCTAAGGTAGTAAGTCTATAACCAGCTTCAAGTTATGAATTTAGTGTTCTAAGGTTCAGGTTGGTTAAGATCTTGATCTCAATCACTGAAGCAGGTATATAAAGATGATCAATCAGCCGAGGTATGTTCAACAGTGTGTATATTTCTTCACACTGATTTTACACTGGCTTTTGCTCTTAGTCCAGAGTTCCTTTTTCTCTTTTTTTTTCCGGCTCGCTACCTCATAATTAATATAAATCAAATGCAATAATCAGGCATTTAGTGCGTGAAAGACTTAAATTTGGCCTCAGCCGAAGGCTCATGACAGTAAACAGACGCCTGTTCTTGAAAGATGACTGACGTCTAGACTGTTCATAGTTGAGGCAACTTATTTCCTAGTTAGCACAAATCAATTATCATAGCTTCATGTCATAGCGTCGTATACATTATGCAGGGCCACCTAGGTTTACCCAGGCTACAGTAGTTCAATCTAGAGTGAAAATCAACAACCGTCATCTCCCAGCTTCAGCTAAATCAACAAGAAGTTGAAACAGAAAGAAAGTAAGATGTCAGATAGGAGGTTTAATAGGTGGGGTGGGATAGGATGTCTTGAATAAAACATCTTCCAGTGCTTGCAACAGACCAGTCTCTATCTTGCCAGCCAGAGCTGCCTGAAACTTAGGTTTGACCATAACTCTTGTCAAAAGTTCAATCTTCTCGTCATCGTCGATGAAAGGATAAGGGAGCCCCTTAATCATACCAAGATCGTGTTGTTTAATAATCATCTCTTGACTCGAGGCGAGGCTCTCAACCTCCGTAATTCCTGTTTCATGAACCGTTGAGTACAGATCATTGATATTTAGTAACAAGTATCTTACCGCATTCCTTTAACATACCTGCCCTTTATCAGCATTTATCAAGAAATCGAGTGTGGGAATAATTACCAGGGAGACCGAACACAAACTTTTTGATCATTCTTAGCCGTAAAGCTCCCTGTAGACTGGGAACCGGAGTCATCCAAAGCTCACGTTCGGAAATTGGATCTTTTGTTCTGTCAATGTCGTTCATTACCGTTTTGTACATCAGTCGATTGAGTTTCTCGGCCGACATCTTGTCGTGTAGTGCTATCCAGGTTAGACATAACTAGGTAGTATCGTGGAATACACGATTTGATAAACAGATCCTAACGGATATTGGCAAGACGAACGATGATACGATGAACACTTACCTTGCGCAATGATATCTTCTGGTTCCTCGGTTTGCGACCGAGAATCCTCCATTGATCTCTCAAAATACCCTTCAGTCCCATGCGTGAGAACCATGTGTCGTACCTGTTTCACAAAGAAAAGTATCAGGTTTGAAGGATACGTGAGAAATTTCTCAATGAGTCGTTCACGAGCTTCAATTCGAGCAACCTCTGGCAGGCCTTGGGACCCGACATCTACTTTGATTCGTTGCTTCAACATACGCTGTGCGTGCTCCATATCTTCCAGGAGCGTTTGATCAGATCCCCCTGTAACTCAGTCACCAGTCAGCATATCCTACCAAGTCACGATAATCTCGGCAAATATTTCGGAACGTCCTACCGAGCAACATATAAGCGAATTTCATTCCCCGAGGAGGTATGGGGCTCTCTTCTAGCTCCTTTTGGTTCGACAGCATCCAATTTGCCAAGCCTTCTCTCAAGGATCGTAATACATCGTTCATTTTATCAAAGCCCGACATGGCTGGAGCTGTGCTCTCTGTCCATACCGGTTCCCGTGTCGAACCTAGAGACTTCATGAGTGTGGCAAGGTTCATGAGATGTTTGCGTCTCTCTTCCTGAGCATCGCCTATAATCTTCTTGCCGAGGGTAGGAGTAGAAGTCATGTACCACTCTAATGTTTTAAGGAAGCTTTCCCTGGAACCAAAGACGATGTTTGCGCAACTATGAGCATTGTCGAATAGGATGAGATTGATTTTGTTGACGTGCTCCTCGCTAATGGGGAAGAATGTAAAGCAGAACTTATGGGTCTTCAGCTGTGTTCCATCTTCCCCCGGCAATAGTTCATTTCGGCCGTTCACCACTCGACTATAGTTGTTGCGTGCCTTGTGTATGGGTAGGTCAGCTAGATTCGATTGCTGGCTGGCTCCGTACCAGTCGTCAACTGCCTCCTTGCGCAGCTTTTCTCTCTCCGCTCTAAGTCTCGGATAGGCATCCTCTTCAGGTACGGGAAGTAGGTTGCTTCGCAAAATGATCATCAGCTTCGGAGATAACGGAGCGAATTCGTGGAAGCTAGTCCATCCTGAATCATGATGCTTGCCGGTGATTGGGTTTTGAATAAAGGTATTCGGTCCTTCGAACACATTGTAGCTATTGTCCGTGAGTATGAATTCTGTGCCCGGTTCAGATGGTGTACATATAGCCATGTACATCATCTCAGAGTGCATGAAGAACCACGCTGCGTCATCTTCGTACATGCTGTTGACAAGCTCCCGTTTCCAGTTTTCCGTATCCATCTTCAAATTCAGAATTGTTTTGAGGCCGTGAAACCAGACATCGACTGGTCGCTTGAATTGTTTCTCCTCCATGTACTTCTGCAGCTTCGATTTGTCATTGGCCTCATACTTATTCGAGTCTTCGTGGTAGAATCGCCGGTGGAAGGTCGAGCCGCGATACTTGAGAATGAAAAGGAACTTGCGGATAGAGTTCCGCTCTTCGCGTGTCACCCATATGTTCGGGTTCCCAGATTCATGAGTCTTAACTATTTTGCGGAATACTGAATAGGCAGCGTTAGAGTCTCCCCCCTTTCTATTTTGAGAAATACAGAGCACTCGAGAGACCGTTGCTTGGCTTGTGGCTAAGTAGCTCACGCCCTCAAGTGATACGATAGACTTTAAATGATCAACGTTCTACTTACTAGTACTGACATGGTTCTCCAACTTGCCGAACATCGTTTCGATCTCTCTCTGCTGTCCTGTAGGCTGGGACGTGTCTTGGTACACTGGAGCAGAGTCAGTTATTGCCTAGTGTAAAACGCGAAGGTCTTAGAAGCTTCCGAAGATTGCCTCGACTAAAAATGTATCCCTCGCGCTCTGGGAGATGCTGAAATAAGATAGTTCCGAGAAGTCCTTACTGTCGTACTTCCCAAGAATGCGACTGACTTTTGTCTCTTCGATGGCGATAGGGTCTGCTCTCAGATTGACATTATTGACGACAAGTTCGCCGCGAAATAGAGTTTCCGCCTGCTTCTTCTTCTTGTTTCCCTTCTTTGAGCGCTGAGGGCCCGTGTATTTGTGAGCGAAGTTCCTCAGCATAAACTGGGGAACAAAATGTTGATATTCGGGCTTGGGCGAAGCCGTCTGCGCTGAACTAGACATGGTCACGGGAATCCTGTCCAGAAAGAATAGATAGACTACTGAATGAGAAATCAGACTTTATCTGGTAATGAGAATCAACGTTTAATCCAGACGCTGGGCTGCAATGCCAGAGGCCCTACCCCAAGAGGGTTGCGTTGCAGGTCATCACAGGCGGGGTTCGTACTTATTCAAGCGAATCAGTGATATCTGAGAATCTGACCACTTGATTACACGGAAATAGCCCTAATCTTACGCCTACCCAGTGTTTGAAGTTGAATAATCGGGACTATATTGTCGATGCATAGAAAAATAATGATTTGAAGTAGCGGGATCTGAGCAATTAATTCTAAAGCTCACGGCTAGGTTATGAGTTTGAGGCGTGTGCTTACATCTGCGCCGCATACGTAACAGCTAACTTTGGGCCAAGAGCCTCACATGAGATTAGCTAAATGAATATGTAGAAGGAACAGTGAGGGTGTGGCCAAGATTCCTTTATACCCTTGCATTTATAAACCCCACAATACATATTGTTGTTTGGCAATTACTTTCTTCATGTAGAATATGACCCGTGATATGTTGTTACAATTCGCGTTATCGATCTTCCTTGTCTACCTGCTGAAACACGCTAGACAAAAATACTCATGTATACAGCTAAATAGCGTCCATAAAGGTCTTGTAGAGTCTTTCGCCCAACAGGAACTGTCTATTGCCTTACCTTGAGTACAGGGCTCTTGACATTACGGTTCGGTAAATGAAGCAAGAATATGCATAAAAGCTACAGAACTTGAGCACTACCTGCCTTCTAAGAATCTATTTGAAATACAATAAGCCTCAGAGAGTTTTGTTGCAGGCTCGCCCTTGTTGGGCTCCTATTCAGTAACTATTAGGTTCTTCAGTTTCTATATAAGTAAAAAACCTCTATCCGAATGATGGCTGTAGCTGTCTTCACCGTGAATAAAAATATAAGTGGCTACAGACATTAAGGCGCCCACCTTGTTCTACTTCTGGTACTGGTGTGGTGCAGTACTACAGTTTATTTCTACGACAATGGCTTAACACACCGGCCTCTGCAATGCGTTACTCAGAAGTTCTTATCAAGTCTGAAACTATGCTTTTCTGATAGAAGTGGATTTTGTGGTTCTGTTCCTCCATCCCTTGACCAATGCTATTAATCCATATAAACTATAATATCTATTGGACATGTGGCTTAACAACACGCGAAGGAAGTATCAGAACGTCATTCAAGTTAGTTGGTGGGGATGTTTTTCGGGCAACAACCCCGGGAGTTACCTCACATCCGATGGCAGATGGCTCAGAGAGTGCTTGATGACCAAATAAGATTCACAAGAACCTAGTCTGTGCTCCAATATTTCGAAAAGCCTACATTCTCATAACGCCGCAAAGGGGTGCTTTGAGACTGGGAACAAGGTTCTTGATCACTATCTTGAGTTGAAGAAACTAATAAAATAATGGCATACTTAAAACATTCTGCTAGAGAGGTAGTTTCATCAAGTTTCTTTATGGAACGATATACCAAGGCAAATGGCCAGATACTTGGCGCCAAGATCTCGTGATCGTATCGCTGTCGTTTCAACGTCATGGGGCAACAAAATAACTTTACCTGGCTGTAGCTGTTTCAGGCATCATTCAGGGGATCAACTCCACCCAAGTCCACCAACGTGCAACACAGAACCGACAAATGTGGGATCATGTCTTAAGCGCTGGCGACGCCGTGATGATTCGGGGGCTTTATAGAGAAGACTGCATCTAACTTACCCAGTCTCTCTTGTCTCTAATTCTTTCCCCATTCCTTTCGTGCCCTTCTAGATTGACTCATCATCAGCAGGTCTGATTCAATTCTCAGTAGATAATTCCTTTTTTAATATTCTATTAACATCTCTATCTGTTACGATGCGTCTTATAAGCCAAGCTATCGTCGCCTCCGCCCTGTTAACGGTGGCTCATGGGCAAGCCATGCTTTTGGCAGCTCGGGGGGCTAGAGGATCAGCAATAAGCCGAGGACTACAAGGTATGCGCCGATCCAGTCGTCACTCAGACAGCAATCAAGTCGATCACTTGTGATCGTATATATACTATACTGATATTTCGCAGTCGATCCTACTGCCCCAGATGATGCAAACTTCATCTCAGATGTCGAAATCTCTACCAACGTGGTCAATGAATGCGGACGTACGCTACTGGCAGGAAATATCGACATCGGCGAACAGACCGAGAACGCTCTTGCGGATGGTAACGTCACGCAAGCAACAGCCGGCAGTCGTGTAGCAGTCCTCATCCAACAGCTCAACGACACGGGGGCAGGTCCATTCACATGCGACATGGATCCGACGGGCAACTCGATTGGCGTAACTGGTCAAACAAAACTTGACGTCAAAGAAGCCAAAGCGAATAGGAACGGAATCATTAGCCTCAGGGTGGCGATGCCAAACGATATGCAATGCACAGGATGTATGGCTTTCTACTCTGTCTTTCCTGCATTGAATTTTTTTTTGTATCAAACTGGTACTAACTACATCGTCTTGATTAGCATCTGCCGGTAACGTATGCACGGTGCGTTGCCGGAACGCGAATAACTTTGGCGGTTGTTTCGCGGTGCAGCAGACAGATGTAACACCCAGCGAGAACGATCCTACGACGATCGAGACAATACAGCAGCTGGACGGCATATTTAAGCAAATCGAACAGAACGTGGCGGACCTCCCTGCCGCTCTAGATGGCATTGCGGGAGCTTCACAGTCGCCGGCTGATCAGGGCACCGCCGTCGTCGACAAAATTCAGGCTGCCGATCCCTCAACAGTAGATAACTAGATAGAAAAAGCTTCTGCTCCTCGCTGCAAGACATGAATAATAGAGCAGTCGTAACTCATGTTTTATGTGGTATATTTTCACGTGTCTCGTCATTCCCTCGACATTTGCAGTGTGTTTCGATATTTCGATGCCTCATTACGGCAACCAATACACAAACCCGCATGAAACTGCACTTTTGAAGGGAAAAAATCCGAGTGACTAAAATTTCGTTCTTATTCCCCGTATGATCAGAATGACACGTGAAAGACTGGCCTCGCCTTGCGATTCTGCTATACCGAAGGCCGTTTCATTCCGCTTCGATAACGGGATATAGAGATAATTGCGAAGGTTGAACACTTTTGTGGGCCAGTCTCGCTTTATCCACACATATTCTTTGTTCTGGGAGATCGTTAGTTCCCACCGCCCATTTAAATACGCTGCCTATTAATGATATCTCTATAGAAAACGGAACAGTGATAGAACAGAATAATGAGACGGATTAGATACGGAAGTCTATATTTCTTAATCAAGGGAGAACATGAGAGATGCAGGAGATACATATGCCGGTGGGTTAGGTGAGGTGGGGGATAGAGCACCCATTAAGGCTTAGGTAGCTTCGGCACCCTAGTCACCATCCTCTCACTGTATTTAGATGACGACAAGAGTGAAATCCAGTTGTTCACGCTACGGATTATAAGACTTCGCCAAAAACAACTATGACGAGCCCAAACGAGCAGCTTAGACTACCCGATCTATTTGAGGATATATCGCCACAAGAGCATTCTAGCAAATGGGCCAAACTATGGCAGGACAAATTCACTCCCTGGGATCGCGGAGGACCCAGCATGGCGCTATACGATCTGCTCAAAGAGAACCCAAACGGAGCTATACCTTTGCCGGGCGAGGATTCTCCCAAAACCGCTCTTGTTCCCGGCTGCGGTAGGGGTCACGACGTCTTACTGCTTAGCTCTTTCGGCTATAACGTTTATGGCTTGGACGTCTCATCGCAAGCTCTTGACGCGGCAAAAGAGAATACCGAAAGAATACTAAATATAGAGACTTATAAGACAGTCGGGAATAAGCGAGGCGTCATTACCTGGATTTGCCAGGATTTTTTTGCTGAGGAATGGAAGAACGTTCAGACTCCATTCGACCTTATCTTTGACTATACGGTAAGAGGGAAAGGGCCCAACTCTATCTGTGTTTCTCAGCATTTGACAAGCGACGGTGCTGATAGTTCTTCTGTGCTCTGCCACCACCTATGCGCCCGGCCTGGGCATCGAAGATGAAGTCGTTGCTCAGCCCTGGCGGCAGACTGGTCTGTTTGGAATTTCCCTCTGAGAAGAAACCGAACGAGCCAGGTCCGCCCTGGGCTGCCCCTCCAGCAGAATACCTCGGGTACCTCTCCAACCCTGGTTCTCAACTACAGACGGATGAGTATGGTGGTGTTATTGCAGAGCAAGTGGAATCATCGGTTCCTGGTGGCCTCAAGAGGTTATCACATATCAAGCCTAAACGCACGCATGAGAGTGGGACAAAAGATGGCCGAGTTCAGGATTATATATCGGTATGGGCACATGCTCGCGAGGCATAAATGTGTCACAGCATATCTATATGATGACTAGATGTTATAGTTCAGGCACAGAAAAAGCAAAACACATTGTAATCTCTCCGTAGCAGATACTTTATACTACAGTGCAGTTACTAGGACGGGTCATCGTGAATTCAACTTTTATGAGCGCCGGTATGAGCTCGGTTTTCCTTTTGATCTTCTACAACGCCTACAAAAATCTTGAAGAGCTTTACAGGGGTAATCTCTCATGTTTGAACCTCCTCTTCCCCTCACCTTCTCCGTACACGGCCGTGACATGGCCCTGGCCTCGTATCTTGTACTTGTATATCATCAAGCCCTCCAAGCCCACAGGGCCTCTAGAGTGAATCTTGTTGGTGCTAATACCCACCTCGGTGCCAAAGCCATATCGCATCCCATCGGCGAAGCGCGTTGATGCATTCCAGTAAACCCCCGCCGCATCTACGCTCGACATGAACTTCTCGGCGAGTTCCGACGACGATGTAAGAATGACATCTGTGTGTTTAGAGCCGTGGGTGTTGATGTGGGCGATTGCCTCGTCGATGTCCGCTACAGCTTTCACCGCTAGCGTCAGGCTGAGGAATTCCGTGTCGAAGTCTGCATCTGTCGCTTCTTCTAGTTTGGCTGATAACTCTGACGATAGCTTGCTAGTAAGAAACTCCTTCGTCGGCTTGTCACAGCGAAGTACCACTCCCTTTGCGATCAGGGCGTCGGCTACGATAGGAAGGTGGCTTTCCATCGCAGACTTCTGGAGAAGGAGGGTCTCCAAGCTGTTGCACGCTGCCGGATAGCTAGTTTTTGAGTCAACGATGACTTCAGCAGCCAACTTGGGGTCCGCGGACTGCTCGAGGAATATGGAGCAAAGACCATCTGCGTGTCCCAGGACCGGGATCTTGGTATTGGACTTGATGTAGCGAACTAGTTCATTTGATCCTCGCGGGATGACGAGGTCAATGAACTGATCGAGATCTAGTAGTTGAGGAATCACGTCCCTCGTAGTGACCAATTGGATGGCGTTATTAGGAACTTGGGACTTCTCTAATGCTGCAGAAATAACCTTGGAAATGGCGATGAAAGACTCTGTTGACTCCTTGCCTCCTATTCACGGGTGAGCGGGTTTAGAATTCAAACCGACAATGCGGCATGGGCTAATTTTACCTTTCAATATTGCTGCATTACCCGACTTGACGGCAAGAGATGCGATGTTGGCGATGACCTCAGGGCGTGCTTCAAAGATAATGAGCAGCACACCGATCGGGCAAGTAACCCGTGTCAATTCTAAGCCGTCATCGAGCTGGGTCCTCAGAGTTACTTTACCAACTACAGGGCGGTTAGCTTGAATTACCAACGGATATAATGTTCAGACGTACCTGGATCTTCAAGCTCTCGTACATCCAAAATTCCCTTCAGCATGTCCTCCCACTTGCCCTTCTTCCCCAGGTCTAACCTCGACACCAAGCTCTGACTCAGACTGCCATTCTTAGCAGCCTGGCGCGCAGCCTCGAGGTCTTGCGCATTGGCAGCGAGAATCTCGTCCCTAGCCTCAGAGAGCGCGGCATGGATAGCTGTCAACGCATCGTTTCTGGCGGCTGCAGGGAGAGTCGCAAGAACATGTGATGCGTCCTTGGCGGCTCTCGCAGCCTCTTTGGGCGATGCGCTAGTCAGCGACATTTTGCGGTCCCTATAAACGAAATTCGACCGTTGACCGAATAATAGGGATATAGTGATAAGGAAGTATTGTTGTATTGTAGATGTCGAGTGGCGTGAACCGGAGCCGGCCTGAGTCAAGAAAAGATGAGCGGCACGGTCTTTTATGGCTCCGAATCTCGCAGCTGTCGCATTCACCAAACTTACATCGTAATCAAACCTCCGCGGCGCACACTCGTCACAAAAAAAGTTTCAGCGCAACGGGTCTGTTTAGACTTTATGTCGGTGGGATTAGGTAGTCTTCATTGTTATGCGATCCCATCACCAGTTATTCTCCTCAATTAGCACTGTATTAAGTACCTAGGTATAGGTAGATAGCGCAGGTAGTAGGCAGTATTTCCTTGCAGATACTGATTGGTACAGTACACGTACCGTGCTAATTGACGTGAATTGGACCGCTGCTAGATCAGACAATGAACGTAACCTTTTCAAACACACCTTAGATCGGCCGGTCCAATGCGTTCCTTGTTGCTTGTGTAATTAGTAGTTGCCAATGCCTACCCCAACAATTGTCGTGGTTGGCAAAAGCACTGCCACATAAGTCAATTGAGGTGCATGATTGCGTATTTCTAGGCTACAAGAGGTTTACGGCATGTATAAATAAAGATTTATGCCGCTGTTCATCACCATAGGACAGCCAGGCGGGTTAAGGAGTATCGCCTGTCACCATGATGCTTCGAAATCTCTCTCGATTGGCAATTCTGCCGATATTTCAAGTCTGGCTCCCGCAAGCCATGGCAAGTCAGTATGGGGAGAACCATGCGCCCGTAGAAAAAGATAACGATCTTGTCGCGGCCCATTTCCCCGATACTAATGACGTGCTCCTCTCCCCAGCTTTCCTGACTCCGCAGACTGTGCCCGATGGCTTCAGCAACGGTACAGATGGTCCAACTGACGATACAACACTCGGTACGTGAACTCATCTCACAGTTTTTGATATATTGGCTTACTCGTTTTGATTAGACGATTTTCTGAGATCGATTTCCGGTAGAAATGACTGGATAGACTACCGCCAAGCCAATTTTACTTCTGAAGAAGGACGTTTATTCCCGTATGTATACTTATCGGAAGTTTTGCAAGCACCAGGCGATAGAAAGGACAAAAAGCTTCGTGTCTGGATTCAAGGGGGCGTTCATGGCAATGAGCCAGCCGGGGACCAGGCTGTATTGGCTTTGCTTGGGAAGCTAGATGCGAACGAGACCTGGGCAAAGTCGCTTCTTGAGAAATTAGACATCGTCTTGTTCCCTCGCTATAACCCTGATGGTGTCGCCTATTTTCAACGCGACCTTGCTTCGAACCTGGACCCCAATCGCGAACATACCAAGCTCGCTCGACACCAGTCCCGTGGCATCAAGCAACTATTAAGCTCTTTCTCACCTCATATCACTGTTGATATGCATGAGTTCACGGGGACTCGACTGACAGGCGGTCGCTACAAACATGGCAGTAAGAGATTGCCAAATCTCATTGCTGCTATATCGTCCGCTGATTATAATCGTTACAGTGGATGCACTAATCGCACCTGGTAAAAATCTCAATACACATAAGGACATTCGGAATATCTCTGAGAACCTTTTTGCGTCTGGTATTGCTAAACGACTTGAAATTGCTGGTTTTCGATGGGAATCATATTTTACCGCAGCATCGATTAATGTTCCCGGTATCACCCTCGCGGAGGCTGGAAGTGATGCGAAAGCAGGACGTAACAGTTATGGCCTGATGCAATCCGTAGCGATTCTTAACGAAGTCCGTGGCATTCGTCTCGCCGATCAACATTTCCAAAGGCGTGTTGCGACCGCACTAACGATGGTATCTGCCATCCTCGACATCGCCCTCGAGAACTTCGATAAGGTTTATTCTACAGTAAGCATTTACTTGGCTGAATTTGTACACGATAACCAACTCACCTGGCATAGGTTGAAAACGCGATTGAAGATTTCATCGCCAGTAATGACGACATCGTTGTCACCGACTACCAGAACCTCACTAGCCGCTCTGTTTCTTTCATCGATGTGACAAATGGTAGTCTGGTAGAACTTCCTGTCAATTGGCTCAGTACGACGCCAACTATCGCAAATCTTACTCGGACTCGCCCCGAATCGTATCTGATTCCGCGAACGTGGTCAGACCTTGCTATTCGTCTCAAAGAGTCGGGCGTCATTGTTGAAACCCTTGACTATGAATATCGCGGGACCGTCGAAGCGTTAAAGATCACGTCAGCGTCTCCAGCACGAGCATATTACGAAGGCGCAATTCAAGTCACGGTGACCACCGAACCGTACCAAAAAGAGGTACGCCTTCCGGCCGGTAGTTTTCGCGTCAGCACAAGGCAGAAGAACGCAGCGCTAGCTTTTGTGACGCTCGAACCAGAGAATATCGATTCATATGTACGATTTAATCTCATACCGGTCCAGAAAGGTGATGAGTATCCCATTTTTCGGGTGCTATCAACGTCAACCAAACGGGGCCAATTAGACGAGCTGTAGTCATGATGATACAATTTCAATTACCACCAGCAGGCAAGACGTGAGGCAAGCATTGGTGTCAGTCTTACCTTTCAAACCCGCGTCCATCTCTAAAATGGCATATTGTACCTATATCTCGCGAGGCTGCTGCGTCCCGGTCTTTAAGTTAACTATTTATGACGTTTCTAAAGTCCTTAAAAGCTAGCACGCTCGGAGATCATCCCAAACTCCCTCCCCTTTTGCTCGTCCCAATAGAGTAATCCAATGACTCTTAGAATACCACTGGCTCTGAAACTAGTAAGAAGGCTACGGCATTATTCCTGAGTGTCTTCACGGACCAGCCCTGTTGTGTTACCACCACCGTCATATTAATCCCTTGTCAAGAGCACCAAGCAATATTCCACCAATCTCTCATAGGCAGTACATATATTGCCGGCGAGCTGCCTATTCCAATTACGCAGGAGGCTTAATCGTGGCAGCCATCTAACTCCATGTGAGCCAATGATATAGTTGCCCAACACATGCAGGTCAACTTCACTCTTCACCCCATTGAGGGGTTGCTCTTGGGAGGAGGAGATCTTTTCCGAATGAGATTGTGGTACACTGCAGGTAATACTAAGTTGAATACCAGCACCTATCGGCATTGTAGATAACTTCTCAGGCCGCCGTCTTACCATGTATCTGATCGATGCGCCTCCATAAGGAGTCGTAAGGTTAATGTATTGCACAGAGCCTCGTCCTCGCCTCCCCCTCCCTATCTTTTGCCTTCTTCCCTTTTGAGATGTTTCTAACGGATGTCGCTCTTCCTTGCTTTTACTCTACGCAAAGAGAAGATATAATATCCTACAGTTATCATGAGTGATGCTGACCTCTATATCTCTTTCGGGGAATGCTTCTACGGAGAAGGGCAGATATCTGACCCGCGGTTTATTCCCTGTGGCAATGCGGCCATCGCCGGAACTCAGGCTTGCTGTTTCCAAGGGGATTTCTGCCTGTCTTCCAATGTATGCTACGATAACGATAGTAAGTTCATAATAGTCCTGATTTGCTACGGGTATATATCTCGAGACTGACTAGAACAATAGCGTCTGTGACCTACATCACTGGATGCACGGATGGAACCTACTCATCTTCAAAATGCCCGCATAAAGCAGGATATCCCGATCAACAATGGGTGGCGCTGGCGAGATGTGACGGGGATGACATCGACCTGTTCTCAGGGTGCGGCCATCATAAGGACGACGTTGTGATTAAGCACGAGGACTGCACGTGCGACCCTTCGTCAGCTCTGATCTCAAACCCGGCTAGCGGCCAGCCCACGTTAAACCAGATTGGATTGCTCCCAACGACAGCTGGCGGGACGATCTCCTTCAATCCGACGGCGCTCCCGACCGCGACGGCATCTTCGTCCGGTTCGGGATCCGGAGGGCTCTCCACTGGGGCCAAAGTTGGCATCGGTGTCGGTGTCGGCGTCGGAGTGCCCATGATAGCGGCTACAATTCTCGTATTCTGGTTCCTACGACGAAAAAGAAAGATGTCCCAGCAACAACAACATCAGCAGTCGCAACAGCCGCCGTCGGAGCTACCTCCCAACGCAGGTCATGACCCAACCGGAGCAATGCAGCAGCGCTCCCCACCCCCTACATACAGTCCCGACTCTCGGAAGTCGCAGTATGATTGGTTCCGACACAAGCCCGAGCTACATGGCGAGTCGGCATACAAGGTCGAGCTTTCGGCGGACGCGGGCCATGATGGCGTGAATAGGATGAATTCGATCCAGAACACACCCTTCGAAGCCTATCCGCCTAGCGACTATGCCGCGGATGGCAGTCAGCGAGGGAGCGAGACGCCTTCGTTGCCCTTCATTTCACCTCAGAGCACAGGAGATACGGAGAAGCCACAGCCAGGGTCGGTTGGCGGCCACCAGAGGACTGGGTCATCGAACATGGACCCCATTTCGGAGCATCGCTTTGATAATGGACGGTACTTGTAGTTGTATCGCGATCTGGTTCATCGAGAGGACTCCCGATGGACCAGATACAATCGGAGGTATCAGTACCGTGAGACTCGGTCTAACCTTTTTACGCACTATCCACTATTGCTATTATGTCGTAATGACGGCGCGGAAAGGTGTTATGAACTCCAGGTCAAATAACTCATCAGGTTGCAGGAATTTAGCGTAAAGCCTTTTTGCGCCAGCCCCCTAACTATATATGTTATTTTAGCATATAATTGCATATCATAACACGAGCAGCATACTTGCAGGGGCAAGGCTATTATATTTACAGTAAATACAGACGTTTACATAGTACACGTTACAATAGGTAGGGTCTAGAGAGCTCAAATGATTCATTAGAAGCAAAGGCGGTCATATCTAGTCTCACTACGGGGCCCATTGGCTTCCTTAAATCCTCTAGAACATCCAAATTAACTAGCATCGAACACGACGCCCTTGGTTGAGTCTCATGCGTACGACATATCATAAGCCTTGAGGGTGACTGCGAAATGAGACCCAAATAATTCCGCATATACTAAGGCAGAAATGATAAATGATACCCAAACAACGGTCGATCGGGTTTCCACCATCCTTTGCGAGATCCGAATTGAACACCAAGTTGTGAAGAGTATTGTCCAGTCGTCGACTCCTGCCAAGGTTTCTGTAGCTCCCGATAGACAGGTGACGATGAAGCCATTCCGTGATTGGTATGGTCATTTTCCCTCTCCCGTTGAACTACGTTGGGCTTCTCAAAAAGCGGCGCCTAGACACCAGTGATAGTCGCACTAGTGCAGCATCCGCAGAAAGAAAAAATATTTGAAGTCCTCTTCGCCACATTTCTTTTCCCGAAGTTTTTTTGGATGATCTGTTGCTACCAGGAAGATATCCCAATTGGGGCCTATGCAGTTCCGACCCCGCTTCGTAGCTCTTACAGGCTCGGTTTTAGGATGCGTTGTTCATTACATTATATCACATCGACAGCACCCAATGCATGAGAGTTGGATCTATCCGTCGAACAGGTGGAGTTGGGCGTCACGTGAACTTGGCAACTCATAAGCCCGAAAGAGCGAGGATGTACTTACATTTACTGTTGTAGTGTACACGGATCGGCCGAAGCGTGAAGTGAACTTGGAACTAAATGCTGTTAAGCAGATATGAAAGGACCGGAAGTAGGTCGGCGTTAGAATTGAAATGAGGAGATGCAAGATAGAGCGTTTCTCTTAGAAACATACCTAGTTAGTATAGCTCTCTAATGAAAGAATGATACTTGTAGACCAGATATTTAGCGATAGTATAGTAACATCCGGGCGGCGTAGATCTCGCCCACATAACGCCGAGGCGAAGTGCCGAGATGGGTGACCGGGGGGAGGCCGGGTCCGGGTAGCGCGCAAAATAGTCACAAGGTCAAACGGGTAGAGCACCCAATTCAACGTATGGAATAGGAAGCCCAGTAGAATAGGCCGCTCCACTGCATCTTTTTTCCCAATGGGATCGATGATGGCATTTTCGTGTTATTTCCGTGCTCGCTAGACCTGCTTTCGATAGGGTTTCTTGCTCACAGTGACGCCTGCGATTTGATGCTTATGTATTCGTGCTTATATACCGCCATTCTTTCTCTTTTGGCTCCGAAAGTAGGAGATGTTGTGGAATTATCTTATTTCTGTAAGTCTTGCGAGTGTAAAAGTGGGATCCCGTCAGACAGTAAATTGTGTTAGATAATATAAAAGATCTATCAACCCTTGGCAGAAGCATCGTGCTTGTTAGCAAATTATATGCTCACTCACCGAGCTTCCACTAATCGGTCACCTCTGGCGGACTGCAAACATCTGCAGTAGCTGGTCTATATCACACGCTATATAGAACTGAGGGCTGCATCTCTCGTCTCCTGGCTATCCTCGGCCATCTTACTAATAGCTTAATCGATCACACATTTCTACGACTATCATCTTCAGCTCCATAGATACTGTAGTACAGTGGATGAGAGTTAATCTCCCGCAAGATAGCATGTCTAGCGATTCGTCCAAGGTAGAGGACCTGTTTCCAAACGCTCGATTGTCGGGGCAGCGGAGACGGTCGAGCGATGGAGACACAACGACAGCGGAGACGAGGTCCGAGGACGACCCCATATCACCTACCTTTCCGCCCCCGTCTTACGGAGGCGAGAAAGCTGAAAAAGACGGGGGTGGCGGCCCTCTCCGTCCAGTGCGGTCCACGGCATCGTCTACTCGTCCGAGACACGCAACTCCCGTCCCGAAGGAGAACCGGAGAGGATTGTTCCCCTGGCTCTCGCTTGTCCCAGAGGTTGACAAGCCTTACTATTATGACAACGGCGTAAAATGGATGTTGTCGATTTTCGTCGCCGCCGCAGCTTGTGCTGCACCGATGGGATCCTCAATATTCTATCGTGAGTCTCTTGATCCTAATACCTAATACCTCTTTGGACCCCTATTGTCTCGACACATAAGACACTCGCTACTGACACGTACGTTGTGATCCAGCGGCCCTCGGAGAGATCGCGGCAGACCTGAAAGTCTCAGCAACAGTAGTCAACCTATCGATAGCAGTATATATGATATCCATGTCAATCTTCCCTCTTTGGTGGTCCTCGTTCTCGGAAACGCTGGGACGACGGAGCATCTACTTAACCTCATTCGCTCTGAACGCCGTGTTTACGGCAGCGAGCGGGCTGAGCCAAAACATCGGACAGCTGATCATTTTCCGGATTCTAGCGGGCGGTGCCGCGGCGTCCGTACAGGTTAGTTGCTGGCGTCTTTTTCCCTCCCCCCCTTTGGTATGTCTTAGAGACACGAATTGTATTTTCCGCTCTTGCTATTCCTGCAAGCTCCCTAAACACCTGGTAACTCTTACAATAAATGGGCGTTATTGACCCTGGTGTTTTATATAAAAGGCTGTCGGCGCCGGCACGATCGCCGATATCTGGGAAACGCGGGAGCGCGGCCGCGCTATGGGCATTTTCTACCGTATGTACAAAAACCTCCCATACCCGATCCCTTAGTCGCCTTGTCCTGTATGATCTATCAGTTTCTATGCCGTACGACTCAGAGATCTCGGCTAACGTGTCTTCATGCACGCAGTCGGCCCACTGACAGGTCCCCTTCTCGCACCGATTATCGGCGGCGCGCTGACCGATGCCTTCGGCTGGCGTAGCACCATGTACTTCCTCGCCGTATACGGCGCCATCATCTTTGTGCTCGTTCTTTTCGGCGTTCCCGAGACGCTGCCACGCAGACACCAAGAGCAGGTCCTAGCGACGATCCCTCACGACGAGCTCTCGCGCGTCTCGACTCGTCGGTCGGCGGCCGTGCAAGCCCGGACCAAGATGGCGGGCGCGTGGTTCAAGCGCGTGTTCCTCGATCCGCTCTCCGTCCTCAAGTACCTCCGATTCCCGGCCGTGGCGCTGATCGTGTCGTATGCCGCCATCACGTTCGGCTCCCTGTTCGTGCTCAACATCTGCATCGAGTCGGCGTATTCGGCGCCCCCCTACAGCTTCCAGCCCCTGATCGTCGGTGTCTTGTACCTCCCGGGCTCACTAGGTTACGTTCTCACCTCACTTCTTGGCGGACGGTGGCTGGATCGCATCATGGAGCGCGAGGCGCGTAAGGCCGGACGATACGACGAGCGCGGACGCCTCATCTTCTATCCCGAAGACCGCGTCCGCGAAAATGCCTGGTTATCGTCGGCACTGTACCCGGCCGCGCTGGTGTGGTTTGGCTGGAGTGTACAGACACATCAAAACGTGGCTGTGCCCAGTGTAGCCAATTTCTTCTTTGGTGTCGGCAGCATGCTTGTCTTCAGCATGGCTACCACGATGCTCACGGAATTCATGCCGAAACGCGCGAGTTCTGGTGTTGCCTTGAACAATTTCGCGCGTAACATCCTCAGCGCGACGGGCGCCGTTGTCGGGCAGCCGCTCATCGAGGCTATTGGCTTTGGATGGCTAACTACTGCTGTGGCGCTTATTGCTTGGATAACTGCTAGTCTGTCTCTGTTCCTCCTCAGGCGCAACAGTCAAAGATGGCGAAAGGTGATGAACGAGCAGATGGACTAGGACCATATGAAACTATGAACATAACGAAAGGGGGTTCATAGAAGACGTCATTGTATCTAGATGGTAACGTAAATTTATGATAAATATTCAAGACCTTAGGTACCGTAAAGAATCATCCCCTCCTTATATGCGTTCTGTGGTATTACTCTATAATGATAGAAATCTCAAAAACGGGAGTTTCTACCTCATCTACTGACTCTCCTTAGGCGCAAACAGCGTCCCAAGCGCCTCAAGACTAACATTACCACCACTAAGCACAATGCCCACATCCCAACCATCCTCGCCGCCCTCACGTTCAATAAGGCTCCTAAAGTCTTCATTGAAGAGCGCGACGGCAAGCGGCACGGCAGCGCTAGGCTCGACGACCATCTTGAAGCGCTCGTAGATGAGGCGCAGCGCAGCGATGATCTCCTCTTCACTCACACTGTAGAAGCCCGACACCAACCTCCTCTCATAGATGATGCCCCACGGGACCTTCCCCACGGGGGTACGTAGCCCGTCCGCCACCGTGAGCGTCGACACGGCTTCTACCCGCTGACCGGACTCATACCCGCGCTTCGCGTCGTCCGCGCCCTGGAACCACGGCTCGCATCCGAAGACGCGGATCCCGGTCCCTTCGCAGGAAAGCGCCACGCCCGAAAGCATGCCGCCGCCGCCGCAGGGGGCCAATATGGCATCGAGGCCGGGCTTCGCCCTCTTCCTTTCGGGGAGCGTAGGCGTCGTGACGGGGGCTCTGAAACCGCTCTCAGCTGGTGTGGCGTCGTGGTTCTTGGGCGTGACGCCGGCAGCCGCGGCAATAATGTCCCGGGCATCCTCTTGGAGCTCGAGCCCCAGCGTGCCCTGGCCCAGCACGATATCTGGGTGGTCGTACGGCGGGACGAGACGCGCGCCCGTCTCCTCTATGACCTTCTCGACGACGGCCTCGCGCTCGACGCTCGTGCTGCCGCTGAACACCACGTTCGCCCCGTAGCCCTTGGTTGCGGCGATTTTGGGCTTGGCCGAGATGGTCGGCATCACTATGTGAGCCGGTATACCATTGGTGCGCGCCGCCAGCGCCAGGGCTTGTGCATGATTGCCTGTTTTGAACATCTTAGCTTAGCTTGAATACAGTACGGAATTGATCGATATCATATATAGTCTTCACTCCAGCATTACATCTCTCCATGCAACAACTCACAAAGCACTCCTCGCCCCCGTGGATACTAAGACCTCCCTCCGACTCAAGCATCATTCGGAAGTAAAAGACTAACAAGAAGGCGACAAAAAAAAAATGAAACTCACCACTACTATGCGTAACAACCCCCCTCTCCCGTCCACCGCCCTCCTCCCACCCAGGCTCCCTCTTCAGGCGTTCGAGGGCGTGGAACGCGCCGCGGATCTTGAAGGCGCCTATGCGCTGTAGGTTCTCGCATTTAAAATACAGGCGTATCTTCGGATTCGCCCGCTTGCTCCCTTCCGCTTTTTCATCCTCCAACGGCGTCGACGCAAGCCTGTTCAGCGTAGCGTTCGTGAGCGTGGGCGTATGATGCACGAACCCCTTGATCAGCTCGCGGGCTTCGAGGATCGAGGTCCGTGTCAGTGGAGGTGATGTCGAGGGATCTGCCATTATGAATTTGTATATTCTTTCCCCTCCTTCTATCTCAATTTTTCCTCCTTTTTCTCTTTCATATCTATCCTATCCACCTCGTTCTTCTCCTTTCTACAGATGTATACGGATTTCTAGTTCTAGCCCCTCAACTCCAGGATCCCCTGTTAGCGCCAAGATTCTGCGGGGGTTATACATTGTGAGGACACCAAAGCCTTAACCTGGTCCGATAACGGAAGCGCAGCTACATCATTTTTTTTTGTCCACCCTGGGGGGAATATTAGTATCATAGTCAACACCATCGCCAGTGGAAGACGCGTGCGAATAATAGAATAGAATAAAAATTCTGCTAGCTTGACATAACTTTTGGACTTAATCCCTTTGGTCCTCGCAAGCCATATGATATCTGGGGGAATCCTGAATACAAGTACAACCAAGTTTTGTCATCTTTTAAACACCATTCCAAGTATACACCGCCAATGTTGTGTTCCCAAACCAAAAATTCCCAACGCCGCTCGCTTCATTATCACCTTTACTTCTGGTTCTCAGGTCGGAGGGATCTATGGTAGTTGAGTCAGTAACCGTTTAGATTTGCCGAAAATAATGCAGCATTTCATGCTTACCTTACGGCCCTCCCGGCCTTCCAGATCTCCAGGTTCCGGATTTCTTCCATCTCAGCCTCGAACTTCTGTCGGTAATCCTTTTGGCTGTTGTACTCGAGCGATCGCTTGGTCTCGGAGCCATCAATCACAGAGTCGTACAGCTGGTTGAAGACAGGCTTAAGGGCATTCTTGAATCGGGGGGTCCAGTCGATAGCGCCACGGCGGGCAGTGGTGGAGCAGGCCTCGTACATCCAGTCCATACCGTTGGCACCGATGAGAGGGTACAAGCTCTGAGTAGCCTCCTCGACGGTCTCGTTGAAAGCCTCGCTGGGGCTGTGGCCGCGCTCACGGAGAACCTCGTACTGGGCAAGGAACATGCCGTGGATACCGCCCATTAGGCAACCACGCTCACCGTAGAGGTCAGAGTACACTTCCTTCTCGAAAGTGGTCTTGTAAAGGTAACCACTGCCGACAGCAACACCGAGAGCCTGGGCCTTCTCCTCAGCCTTGCCAGTGACGTCCTGGTAGACGGCATAAGAGGAGTTGATACCGCGGCCCTCACGGAAAAGCGAACGGACGGTTCGGCCAGAGCCCTTAGGAGCAACGAGAATGACATCAATGTCCTTGGGTACGTCGACCTTGGTCACATCCTTGAAGACAGGGGAGAAACCGTGGGAGAAGTACAGAGTCTGTGAGATTGATCAGCAATGTTCCGCTCGTACGATGTAATATTTCGTGAAACACACCTTGCCCTTGGTCAGCTGGGGCTTGATAGCGGGCCAGGTCTCGCTCTGGGCAGCGTCACTGAGGAGGTTCATGACGATAGTACCCTTGCCAATGGCCTCGTCAACCTCAAAAAGGTTTTGGCCGGGAACCCAGCCGTCTTGTACCGCATCCTTCCACGATTGGCCGTTCTTTCGGACACCAACAATGACGTTCAGTCCGTTGTCGCGGAGGTTCAGACCCTGGCCATGACCTTGGGAGCCGTAGCCAATCAGTGCGAGGGTGTCGTTCTTGAAGTAGTCCTATGTAGATAGTCAGCCCAGACAAGCCCCCCACTTACTAGCATTCTCTATGTCAAATCAAGCTAAGAACATACCAAAAGCTTCTCTTTGGGCCAGTCGGCACGCTCTATAGATATAATTGTTAGTCACGGGCCGAGAAGAGCAGCTGGGCTGACCAATTGGCGGGGTGGCTTACCAAAAACTTCCTCGGGTGTGCCAGCAAAGTCGATGGTTTTCACACCACGGATCTGCTGCTGGGCAACACCGGCCACAGCAGGACGAGCCTGAGCGGCGGTAGCTCTGACGAGATTGGAGGCCGCGACGAAGGAACGTCTCTGAGCGGCGGGCGAGGCCAATTGACGGGCCAATTGGCTACGGAGAGCCTTGGAAAAACCTCTGGCAGCCATGGTGACTGGGAAGAAGAAAAGAATTGAGTGGAGAGGAGGGACGACGATGACGACAGTGGCACAAAGGAGGAGACGAAGTCAAATCGAGGGGCGCGAGAACTACCAGCTAGGTACGATATTGTCCAGCAATACTTGGGACTCAGCAAAAGGTCTGCCGGGTCGAGGGGTGTCCAAAAGTGTCAAAATGTGCAGAAGTAAGAATCAATAAAATCAAGAGTTAAGCAGAGCTTTTGTGTTGGAGACAGGATTCCGAGAGTGGACGGGAGCTGGGAGTGTCGAGAGCGATCTCGGCGGCGGTGAGTCGAAAATTGCTACGCCATTTGGTGGAGACTTGGCTTTTAGGTACTTACACGACATTACTAGTTACCTGTTAGGTTACCCTAGGTGGTTACTTGTAGCCCATAGCAATAGCGAGAGCCTGGCCAAGCTTTGGTGCAAAGTAACTTTTGCCGGTTTGTGGCCGGAGAACAGCGGTAATGTGGCCATTATGCCAGGTACCTACGCCACCATCTGAACATCGGTATGCTTGCTACCTACCTAGGTAGTATTATAGGTCGACATCATGCTGGACCCTTATGCCCCGCTTGCGGCTCCGTGGTTGGCCACCTTGCCGTGGACCCGACCCCGCCAGGCTCTTTGCGACCTGTAGACGGCTATACAGCTTCAAAACCAACAACATGTACATCTTTACTCTACTTGGCACTACAAGGCTCTGTACCTAGGTGTGGAATGAGCTTCACTTGACCGGTGCTATTCGAAGTCATCTACGTTGTTGCTCATAGATTCTACATCCTCTCCGAGGCTTAGACGAGGGCGAACCATCTTCATCCACTTGGCCTAAGTTGACCCTGGTCGGGATCACTGGAAGGATGGACTTAGCGTATTTCAACATTCTGAGCCGCTAAGCCATGACGCCAGCCCATGAAGTCATGAAGAATATATCGATTGTATTAGTGATCCCTAATCTACGATACGGCAGTCTCCTACGAGACTCATCGTCGTTATCTGTCTTCCGCATCGTGATTTGCGCTCGAGAAAGGATGACCCCGAAACCCGTCTCTCCCATGTTTGTGGTTATGTTTGTCCTCCGGCCGCTTTCTGTCTCGATCCATTTTCTTCTCCAATCCTAGAATGCGCTTCAAGTCTAATATGATAGATCGGGGCAAGTCATCCCTCAATATGAATGATGTGCTCCTCACAAAGAACGCCGATGCTGTGATGGTGGAAACAAAACGAATAAAGCACCGCCAATCTGCATCTCAAATCTAGATATAGAATCAACCTTGATCACCCATTCTTGATGTTTCATGACACATGCTCCTCCCACCTAGCGCCCTGAGTGATGCACGGTATCAGCCGCCTATGTATATGTAAATGCGATGTGATCCTCTCGGCTCAGAATGAAGAAATTGAGGTGCTTTGCCACCCGCGCGGCACTTGGAACCATGGATATTGCTAACGCCTCGACTGAGCAATCATGACATTATCGTATGAGGTCCCCCGTACCGACCCGCCGGCCATAGAGGTCCGAACATTTCTGCGGAACGACTCGCGACTGGCGCGCAGGTCGTCGGCGGCCTCCTTGTTGAGCGGGTCGGAAGCATTCGGCTCGAGAAACAGGAACTGCATGCCGACGATGACGGCGTTCAGGTTGAGCACGGGCTTCCAGTCCTCGCGCAGGATGTTGAGGCACACCTTGCCCTCGAGGTCGATGTTTGGATGGTATATCTTCTGCTGGCAGCGCACCTTTGGCGGCTCGTGCGGGTAGTTTGAGCTCATATTGAAGGTGAATGTGAATTTACCGCCGGTGTAAACGCCCTCGTCGGGCTTGATCTCGAGAATGAAGTTCAGGATATCGTCGGGGTCTGGAAATTCCGTCTTCATCGTTGTGCCCAGGGACAACTCTGAGAGATCTGCGAAGGGGCGGCGCCGCCAAGGTTAGACTCTTTCCGTCCCAAGCCGAAGCCAGCGCAAAGGACTCGATACATATTGACATACCTTTTTGTACCCGCAGTTGGGCGGCGGTGACCTTCTTTTTCTTCCCCCCTGCCGCATCAGCATTTTCCTGCTTTTGCTGCTCCTTTTTCTGCGAGAAACCATGTCAGAAGCCACGCCACGCCACACCATATTCTGTGCCCTTCCTTACCATAGACCATATTTTCAACATTTTGGCGGCTGTTATGTGATATGCCGGTCAGCGCTCGGCGGTCGGGCAGGAAGAGAGGAAATGGGAGAAGATCGTCGAGCCGAAGTGAGGTGACTGCAAGTTACGGACGTGAACAGTACAGCACTTGCATAAATAGGGATAGGTTGGACACGAGTGAAGTGGCGGCGATCAAGGGGGCAAGCCGGGACTACTAGAAGGGCGTGGTTGGTTTGAGGTAAGGGATTGATCGAAGTTCAGGGAGAGAGGCGGTGGTGTAGTGGTGCCTCCCTAGGTACAGTACCTACTTAGCGTGGGGTAGTCTATCTGGTTAGGGAAGTACAGCAACGTTGCGCGGTCCGATAAGTCTGCTACTGGACTTGCCGTTAGTGGGGTAGGATGACGGGATGGCGGGGTAGGAATTATAGGTGTTATAGGTACCTATTATTCAGGCCCTTCGTTCACAGGCGCAACATACATATACCAGGTGGTCTCGTGCCCGAACACATCACCCAACTGCCTAAGTACTGTCTTGTGCGCCTGATCCTCATGATGAGGACATGACGAAGCGAAACAACGGTAGAATTACAGATGTTTAAGAACAAAGCTAGACAGTAGCTATTGGTATTATACGACAAATCGCCTCAACACACCGTTGTACCCGTGTTCCTCCTTTCTTTCCCGTCCCGTTTTCCCATCACCATCACCATCACCATTCGAGGACTATTTTATATATAATATACACACACACGCCTGTGTCGACGCCATAACCGTCTCGGATCTCCTTTTTGCCCGAGATTCCCGTCTTCTGCTAGGCGCGCTCCGCCCCCAAACTCCCAACATAGCGATTCAACATCGCCTTTGAACCAAATATGAGAAATGGTCCCAGAATCCCAGGCGTCGAGTATTGAAAATGATTGTACAGGTATTGGTATAAAACGATATGCAAAACGAGGGTATCCATTGGTGTTCTACGCCGTAATCTTTGAGAGATAAAAAGGTCTCGCCATAGATCAAAATCCCCTGAAGGGGTCATCACGGAAATGGTCTTCGTCCTCTCCCGCTCTACTGCTAGTGTAATATGAACCCGCCCCTCGGGTGCCGCGTGATGTGTAGCTATCCCGGTGACGGCTACGGCTGCGGCGGCGACGCCGCTCCTTGCTCTGCCGTCGTACTCTGTGTCGGGTTTCCTCGAACCTGTCTGAGGGATCATTCGAGAGCGGGCTAATAAAAGCTTCCATTCGAACGGTGCCGATCGCCTCGAAGAAGTTGCCAGTAGGTCGCGAGGATGCTTCCGACGTCCGCTGAGAACCTGCCGTACTGATGCCCCATGTCATGTTGGTTGATGCTTGGGACTGTCCGTAGATGTCGGAAGAGCCCGCCGTGTCGACGCTAGCCCCGGCAGTACTGTTGGTGGAGGCATGCATCGAGCTCGCCGTGGGCGAAAAGCCGCGGAAGGACAGTGGTGGTGGGACGTGGCCGCCAGTGTTGCTCCTCTTTCTACCGTGAAGCACTACCTGGTTGGCGCGTTCATGTACGCGCCCATGACCTCGACCATTAAACCTAGGAATCATTGGTGGCTCAGCAGCGTCCCCAGAAGGCTCGCGTTGGTGGGTGGGCATCGGCTCTAGCACGTCAGTGTCGATATCTACGGGAAATATCGGTACTGGTTCTGGCTCCTCTGGTAGACTGGGTTGCGTGTTTTGATCGTGACGTAGCATGAACGATGGGTTTTTTCCTTTCGTCAGGCGGATGGAATCACGAATTCCGCCCCGCTTGATCTTGGCTTTTGATAATTCCGGATCGGGAGGGGGAGCAGCCCTCGGCGGTGCGAGGGTCGGCGTGATTTCCGGGACGTCCTGCTGGGAGTGAGCGAGAAACGATAGTGACATGAGCCATAGGTAATGGCGTTCAGCCGAGATGGCAGTAAATTTTAATGCTCTCTGGGGTGTAAGGATTAGGATAGACCGGTTGAATATTTGAGTTTCCCCCTTTGGAATAGGATTATCATCCTTCACATCTAGGACCGACTGGATGGTGACTGTTATTTCATGTTAGTGTGATCGAGCAAAGAATGAGATACAATCTTACGTTTGCGGCCAGGTTTCCCCATCAGGGCGCTGCCCGACGCCGGTTGTTTGCTACTCCAGAGGATCGCTCGTTCATACGGAGCTAGCCATACCCATCGCTTGTGACGATCGTTGCTATTCTCCTCTCGGCCACCATCAGCCACGCCGAAAGACCTTCGCCTCCGAACATACTTGAACATCCATTCGCCAACCATGGTCTGAGCAATCGCCTCCACAACTCCAGGAGCTTGTTGTGAGCTGGCCATAGAATGTGGATTAGTGTTTTCGGTATTGGCTGTATTCGTAGACGGTTGAGACCTATGAGCCTTATATCGATTCCGCGGCGTCGTGATATCATTGTTAGGTAGAGGGGGCAACTGAGGGCTCTCGGGTGCCTCCTCAGAGGGTGACATGGGAGGCGGCGAGCGGCTACCTCGCCTACGGTATCGTCCACCTCGCGGTAGAGCGGCTGCGGAACGGACTTTTCGAATACTATTATTCCTATAAATGCTGCCCTTTGCGCTACGTCGTGACCAGCCACTTCCGTAGCGTGAGGGGCTGCGCGACCCATCACTAGGAGCACTGGCTGTGAATGCTGGTTGCCTCGAGCTCGCCCTTGTGGGAATGGGGAAAGGAGGTTCTTGAATATCAGGAAGACTAGGGCTCGGTGACCGAGCCTGGTGTGTGGATATGCCATTCTGAATCATCGCAGCTTTTCGCATGACGCTCGCCCGCGAACTTGGGTTCCTGCCGACTGAAGGTGGTCGTGATGATGGTTTGCGGACTGTGACACTGCGCACATCAGCCAGGCTAAAGCTACTATATATTTCAGGTACTCCGATTTGTCTCGCTATGGTCCGCGAATTTCTGGCTGACGGCCTCGCACTGTCTGGCGACATGGATCCTACTGAAGCAATGCTGCTCTTTCCATGGCGATGAGACCCAGGTTTCGGGTTGGGAGCCGTGAGAGCTGTTCGAAATTCCGCGTCGCTAAATTCGCCATCTCCAAACTCATCCGCCTCGTCCGAACTTACGACATCAAATCCAGCGAATAGACTACTAATGCGAGGGGGCCGTCGCACGGGCGCTTTGTCACCGGATAAGGGACCATTATCGTTATTACCAGGATAGGTATCATGAGCCTCTGATTCAGCCAATGATGGTGTCTCTGGTCGTGATGGATTCAATTCGGTCACAAAACTGGGTTTGTTTGCTAGTCGTCGGGGGTTTCGGGCAGGCAGATGTCCTGGCACAGGAGTGAACGGTTTATCCTCAGTGCCAAGGTTAGGCGTAGGAGAAGATGGTCGAGACGATATGGCGGAGGGATGTAGATGTCTAGGCAGTTTATCCAGTCTCTTGTCAACTCGGATCTCTTCTGTTTGAACCGCAACAGAGTGAAAAGTAGCAGATATTGGCTGTATAATAGAGACCTGGCAGCCGACATCCTTCGAATATTGGGGTAGGCGATGCTCTCGGGGTGTTGGCGGCAGACTTGTTGGAGGAACAATGCTAATACTAGGGATCGTCACAGGGGCCACTTGCCTGCGATTAGGGGGGTTGTCGGTCTGCGTAGAAGTCGATCTTGTTTCTGTAGTCTTAGTTTTCAACTCAGGAGTGAAGGTTTCTACGGCCGAAAGGGGCGTTCTTGGAGGGCTTAGGGGCTCCGCAGTCTGAGATGCAGATGAAATCATTGCATGCGTAATGATTTTAGGAGCATCTATCGCATTTGGGCGGCTGATATGAACCCGCTTTCGACGTTGATTGGCTTCGATCTCTATGTCACCGCATCGCTGACTTTCTATATTCAACAGACTCTCGGCCCACTCCTTGGGATCCGAAGTAGGTTCCGAAGTAATCGTCTTGGGTGAAGGAGGTGGTGAGTACTGCACGGCCGCATCCGCGTATTCAGGAGTCGGTGAAGACAACTGTATCTCGTCGTCCTCTTTGATATCGCCCTCGAGTCTTGCCAGCATGCTTGGGTTTGTGTATAGTCTTCCTCGAGTCACACTGCCAGGGCGAACTTGACTATCAATGCTGTAATTGCGCTGGTGGGTTTTAGACAGAATGCTTTCGCGGCTCATGTTGCGGTGGTGTCCAGAATTGGAAAGCACACTTTGACGACCATCCGGATCCGTTTCGTAGTCATCATCGTCCTCAAAATTGAGTTCATCTGCTAGGCTGATACCGTTGGCTTTACCTATACCGGCGGCACTAATTGTTGAGAACCGAATGCTGTTTGTTATACTCTGTGTACGGACACTGGTATTGTCTTCATCGTTTTCCAGCTCATGTTGAGCACCATTTGCTTGAGCAGCTTGGAGGGTTTCGACCTCTTGGAGAACAGCCTTCAGTCGAGTTTCGGCAACGTGAAGTTTTCGCTCGAATTTCCGTCGTTCCTCTTCCCAGCCATCCTTTTCCTTTGCCCACAAATCATGCACTCGTTGTGAGTCTTCTTCCTGGGCTCGAACTTTCCTCTGTGCCGTTTCGAGTCGCCTTCTCGCCTCTGCTGTCGCCTCAATCGCTTCTTCGCGCTCCCGTGCTATATCACCTAAAGCCGACGAAGTCCCCCCTTCGAGTAAGGCTAGTTGGCGTTTGAGAGATCGTGACTCCTTTGTCGTCTCGGACAAATTCGACTGTAAGATCTCCTTTTCCTCATGAACGGCATGTAAAGACGTTTCTAGATTTTCGATGATCTTCAATTTATCATCTTGGTCTCGTCGTAATGCGAGGATCTCCGAGACGAGGTTTGCATGTAATGTCGGAGTGAACCGGCGAGGGTCCAGAATGCTCATATTCTCGTCACTGAACAGTTCCTTGGAAGCATGCTTGTTTTTCTTCTCGGCCCTATCAGCCGGCAAAGCTGGAGGGGAGGACGAAGATATACCTGGAGGTGTTGCGGACCGCCGTGATTTTCTCGATGTTCGCGACGGTGTTCGGTATGGGGTGCCTGCCGGCGTTGGCAATGCTGCGACGGCAGCATTGTTCAGTTCTTCCTCCATTTTCCAAGTGCCCATTGCTCAATATGCTTATGCCGAGCTATAGACAAGAAGACCAACAACCCACGGGTTCTAACAGCGAAGATTCCATATGGCTTTGATCAGTCTATACAGGAAGGGCGTATCAGCCGCGTCTACCTACTAAAAGTGGCAAGCCTCCCAATGTAAAAGCAGAAGCTACCCTTTGCGAGGCCAAGGTATTCTATTCGCATTCAAACATTAATTTCTAGCCCCACTGTCAGCTCGACTTTCCCTAATCAAACACGGAAAATGACGGGTTTGAATCAGGTATGTTTTCAGTTTGAAACAAGTCGCACAACAGTGAGTCGCTCCGCTAATTCATGATTGTCTACCGGGGAGACAGGTAAAATGCCCAAGACTAGCAGGGGAGAGGGAATCTTCATATTACTGACCTGAGAGTCTTGCCCAAAGAGACCTTTCCGCATCTAATCTCACGCAATTCAAGGGATTCCTCAATGAGGCGCTGTTATTACAGCTCCATTATTCGGGCCCTTGGTAAGAGGAATTAGACTGTGCTTAGGCTTTCGTTCCGACTTGGCCAGCAAGCTCAATCACGCCAACATCAAGCAAGAACGAAACAGAAAGCCCATTCATAGAAGGGCACTTATTATAGTCGGTTGGATCGATGATAGTCCGTGGGGCAAAATTCAATCAGTGGTCGCAAAGTCGGGCGGGACCTGCATCATGTTACATTGTCAGCTGCAACTTCACTTCGTGGTTTTCATTCGATACCCGACGTCGCAGTTGTATCGATCCAGAAGGAGGTAGTCATTTATCTCCAGGTATTAGCGAACGTGGCAACTATATTGACTAACCTAGACTTTCACATGCAGCTCGGGAAAGCCCGCAAACGACCTGCTCCTCTCGATAGTACGGCGTATGAGATAGAGGGGTTTCTCGCTTCTCCGGTTCATAACCGTCCGATTGTTGGATGCCACTGAGAACTTGGGGAGTGCGACTAATTGATGTAAGGGTTCCCCAGAATGTACAAGGAAGACGCGATGCGAGGCAAAGCAAGAAAAGACAACGTGGGCAATGTAGGATAAGACCGTCGGGAACAGGCACTATGTACGTCGATCGCGGCTAACTTCCTTTCGTCTCTCATGTATGGTTCAGTTCAACAGGCTACAGGGAAGAAACAAGAAGTAGAAGCTAGGAACCGTCCCGTCAAAATGGCATGACGAGTGCCGAGTGTTCATACCCCCCGTGCTCGAGAAAATGTTATGTGATACCCACTCCAGTGGACACGCCCCTGGCCCAGGAACGGTACCAAAAAACACTAATAATAAAACTGTAAGTCCCGAAATATTGTATGAGCTCTACATACTTAAAGAAGCTGCACAAGTGCATATTAAAATAAGCGAGGTCCGTGGTGTTCAGAAAGAAAAAATCTCTACACGTGGTAGACCGGTTACCATTGTGTTCTTGCTGTCATCAATTCCAAGACATTACATGCACTTCGGCGTCTCTCGACTACTTGGCAAGGCGATTAAGGCATAACCATAACTGTTCCAGGCTCACGGGTTCATTAGAGGAACCAAGAACCATTCATCATTCATCTGTCGAGCCAATGTACACATACTTAGTACTATGTATGTTGAAAAGGGGGCCCTGAACCCATGCTGTTAGTTCGCTACTAGTCCAGATTTATTAGACTCGTGGAGCTCATCTCCGAATCTAGTGTAGCGTATCGAGCCTAGAAAACCCAGACAAGCTTGTGGAAGATACGCTCTGCAGTCTCCAGGAGTTATCACACTTTCACCTATTAAACTTATCTTATGTCTCGGCCCAGCAGAAGTGTTCCTTTACACACAGACAAATGAGACGCTGAGGGCTGATGGTTCAAGAGCTGATTGGTAGTTAAATACACTGCAATAACCAATCATTTACGAAGCGAAATACAAGTAGAGCTGTGATAGGTACCCCCACTGTCCTATCACTCCGTATTCCACAATGCACGACCCATACTGACATGATCCCCTGGCAGTATGATGCACGTATTGCACTAGAGTCGACAGGATGCAAGGGATATAATTACGGCGTGCTACCGAAAGAGACTAACAATCCTAGGCTCTACCAATCTTCAGTCCACCTTTCGGCTCCTTGCCGCTTTCGGACAATAATCTCTCTTAGTATTTTTACCTGGGTCCCTTGTTAGTAGTGTAACTGTGCCGAACCGGCCAACTTCGATATTCACGAAGTCATAAGCCAAACACATTTCACTCCCTAGAGAACTAAACGGGAAGCATAAATGCACATATCGTCGAGATGAGAGTTTCGTAGGACGATAATCCGATGATTCAGAGACTCAGCAAGCGTATAGGGCACTCTCGTTTATACGATATTCTGTTCGAAGTGGTAATCAACAGATATCAAGGGAGAAGGTGTGTGTATCGCAAAAGAAAAGCCACATGGGTTTAGAAACATCCCACGCGAATCGTATACCCCAACAATGCTTACTTGGCAATGTCACCAACAACTACAGGAAAGCAATGTTAGTAGTCAGCGTCACGCACAAGAGCTCATTACCAGCAAATTAGACACTCGGTGACCATACATCGTTGGCCCCTGCCGCATTTTCTTCAAGGCGAAAATCGCTTCTCCAAGACGAGCTCCGGCCAGCTCTTTGAACAGCGCCTTTTTGGTCATTTTATGGTAGCGTGTGGCGTAGATGCTCTAGAACCCGAGTGTTTCAGTCTAACACATGGCTTCTTTTTAGCCCGATACCACGGATCGAAACGATAAGCCACTACAGTATGGGAAATAATGCTCTAGCTCTCCTCCGCCGCCGGCGGGTGTACAGCACCCTGCATTGCCAGCAAGAAGTGTCAGGATGTTGCAACATGAAATTCAATTCATAGTGTTAGGAGCTAGCACTAAGACGTATATCTCTTTCTCGTGATACGTACGTACGTAGTGTACGTACGTAGCAGTATTGTCCCACTATCACTATCAAATGTCCCTTCTCAAAGAGCTACCGTACACTATACCATCTAGCGTATAGTGACGATTCAAGTGGAGGCCTGGTCTCATTGGAGAGTCACGGTAAACCATCCGCGGGCCCAGGCTTCCACGCAGTACCGAAATTGAACTTCCCACAGTACTTTCTAGTCCAACCCAGTTCCAACCGAAACTTGGTGTTGGGCAGCGCTATCCATCGACCATGATTGCTACCTACTCGGTACGGAATGGCCGTACTTACAACGGTAGGTCCACCTGTCAGGCTTCATAGGCCAATTGGCTATCACATCTTGGCGTGCATACAGCACTGCACCAGGAGATGGGGATGCAAATGCACAAAGGGAGCTTCCCAGTCCGAGCCCCAACCCGGGGAAGTGAGAAGTCACTTCAATCACGCCGTTCTCAATTTAGCCCACTTAGATATACTACCCCTGACCACTATACCTAAACGGACCGCACCTCCGCTCAGTTTGATGACAACCCCTCTACATATAGTTGAGTACTCGGGCTTATATTTAGCGTTTTAAAACATGTATTTATACTAGATGCCCTGTCATAGCAGTAGGGCTGATGGAAATCCGTGTAGATATATGTCGTCGAGTGAAAACCAGTTATTGTTATTGCTGGCTGCTCTTTTCATTATCAAGAAAACGTGATACCCAGTCTTCAGCGTCATACTTCAAATTCAATTGTACTCACTATACTATATGTAGGTATACACACCAGGTTGATGTAAAGCTTTACCAATTAGTATTAGACCCTGGGTAAATATGGGGTGATCATCAAACTAAAAGTGGTAGAGCTGCGATCTCCATTCGCGCTCGGCCCTACTTAACTGTGGTGCTGTCTCGCCTGTCAAGGCTCGCATGCATGCCAAAAGTATCGCTTGTAATTATAGTCGTGAATACATATGTAATCTCATCCATGGCACGTACTCTGCATGACCATGGTAGTGGCTATTGACAATATAGAATAATATTTCTCTCAACGAATTCTAGATCTACACTACGTAGAGCATTACCTATACTCTACAGCTTCAGATTCATGTTGATTACCCACGACATCACGAAAGATAAGATCATTGAAGAACACAAGTTGTTGTGACCCCGCTATTATAGACAGGTATGCCTATCTTGCTCTCCACGTCAGCAATGGTTGGTAACATACATAAAACACATGCATCATATATAGGAAGCTATAGGTACTTCACCAGCTATATTGTCCTAGTTATCATCGAGGGGCGAGCGTTGAGAACGTGGTCAGGTATGGAAGCACAGGTCCAAATTATGAAGTCCAAAGTCATTGGCAGACAGCGACCAAACCAGTATAGTGATCGGATAGTTGAGAACTCTTTTATCATCCTATATCCGCCATCCAATGATTTTCCAGTATTACTTAACTTTGCATCTTATCGAAATACTTGTAAGATGGTGAAACCCCCATTCCAACGCTGGCTAGATTTGACGAGGGGTACACCCGCCCTGACACCATACGTGCCAACCTAGGATTATATGAGTTTTGTTATAGGTTTGAACCCCCCTCAGCAGCATGTTGCAAACAAATTAGTCAGGGTTTTCATCCCAGGTCGTCGCCTTCGCCGACAGAGTCTGAAGTCCCCAGAATGATACGTGGTGAAACCCTGACCATCAGATCAGAGCAGTATTCATAGCCATAGGTACTCCGCACCTGCTTCATAGTCCCGGTTACATATATAACAGCTGCCTGAACGATGAGCTGGTAATACCAATGACGTATCAGCTGTGGAGTTTCCCTCCTTGGTATTGATCGCAAGCGTTATGACACATCATATTGGTCCTGTCAGTTTTCATGGCGGAGGCCGAGTGTCGTTCAGCCATATTTTAAGAATATTTTTCCTGAGCGGTACACTAACCGTTGGCCGGCACTACCAGGTGATATAACATAACTTTTGTAGCACAGCCTACGAAGGCGTCCAGACGCTTTGGTGCAGAATAGGCATAGAATTGGGTGAGAATAGGAGTAATGGATAAGACAAGAATAGGTCCATACGGAGGTGAACAGTTGGCAAACTAAGCAAGGAAGCTACTGGAGTTTATGTCATACATCGAATGCTAATGCGCGAACGCGCAAGCGAGACCATATATGTAGGGTAGCCTTAATAACTTGCCTGTTGCACTCCCTGCTTCGTAGTGGTTCAAAAACAGCATGTGATATCCGAAAGCTCGGTAACAGCCAACCTCCCACTCCGAATATCATAGAAATTACATATTCAGCAGCTACGCCAGTAGTAAAACCTTGGTTCTTTTTGAGCACACCCCCTACAAATCGCAAAGACGAGGCACATACGATGTAAAGAGATCCAACATTAGGAATAGGCCGATTCACCCTTGTACTATTGCCGAGCCTCGGGTTACCATAGCTCATCAAAGAAGACCATGCAAAGACATTAAGAATCGTGAAGACAATTATGTAATACCCAGGGAATCTCGAAAATTCCCAAATGTGAAATTGAAATTAGTATTTGTAATTGGTACTACTTTCAATATTATCTTACCTTATCGAAGAAAACGCAAGCCTAATACACTCCCTGGTCTCTCTCTGTAAACTATCCCTTCATGCACGGGTAGCCCTTAAGTTAGACGGGAAGTCTATTGAGTAGTTTTTTAAGTATGTTCTTTTTTGTGGCCGTTCAAAAATTCTGCCATTTTGGAGTGGCGTGTCATGCCTGTTGTCCGCAAAAACCATTCATGTGTAAGATCGCAGCTCGAGTGGTATAGGTGTTTGAGGTTAAGTAACACCCAGATAGGATCCAATTAAGGGCTCAACTGTTGGAGTAAATGGAAAATACTCGTAACGAGGGCTTGTTAACAGAGGGCCCGGAAGAACACATTAGTGATAGGACCATATAGAACCAAGGGGCTCTTGAAGTTTCAACTCCTTGTTGGTATGGACGGGAGCTTTTGTATTCTAAATCCAATTAGCCTTGCTATGTCTCGCCTTAGATGGAGGGCCTAGGAAAAAGCTTCAAATTGCATTAATCGTCTAGGGCTTCAAGGGGGACATGAGGAACCAGTTCCCCCATCCAGTTAAGGGGTGACTTAATATATGCGAGGGCATCTTTTCCGGTCACTATTGCACAGCTTGTTTCATTTAATCGGGCAATATACGGGCAGTTAAGCAACCAGGACCGGGCCCCTACTTCCGTATAGTTGTCTCGGAGAGCTTTCATAACATTTCAGCGGTTCGAAGAAGAATGCATCGAACCACTGCGTTCCTGTCAGATAATAGGTGCCCAAAGTGAATAGAGAGGCCTGTCTGCAGCCAGTGTGGTAGTTAGGGCTCAATAGAGTGATCAATTGATTCCTGAACCACCTAAATCAATGGGGGTTCAGTAACTTATATACTTATATATATATACAGAATCCACTAGTTCTGCACCCTAGGGTAGTTGTGAAATAGTCACCTGACAGTCCCCTAGGCGATGACAATCCATCGTGTATGAACTGATTAATGAGAAGAAACGAGGTCCATTTGACATGTCTCCAATCCCTTCGTTCCCCCAGATATTACCCTCTAAGGAGAGAATATATCTGTAAAAGCAAGTTGTCGAAATTATGTTATAGTTAACAGCTATGCTTTGTACTAAGAGTCTTGTGATAGGGAATAGTGTTGAGCTTGGTCGGTGAGTTTGTAGACTTATGTGACCTTGATAATATTTCTATAATAACTGAATTTTAAACTGCCCTATCAACCTAATTGTTATACGTTTTATTTAAAACCATATCATATTAACTTTACCCACCGCGTGAGGGTGTAGTATGAAATAGTATAAAAATACTGATGCATTTTGCATTTTACATTTCTCTAATTTGATCTAAGATACTGGGATTGCAGTTGTCAGACAGAACAATCCAAGGTGTTAAGAATGCATATATCCGATGCCATCTGAATTATCTACGAAGCGGCGGTCTGCATACCTAGTTATCCATTATTTGCCTGATCACGAAAATAGACGATAATGGACGATAATATGCGATAATAGCAGATGAACGAAGCGTAGCTTTCGTGTGTATATATAGACCTAGGTTGCCGCCAGGCGGAAGCCAGTTCGGTATGGCTCCCTTGTTGCCATAGATGATTATATGAAATTTCAACCTAGTTCCAAGCCTCACCCTTGTTACAGCAATGCATATCCCAGACTTAGCTACCCGTTGTTTGCGTGACTGCAAAGACAGGCAATATGGAGCTAGATGGGCAAAAGCGAAGCTTTCGTACATATAGACCTAGATCGCCACTAAAGCTGAGGAGGAGAGACTTGTATGGCCTCCTTGACGCCCTAGTAGATCATTGCAAATCGAATATCCTTCTAAGTTTATTACACTTCGAGGCTAGGCCTACGGCAACACTTGCGTAATTTGAAATACATCACTTCCACACTTATTTAATACTTAGGGTATTAATTAAAGTTGGTAGGGCAAACCGGGTATAGCTTTAGGAGCTGCACCTCGAGTTATTAGTTATCAACGATATACTAATTGTATGCCTCATGCAACATTATACGAACTACGATACGGGATCCCGAAAGGTCTAACACGAAGGCAACATCGATATTATTTCTCCACGTTCATGAACTACACGGAATCTTTTACTGGTGGTTTTGCTGGCTAGCCAGCCAGTGATAGTTAGTTTAACACCGGAGGCCCGGTTATTAACTACGTTCGATAATGATCGAGAGATACGGTGAGATACTGAGCTTTTACGACAAAACTTTTTTGGGTAAAAAAAGCCGTAGTACATGCATATAATAGTAATACTTTCAAAACATGTTCAAGGCCCCTCAAATGGTACTAATTATCTTCCTGGATTTTAAACTTTGCTCCTGAACTAGAGACCGATGAAACGAACAACATGTTCGTCTTCTGTCTCCTTGGGCTCACTATAGTATAGCTCCGGAATGAACATGAGCAAGGGTCTACTATAAACCTATTTTGTATAACTAAGAGCGGAAATACTGATATAATGTAACTGTGTGCCCTCCACATTTTGCCATGCTGCTTGAAATTCGCAAACGTGTTAGAGACCTACATACAATATAAGATCGCTGTGCTATTAAGCATCGTTCTTAATTTTGGTTGGAAAGGGGTTAGATATGAACTTTGAGCTTCAGTGCAGAAACTCCTGATGGCACAGTTGGTAGCGCGTTGGACTGTAATTGAAATTTGCTTAGAGATCCACAGGTCGGGTGTTCGAGTCACCCTCAGGAGATAGACATGCCTTCATCTTAGTCTAGCAAGACTTTTTGCTTAACTACATAGATTATGAGTTGGAGTTTTTGTACCAATACACTTTGAGGTTAACAAGCTCTTCCATGATATCTTCCGTCTTATCTAGTTTAGTCATAATCGTCGATAATGCTAAAGTTATAACAAATAACATTCATTAACTTACCTTCAACTTCCCCCCTCTCTCCTTGTACCGTGTCGTTGCCTGCTTGTTGCGTCTTTTGCAATTATAGGATAGAAAGCAATCATATTGTAAAGGAGCAAAGACGGTCACGTGGAGGCTACCGTGGAAGATCACGACATATCACGACATATCTCAATAGGCGCTTGTTCCTTCTACTGTTTAGCCTGCTTCGACGATGATGGTGGCTCAATGGGTCACGTGTATTGGTGCAGTAAATATTAGTGTTGTGAGCACACATTTTTAACTTAGCCTGGAGTTTTTCAGATTTGCCACTTTTATGTACCATCTAAGTTGAGACTTTAAATGAATATGTCTATTGAAGACACTATCATTTATTCATGCTCAGTTTCTAGAGCGTACGCCAAGGCTAGAGTGGCATTTGGAACGAGCCAAACTGCTTACTGCCCTCCTATGAATTTTAAGTGAGAGATCAGTTCAGCACCCATAAGCGGGCGCATACATACACAAGGAGATTGAAGTACTATACAGTTGTCATCTATTCTGCCTGTAGCTAATAGTTTTTTTTGCGGCCCGGTCTTGGTTAACTCAGGAGGCTAAGATGAAAATTGTCCCCTCTCTACCTCATAATAGTTAATCTTAAGGGATGGAGCTTAGTCCGTTTAAGTCATTGTAAGGAATATAGCTGCTATCAATTGTGTACTTATCTGATATGAACAATGCTCAGTCCAATCATGGAGTATTGAAGTAATATGAAGCATACCAGTGCGGCGACTTGTGGAAGAACTGTACAATATATACATACCAGCGTGTAATGAGCTTACCGTCATATGTCTAATAAATAAATGAGGCTACGCTCACAAGGTTGTAACACTTGATGAGGCTTTCGAACGCTAATTTATTGTGCCGTCCTAATACATGTGTGCCGCGCCAAGTCTGATTAATCGGGGCGCTCACCCGGAGGCACTTCGTAACCTGGCCAATACAACACAGGAGGATTTAAGGCATGGGACCACCTCAATGTGACACATAGCGACAAGCTAGATGATCTTTCATGACGCGCTTGTACCTGTGTAAGAATGTATCATGATCGGCCTATGGAATACTGGTATGCACCTGTGGTGTGGTTATAGATGCCAATGAACTTTGGTTAAGCGAGTGTTAATCCAGCCTTGTTTCGGGAGGCTGTGCTTTAGAATCCCTTGGTCTCAATACCCAATCTCGGGTATATGTTGCGGTACAAGGCCGACCAATAGGATAAAGCCATTGACGTTTTCACTGCAGCGGTTACGGGTCTTGAGGAATATACAAAAAGTACATTGAAGCCTATTTGGGGGTATTTACGTATAACGTCAATGCGATTTACCGGCAGTATAAGGGCATGAGGCGCGTTTCTTAGTCATGCAAGCCTGGACTCATGTGAATTCATGACTCGTGCTCCGTATTAATCATTAAAGCAAAAAATAATTTTGCACAATAGGCGCCTTAGAAGCCGAAAATCGAATTGCACAGTGTTTATGAATTCAATAACTAAACGCGGTATTCGGGGGACAGGGATGTGAACGATCATATGGGGACAGTTACTAGGATGTCACCGGGAACCCCCGTGCGACCCTCGCGTCTCGGAAAGCAACCCATGAAATGGCGTGGCCTGTGGACTGTAAACTGCAAGAGAGGCTTACCCGTCCCTTGACCTTGACCTCAACCTTGACCTTAACCTTGACCTTGAGGCCGAAAGTGGTCGTGTTGGCTGCATGGAATCTTGGTTGTGCATATCACTTTGCGAACGGATACAGATCCGGCCAATTGCAGACAGATGGTGCCTTGGATCGCAATATGAAGTCTGTGGGCAGAGTGAGACATGCATTTTAGCCGGTTGTGACCTTCGATCTGAAATGGTACTTTTAAATCGGACAAGACGACGGATTCGAGTTTTGCGCAAAGGATTCCCACCCTTGACAGGACGCTGACACTGCATTCCTTCTGCGAGGCGAGAGAACCTCGACGGAACGGGCCGGCCAAGTTAGGAAGGAGGGCTAGAGTTGAAGAACTTGTCCTTCGGAGTTATATTCATTTTCTAGATTGCGTGGAAGTTGCATATCCAATTCCTTCTAGAACCTGCACTTTTCAGTGTCTCGGCCTAACTCGGGATGGAGCGGTGAGTAATAGAGGAAATGACAAGCCTTGTCCCTTCAGAATAAGACCCGGAAAACCCGCAAACTGTTCTACTTGTTATCTCCACGTGCTCGCGTCGTAGTTCTGGTTCGATGTCACCGTAATCCCCCACGAGCCTTTCGGAGTGTCGGTCTTACCGACGTGCCTCTGTTACTATTCGGACAAGAAGCCAAACAGCTTATGCCGGTCCGGTCTGAATGGGGAAGCGAAGCGTGTAACACCGCTTGGAGGATCTTGTCAGCGACTTTATCTTATTACCGAACCGAGGCGAAGGCACATTTTCTTGACCGTAAATGCTGGGCTCGTCTAGAAGTATGAGATTGGCGCTTAGTTATGGTAATCCGTAAGTGGAATCACCTGCCTAAGAAATAATCAGTGCCCAGGAACGTCCGTAAGAGGGAAGAAGAGGAACGAGGAAACGGGTAAGTACATCAAATGCTCCCCTGAAAACCACAACTACACTTCACGGCATACAATGTACATCTCCACTGCTTCATCGCTCCCCATGGCCGTGGTCTCGGTACAACAAGCGCTTTACAGGGTCTTGTGCAGAGAAGCCCTAGCTTTCGAGACGGCATCGTGGGTCCGAAGCTCGCGGGGCGTAAATTGTGAGATTAGGGTCGAGACCGTTGGCATCCCGTCTGTCTGGCTTGCTATATTGGACCCATCGTGGTCTAGTCTAGATGAAACGTGTTTCGTGATGAGCGAAACAGCTACCTCTCCCCCACAGGCAGGACCTTGAAGGAGTACTCCCAAGCATCACTTTTAATGAAATATGTTATTTTCATAAGGCTGATATAATCTCGGGTTTTGCATCGGCGTCCCAAATGTTGCTGAGGAAATAGCGTTTTCGTCGCGTGGAGCCAAGTTGAGTGACGTTCAGCGTGGTGAACAAGGTTATTCACAGACTTGGCAAGTCACTTCGGACCCCGCCGTCAAAGTTGTTTCATGTTGTCTATAATCAACGTATTATCGGCTGGGGCGGGCAGTACCGTCGTAGAGTCTCGCTTTGACGTAGATAGATATGATACCCAAAAATGGTGACCTTCCGCTTTGGCCTAGACTCAAGCTCCACCTAAGGGGCCATCTGTTTGGTTCGGAGAAGTCAGAGTCGGTATTAGTACAGTTTTGAGTATTTTTGATTGACACCGATCCTGTTAGCTGGCAAAGGGGAGATCTTCCTGGACGTCAGACCTTTGAGGGTGCTCTCCTATGATGTTGGTTGGAGGCTTCATAGTCTCATGACACACCAGTTCACGATGTTAAGATCTTTAACAGCCCCGGATCATCGAAACCATTGCAAATTTACTACATCTGGCATATGACATTGAAATCTGACTTGTATGATCCGGCCCGAGCGGGGGTGCGAATATGTCGGCAGATACTGACGCAGAGCGGGTTGTCAATAATGCTACAGAAAGGTTAAGGCTGACTGCAACAAACCACACGTTTTTGTAAAGTTCCGGGCAACCTATGATAATTTGACAGCAATGTACAATTCCCCACTGGGCTCTCTACTTACATCACCGTGGATGTGCATAGCTTATCTGGTCTAGCGAGTTGATCTAACTCACATTACTTGCTTGTATATTTGGATATTTGACTGTCTACTTACACGCATACGTGGTGTAAGTGACTACCTAGCGCTTCTGAGTCGGAGACCGGCGGCGACGGCGACATGGGATACTGCATGTACGCTACACGAAAAGCGGTTTCTTTGTGCGCCGCATGACGCCAACCTAGCTTCGTAAGTTCGTGTGTCTGTGGATCACGTTTCGAGGCCCGGGTCAGCCATTCCGAATTCCGGTGGACACACGGGTGAGAAAGGACCAACATATCGTTAGAAGACGGAGTTTTTTTGGGCTTGCGTGGAGGATCTAACTACATATGTAGGTAGCTACTATGTAGAAACGCCTGGACTAGGGCCTAAGCGCATAGTAGATCCTCTGCGAGTTGCGTTGTCCGCCATACTATGAATAGCTACTGTATTTGCTCTAAGCCGGTTCACGAGTGCACCAGTAACTATCGATTCGTGGCATAGGGAGGAACGTTGGAGAAAAATGAAGAGGCGGGATCGTCGAGTCTTTCCCAGATGATGTGAGCTGAGATAAGAGCCCAGGTTGGGTGCTGTACCTATCCAGTGGGGAGAAAATGTCTTTGTAGCTGTTCATGCAACTTCGACGTGCCTGAGGTTGCATTCTACTATATTACGATGATGTCAATGTCGCTTTACTTGGAGGTGTAGAGTGCGCCATTTGCCCAAATTGATATTGGGATAGGGAAATGTCAGAAGCTCTTAGTCAGGATGGCGGAAGACTACCAAGTATCCAGCTATAAGATCCACTTGCTATAGCTGATCCGCCGCTGAGGACCCTGTGATTTTTTAAGTGTACAACATTGCTGTCGACTGGCGGGAGGCGAACCTATTCATCACGGCGAGTATGTAATGTAGACAGTTGGCGAGAAACTCAACTTACCTGCTATCCGGTCATAGGAGCGGGGATAGGCAAATGCACAAACTATCGTCGTGGACTGAATAAGCCTATCACTCGGCCGTCCGGATTAATATTGCAGTTGTTCTATTATTCTATGTACTGCCAACTAATGGGGTAATCAAGATACGGTGTTCCTGATGCTATTAATACCTACTACTTAAGTACTATTGACTGACTTGGTTTGTTCATTTACCTAAAATATCTTCGTTATTTACAGATCGAATAGTATGAAAGGCGATTATTAAACTGCTTATAGAGCGGTCTGGCTTACAGGATACCAACCGCACGACCGGAGGAGGTGGGATAGGTACTAACCACCTAATCTAGAAACTTCAGGTCTCCTGATTGGTAATTGTTCCCGAAGAGGCATACCGAGTGTACTACGTATGAACTACCAAGAATCGAAATGCATCGTTATAGCTTGGGATAGGTGAATAAGCAGGGGCGGCTTTCTAAGCTGTGCACCGAAGGAAGAGAGGAATAAAGGATGAGGATAGTGTGAGAGCAACATCAAATAGGAGTGGAATTGATTGATTACCAAGAGTTGTTATAATGGGATGTGCCTCTTTACTCGAACGGGCGGGCTACTAGCTACTAGGTTAGGTAGCTAGCCGTGCGTGCGCCGTGAATACTACCGTACAGTACGTACGTGGTAGCAGTTAGTAAACTAGTACCATGCATGAGCGAAAAAAAAGACCAAAGGCTCACTACAGTTGCGTTGCGTTGAGACAGTTGTAATCGATAGATATGGCCTTGGCAGGGCAACACTTTGCCTACTCGCGCAAGGACGAAAGTGTTGGGCTTCTCGGCGATAACAAATACCTGGGCTCAACAACCAGAAATAGGTAATCTGTCTTTGCTTCCGCCTCGCCTCCTTTTCGGCTTCCTCTCGGTCGGCGATAGCCTGTCATCTATCTGTCATCAAGGTACGTAGAACCTATATCGAGTTGGGGGCCAGAAATAGAAACTGAGGTGGCTTGACATTCACATGCAATTTGATCCGATACTTATGAGCCTGCCCATGGACAGTTCCCTCTAGTTACGTCCTCAACAGGACGCGTCCTTGGAGTATTACCAGGATCAGATCCCTATACCAGCACAAGTTTGTTTGACCACCGAGGTAGATAGGTCCTTTAATACTCTTTAACAGATGTGGGTTTACGGAAAGAATGGGATGATAAATTCTTAGTGCGCGCAAACTAGTGTCTTAGTAGAAGACATAAATTGGGACTCTGCTGCAGAGTATTTCATGTGTCTCTTTACCGCCGGCAGGCAATCAGTTCTTAGCCAAGACGACCACTATTACAACTCCAAGCATCGTAAGGGTAATTAGCCGAAAGAGGCAATAGAGTGCACGCAACCAACGACAAACTTTACGACGCATGGAACCTCAATGCTACGACATGATGGAATCTCTACCCAAATTTCTAACAGTTATCGCAAGGAGTGCTGGCTTACTGTTGAATAACAATGGTCTCGTACTTTCCACCACCGAATAATGTAGATTAGAGCATTTGCTTCCTGACCGGACAGGCTACGTAATATACTAACTTGACATATAAATGCAGAGTGGTGAGTAGAGGAAAGAGTAGGTGTTTAGAGACGGTTTCATTTACGAAATAAATATAGCTTCTCTAATCAGATTCGACTATAGCTCGAGTTCCAACATATCCAACACATCGAAGAGCTCCAGGGGACTATTCACGCGACACCACCATCCTTTTTCCGACCAATAGGGCATTGAATATTCATGTATAGGCAAGGTAAAATATGGACATCGTAATGGAGAAGTTGTGCAGAAGATGAATTTGAGAATCGAGAACTCTTGAATGGTGTAAATTGGCAGCCCCTCCGAGACTCCAGAACACCGCCGGCTGCCCGACCCATTTCTCACAAAACTGTGTCTTGGTGTAAGAAAAACCTAAGTCATCTTGCGCCCTGGGATGCCGCTTTTTTTATTTTTCATTCGTACGCCGTTCGCCAGATGGTAAACTGGTTGATGTGGTCCAAAAAGCAAGCAATACAGAGATGAGATAGAATAGAGTGTATGGACACGGCCTACTCTCCCTTAATAACGTGGAGCCGGCCTTGAAGAGTGACGCACCGTCGACGCCGACATAATTAGTCGGTGGATTCGATACGGGTGCACATGAATCAAATATAAATGAATTGCTGTCGTGGTATCGTTTCGGTTGTGCGCGTGCTCGCGATATCATAGCCTAATCATGCTAGCCTCTTATAAAATGACGCAAGGGCCTTTACCTCCTCGGCCCGTCCGCGGTCTCCTATATCGAGGCTCAGGGTCACGGTGTGATGCAAACGTCTCCCCGTTAGGAGGGCGTGTGCGTGGCGCCTGCGGCCGTGATGCAGCCTCTCGTTGCCTGCGCAGTATTCTAACGACGTCATAAAACGCCTTTTCGACGTTGATGCAGTTCTTCGCCGATGCTTCCACAAACTCGCAGCCTAGTTCCCGCGCCAAGGCGTGACCCTCTTGTGTAGAAACTTCTCTTTCTGTCACGCGATCGCTCTTATTGCCCACGAGCATGATGGGCACGGCGCTCGCTGGGACGGCGGCGGCTATGGGGGAACCGGCGTATGTCGGTGATGACTGACAAGATTCCTTTACTCGTTGAATTTGGTGATGGAATCGCTTGATTCTAGTGAAGGACGACCGGGAGGAGATGCTGTAGACCAGGACAAATCCCTCGCCATCGCGAATCCACTGGTCCCTCAATGCTGTATATTCCTCTTGTCCGGCTGTGTCCAATACCTCCAGCATGCATGCTGAACCATCTATTACCACCTGCTTACGATAGGAATCCTCGATTGTCGGGTCATACTAGTATTAGACGTCAGTGCCCCACTACCATCGCAAAAGAAACGGGCTCGTGGTGAAGAAGACATGGCAGCCGTTGCCAAGCCTTTTAGCTAGGAATATAGATAGACATACAGTTTCAACGAAGTGTTGTAAGCATAATTGGATTGTGAGGGCTGTCTTGCCCACGCCACCGTCACCAAGCACCACCAACCTATATAGCACCATTCGCGGCGTCATCGTGGATTAGGAAAGCGGCCGGCGGGGAACCGAACGGCGGACGAAAGGTATGCGAAGCAAACGAATATTAAGTTATAGCTATCAGGTAGTGATTCAAAAGGTGAGGTGGTTGGAGAGGAAGTGGCGGGCCCGAGGAGTTCTAGTTTCGCAAAGGCCAGACAATAGGATTGAAGAATGATGTAAGCCGTTTATTTTCAGGCGATCCGGTCCGATTCAAAAAGTAGATCGTTAGGCACCGGCGTGCTATGGTCAGCAAAGAATAAGAATAGCAGTAGCAGCAGCAGTAATAGTAGTGGCAGCAGCAGTAACAGCAACAGAAGCAGCAGCAGCAGCAGCAACAACAACAACAACGACGACGACGACGGCAATAGTAATAATAATAACAACGGTGGTAGCAGCGACAACTATAGCGAGTGTCTCGGGACACGGCTTGGGTTTTGGGGGGAGAGAGCGAAGGCAATTGAGTGGTGAAATGGGAGGAGGAGAAGAGGAGGGTCAAGGCTCTAAGGTCCAAGGTTGTTTTGTGGACTGTGGAGAATGCTGCGTTTCTGGGGCGGGTCGGGGTCTTTGCGAGGCCTGAGGCCTGAGCTTCTCCTTTCCCTCTGTCTGTGTCTGTCTGTTCTGTCTGTCTGTCTGTCTGTCTGTCTGTCAATTGCTTCCGCCTGCAGCAGCAGAACCTATTGCGCGCTAGCAATGCCTGTAGCTAGCGTAGCTAAGTAGGTAAGTACAGTAGCTAGCTTTCTTTACCTTTTCCACATAAAAATTGGAGAGCTCTATCTCGTAGCGATCTCGTCTTTTCTGTGCAAAGAGGTAGGTAAAATCTCGCTCACCACCGCACTGCACCTTGCTGAGCGCTGTAGTATGAGGACGATAATTAGGGATTAAGACTACTAGCTAGACAGTTTAGCTGTTGGCACCCATACATACTTATACGGGTAAGCTTGGCGAATAAACAGATACATATGAAATATGTTACAATCAACTAGAGATAACCGATACATACATAATTAGACAGATGGATTGCGCACTTACTTTTCGCAGTGGGCCTGCCCGGGATCAAGACGAGGGCAAAGTCGCCGAGACAGATGAAGTGTTGATTAGATATGAACGACCGGACGGACGCCAACGAGGAAGATGATTGTTTGTCCAGTGCAGATACTCGTTGTGGTGTAAAGGTTTCGATGCAAAAAAGGAAAGATACAAAAAGCACAGGCGAGGCGAGATATGAGGTAGAGATGTCGGGCAACTTCTTGCACTGCTGGTGGTAGTAGTGGCACTGCAACGAAGTGGGATGGGCGAGGTTGCGCTCGAGGCTACTGCAACGATCTAGTCGGCTCGCTCAAAGTCGGGACAGTAGCGTTCGGGACAAGCAGCTGGAACTGGCCGACCCACGATATGAACTAAGACCAGAGCTAACACTAGAACCAGGACGGGGAGCAACCGGTACACCAAGCTGGGATGTGGTGGTGGTGGTGGTGTTTGCTAGGTTGGAGCGGACAACAAAGAGCTTGGCCAGAATGTCATGGGTGGGAAGAACTAGGGTGATGACAAGGCGGAGGTGGAGGAGCCGAAGGATGGGAGAAGATTTTTTTTGCCCTTCCTCTCTGTGCTTCATGTGTGTGTATGTATGTGTATATGTATGTATGTAACTTGTATAGGGGTTGGTCCGAGGCGAGGGGATTGGGGATTGGGGATTTGGGATTTATGGTGTTTGGGTATGCAGCAAGAAACGGCTGGCTAATGATGACAACACCCAATACCTTTACAGAACTGGGCAAAGGGACAGAATATATACCGCCTAGCCATGATAATAGGCGTCAGCAGCAACAGAAGTCTCGGCATGTCCATTCTTACCTGGCACTTACACTGACTACAGTGACCACTGGAGCGGTTTAAAGAAAACCCCAAGCAATGAGACCAACAGTAGCAGGCAAGTAAGGATTCCATGAAGACGCACATGTTATGCCAAGATCTTTGTCTACAGTGTTTCTTGGCGAAAGGTGTCCGCTAGATGGATATAAAAGTGTACGCAGAACTTCGGGTTCGGGTATTCACACAGTACTTGAAGCCAGCATTGCCAGGCTACTGGTAACGGTTGTTAGTTCATGGTTCATGAAGAACTGGAAGTATATAGAACCCAGCTACATTTTCCGCTTGTCACAACATCTCACTTTCGGCTAATTTCTCGTAGGTAACCTACAAGTGCCCCCTGTCTGGTCTATTTTTTTAAGAACAAAAAAAAAAGACTGAAACTAAAGCTCGAATAGGACACAGGGAGGAAAAACCCGACTACCAGGCTCGGTAACACGTCCGATTGTTGCTTACCTCCTCGCCTTAGACAGACCATAGCGCAGCTAGGGGCACAGCAGCATGCTTCCTGAGGTTCCTACAGGTACGTATTAGGGTTGGAACAAAATTTTCCAATTTGTTCTGAAAGCCTTATACCGACCTACCCTATGCCCACAAGCTCTACACCAACCTCTCCCATCTTCGTTCTAGTGCAGGCAAGTACATAAGCGCTAAAGCCCGGGTATCTGTGGGTAACGGTAAACTGTAAACTTGAGTACCGCTCAGGCTAAAAACTACAATAAGCAGTCTATTGGGTGTTGCCCTGAGCCATAACCTGAGGGCTATACTACAGGGAGCAGGTAGATACGCATATCAAATTGACGCTCAACTGGTAACAACCCTACTAAATACTCGAGCTACTCTGAATATACCGTACAGGTGGAATACTGGGTAACGTGCCCACCCGTTTTGACTCCAGGGCTGTAGTCGATCCTTCAAGTCTATGCTGACTTTTTTTCTCATGCTGCACAGTAATCATGATAATGGCCTCATACCTATAGATAACCCACGCTATCTTCCTTTCAAATCGATTTTCTATCATTTTCTCCCGTAAAACAGTTGCAATTGTTAAGCAACAGTTTGCGCTATGCCTATATTGTATCCATGATGTAGATGGGGGCGGGCGTATACACAGGTGTAGATCATCACTATTACTACACTACATAGTACTCACCGACCGGTACCACCGATATGCTCTCAGCACTAGATTCAGTGTCTAGTCCGAGGTTGCTGCCACTTGCGACGTTTCCAACCTGTCTCTCCGACTTTCAAATGCACTTTCGCCAATGGCGGCTAGCTATGAGTGTTGTTTCAGGAGAATATTGAAGGACTTCACTTCCAACATTGACGCTTATATTTATTTGAGCTGTATGTGACTTGACCCGCTCCAAGTAAATATCGCGGCCAACTACACTAGACCTCCCTGTCTTCTTATAAGAGGCTTGATATAGTTGCAAATCGGATCGATCTTTTTACCCAGACCATCTACTAGCTACATCTCTCTCCCCACGATTTGATAATATTCCGCAGCATTAGAGCGGGGTCTCACCTTGGCTCAAGCACAAAGCCATTTTACTTTAGTGAAGCCTCCAGCCTCAACTGAAACGAGCTGAAGGATAGCCTACGTTAAACCTCCCCGACGAGTCGAGAACAAGCCCGACCACACGCCCCTTTCCAACTCGGGAATACTAGTTTATGCCTACTGATAGTTGTCATACCCTTCTCGGCTCTCGCCTGTGCTTTTGCGGCTGACTCGGCATCAAGCTTTGACGTATGCACTCCCCGTGAGGAATAGTACACGAGCGGATACGAACTGCTCGTACGCCCTTGTGAGAATGCTGCCGTTTGTATGCCGTACATGCTGCAACGGCGGCGTTTAATATCTGCTGTGCGATCAACGACGGTGGGGGCATGTAGCATCTGCTTCCCATGGCTTCAGCGGCCAGTCACGCCTTTGCCATTTACTGTACTTGAAGCCACCGGGCATATGCTCACTTTAGCGCTCGTTGCTTAGCCCACCAAGACGCGGCTAATGTTGATCATCACAAGTGAAGTCTACAAGGACTGGTGCAGACTATTGGTCTCTGAAATCTCGTCGCGAGAAAGTCGCGTGACTACGGAATCACGGGACGCGCCCATCCTCATAACATGGCCAAAATTCTCAAAACTTGATATCGCTGTGCGATGATGCTTGTTGTACTCCCGGCCGCCGAATACTCTCAGACGAGTAGGTTTGACTACGCGCTCGATCAAATTACTGCCTTACAGCATCCTCGAGCGTCGCCGTTGCTCCTGCACCCGGATACCGTTTAGTGGATTCTTTGAGATGATTTTTTTCTTCGGGCTTTCATTCTACCGTATCAATTCGTGCGATCATATCTACTTTGCTATCCAACAAAATCTATCGGGTGCAAATTTACCACCGCTAGAACCATACCCTGCCTGCATAGGTAGGTAGTAGTGCAGGAGAAAACTCCAGAGAATTACGCCTTCTTACAATACACCTAGCCGCCGTGCTAACTCGACAAACCCTTCCTCTCCTTGGGGAATCCACTTACACGACGATGATTAGTCTTCTGTCGTGAAATCAAAAAACGGGGGCACAGAGGCAGACACTGAGGATTTACCGAAAACAGGCCTAGGCTACGGCCGGGCATCTGTGAGATAGGGGATTACCGAAAATGTCTTACCAAGTCAACCCATTCTCGCGCATCCTTCCAACGGTCATCGTCGCTGAATATCGAGTTAGAAGACAATTATGACGACTGCTTCTTCCAATGTGCCCCAGCCGTATCTTAAACAGACCCATGCCTCGAGTGCTAGAGATGAGGGGGCCTATCAGAAATGAAGTTTGACTTACTGCGACCATGCCTCCTCGCGATCCCGCTCAACATAAATTGTCCGCAGTCCATTCGCGCGGGCTGCTTGGAGATCTCCAAGGTGCGCGGCAACCATCGCCACCTCATTGGGCCTACATTCGAGGGCATTAACCGCGCCCAGATATGTACTCGGATGCGGCTACCCGCAGCAGGCAAATCAGCCACAATACTACTCGCAAGCAGATTTTCTCTGGGCGCGCATGAAAGGCTACGCGCCCATGCACAACCTATCTGCAACCAGAGCCTTACCTTATAGGCACCAAAGTCTGCGGTTGATATGATACGTCTAAAGCCGAGGGATCCGTGCTTGTTGAGACCTTCTAGCAGGGACCGGTTACCGTTTGATAACGTCGACGTTATGTATCGTGTCCCGAGCCTCTGGATGCCCAGTGCCGAATCGTCCCACGGTCTCAGGTAGTGCCAGGTGAGACTTAGCGAGCGTACCTCTTCGTCTACGTACACACCTTCCACATCCCACTTCTGTAGTAATTCCCTCAGACTGTCATAGTGATGCTCGTCAATGTCTTTCCACTCCGTCTCTCCGGGGACGAACGTCCAGGTAAATTCACCATATGAAGCTCTCCATTCTTGTGCAAATGTGCCCCAGTCTTCGTCCGAGATTCCCTTGAAACGTGACTGGAGCAACTCGGAGAGTTCGTTGAAGGCTGGCGATTCGACCTTATCTCGAGCTCTCTTGATAAGTTCGCCGTGGACCGTTGTGCGCCAGTCCACGACGGTCCCGAAGACGTCGAAGGTCAGGGCTTTGATATTCTTCAGTGCCTCTACTGGTGGCGGCATATTGGAGGTTCTACGCATGAAAATTCGCAACGAAGCTGCAGATTTCGGGAGACGTTTTTATTCACACTGTCGTTTTAGCAGTCTCGTGTGAAACCGTGAAAGCATAAGTATATCAAGGTATTTGACCCATCATAGGATTCCTGGTGATACAATCTTCTTCCCCGCAACAACTCACCTCGGTATTGAAAGTGGATATGGGTAGTCGGCCTTTAGTACTGGGTAGTTAGAGCCCCTTAAAGCAAGATTAAACTTCCCAGTCATGTAATCAGAACATCATGGCCCGAAAAGTGTCGATTCTAAAATTCTAGAAATTCTAGCCCTACCGGAATACTAATAAAATGCCATACCAACAAAGAACTTGAGGTTTTCCGGGTGCGGCATCTTGCTCCTCTCTCTCATCTTTTGGGGTGAGGGGCGAAAGCGAACCCATCCCCGCCTTTATTAGTTTGCTTCTCTCATGATTACCGGCTTGCCAATGTCCTGGACGCATTACCAGGGGCATCGTAAGAAGGTGCCTACAACGAACAGACTGGACCCTTAGCGGTGGATGCCTCGCCAATATCGAACGATATAGACAGGAATAGCAACTGACAAGCTACATATCTCTATAACCGAAGAATCTTATACCGACCAACTCTACAGAACTGCAGATGTAGGCTCCATCTAGCCCCAAAGCTATTCTATGAGATTTTGTGTCCTCGAGATTTAACCTGCTAGATAATACATGATACGGCTGTGAAAATATAAAACACTGCCCAGCTTATAGCCCCCCACGCCGCTAATCAATAGACCGCGTACATAGGATGTAAAGGACCTTGCATACCGCCAATCCCCAGTACTCCTCGAAGATTCCCGGATCCGATTACACCAGATCAGACGCAACCGGGCTCTCCTACATTACACAGACGTATGCAGGCATATGATGTGGACATGTGAGATTGGTACCCTCTTCGCTCCCTCAGTGTCCCAAGACCCGAACGATCTCCCGCTCACATCATCTGTGGCCAGTCGAAAAGGCGGAGAGAGAGTCGGAGAAAGACAGAACCCCAAAAAAACAAGAGATAACCCGTAAGACGAAGGGGAGAAACTCCGACCAACTGAAACCCCTCTCAGCTCCTCCAGCAATGCAAGTCCCAGACGAACTATCGATTTCTGACGGTTCGATTGCTGACCCGAACTTTATTCACTCACTCTCATCCTCCGCCAGATCTTGGCGTTGCTTTGTCTCTCTCTCTCTCTCTCTCTCTCTCTCTCGTGTTCTGTTGATCGCTCCTTCTCGCTGCTTTCGTCCATCTTGCCTGCTTGGTCAGGACCGAAAAGCAAGACTTATTGATGCACCAGATATCCGAGTGGGCTCGTTCACGGGAATGTGTTACACAAGTAAGTAGATTAACAAGGGTTTTTCTACCTGCAAACGGAGGAACTGCATCGGCCCGCCTCACCTCGCATGCCTTATCCATTCTCCATCACCGCATACAACTTAGGCAGGGAGGTGCACAGCCTTGCGTAGAAGATACGTTACAATGCCCGGCGTCTTTCCGACTCTCTTCCCCTCCGGCCTACCTTAATCTGCGCTTGGCAGTGGCAGCTGGGCTGGCCTTACTCAGTACTTAGTAAACGAGCATCATGGCCTTGTTTTCCATTGAGACGCAACTAGTATATACCTAATTACAGTACCCATTATGTAGAAATAAGCAGTTCACCGTATGTACAGCTGCCGTCCAACTACATAGTTATGGACAGTACTTCTTCCCCTCGGAACCATCCAACCGAACCAGTCGGGCCCGATCAGAAGAAGTCGGCGGAATTACGTCGACCTACATGCATCCATGATGGTTGCTGCAATGCATACCAACCACTCAGCCTCGAAAACGATGCGGGGGGCAGCAAACGGCGCACCTTTACCGAGCCAGCCACGACGTAACAGTGGGGGAACCTTATGTGCATTTATTTATTTCTACGTGCGTAGTATGGGTATGTAGGCAGTACCTAGGCATCTACTATCTCATGTAGTACTCGCCCAGACTAAATATCTCGGTTTACCGAACTACGTACATCATGTACCCGACTTGCTTATACATACTGCATGCGGGTTTACAGTACCACCCAACCCGTTACACCTAATTCTCTGTTTGAATTCCGCCCCCCCTCTGGTATATGGCAGTAGTCACATCTTATCCTGTATGTCGAAACCTCTCGCGTCTGTGCAAGTCGACACTGGACAGTTACGTTACCTGATTACAGCCACAGCCCGGCCCACGTATATATGCAGGATCTTGACTTAAAGTACAAAGTACTGTAATCGGGTCTAGGACTAGAGTGAAACAAGGGCAAGGAAATCATTGGCAGAAGTTAACAGTCAAGATATTCCCCTCCCCATCATTATATAACTCTCTCTGTTGTAGAGTGGCTTGTCATCAACACGGCGAAGAACAATCCCGAGCAATGCTTTCTTGCCATCTATGCCACCGCCATACTGGCTATCTTGATTTCTTATTCCTTCCCCCCTCATTCTTGATACGTATCCCCTGCTTTTCTTTCTTTCCTGCGTTCCTTGGCATTGGTCGGGTTACCTTTACACAGTCGACGATATGCGATGTATTGTACTTTTCTCGCTCGGTAAAGCAGGCGGGAGTATATTCCCCAACGGTGAGTTACTACCTAGGTAGGGGAATGCGGTCGCCTTTTCTATAGGCGCGTCGAATTTATCCTTCCATGGAAGTCGGTCGGCTAGAGACCCCACCTTTCCGAACTCCGTGAGAGAGGGATTGCCCCCATGGCGAGGTAAATAATTGTAAAGAACAGTCAATTCAAAGATGAGAGAGCCAGCCTTATAAAAGGTACTGGTTGCAAGATGTGCTGAACGAATTCTTTAGATGACTTGTATTTTCTGGTCTATGGTATCTAGTCTGGCACCATTGCTACATCAGCGTTGAAAAGACCATCATAAAAGCATAAAGTAGAGCCATACTCCACGTTGCCTCCCCAAATACTAGTCAATTCACTCGAGCTTGTTCTGCAGGTTCTGAGATTCTCTTAGAGTCTTGAATTTAACGATAGCCTCGTCCAAAGGCAAGACAACTTGTTCAGCGCTCTGCGTCTTCTCAGCAGAATCCCTGCTTCTGATAGTAACAGTGCGATCTTCTAACTCTTTCGCACCAAGGACTAAGGGAGAAACTGGTCAGTTCTGCAGGTTTGGGCAGGCTTTTTAAATTTTTGCTCACCAAGTATAAAGTTGTATTGGAGCAACTGTGCGCTTCTGATCTTTTTATTTAAAGTATTGGCGCTGAGATCCACATCGGCATGGAATTCGTTTGTACGTAGGAGAGTCTGCACTTCCTTGACATAGTCGTATGCGCCTGTCATGACAGGAATAACCATCACTTGACGGGGACTTATCCAGAAAGGCCATTTGCCACCGAAATGCTCCGTAAGAATGCCGATGAAGCGTTCAAAACTGCCGTAGATAGCCCGATGGATAATGACAGGACGGACATGGCCTTGCCGAGGGCCGCCTTCCGCATCGGTAGCGGACGTCGCGGCTGAGACGGATGCATCATCGGCCGTCTGGTACGACAAGTCGAATCGTTCCGGCAATTGGAAGTCCAGCTGAATTGTCGCGCACTAAGAGGTATTAATATTATGATGAAGAGGTCAGAATTAGAGGATGGGTGTCAAACCTGGAAGTCGCGGCCGAGAGCGTCGGTAATCGTAATGTCAACCTTTGGCCCATAAAATGCGCCGTCGCCTGGGTTCAACTCCCAAGGCACCGTGTTATGGCAGAACTTGTCGAGGGCAGCTGACAATGTCTTTTCGGCTTTGTCCCACGTTTCTATATTGCCTAGGAATTTGTCCGGACGTGTCGACAACTTCAACTTGAAGGAGAAGTCAAGTTTACCATAGACGCTCCGGAGGAAATCGAACACGCCAGAAACCTCATCACCAACCTGTTATTTCTATTAAATCCTGTGCTGTTATTTGCCTCTGTGGGATTGAGTGATTACCTGATCTTCGGTGCAGAAGATGTGCGAATCATCTTGCACGAAACGTCGCACACGTGTCAACCCTCCTAAAGCACCAGACGCCTCATTCCTGTGAAGAACTACCGTTGATGGCGGTTAGCTGTCTGCTACACTAGTGACCCGGAGCCTCGGAAGGGAGTTGTCCTTACCACCAAACTCGGCCATACGAATAGGTAGTTCTCTATAGTTACGAGCGCGCGATCCGAAGATAAGACAGTGGCCTGGGCAATTCATTGGCTTCAAAGCCCAAATATCTTTCTCGACTTCAAAAGTGAACATGTCCTCGTGATAGTCTAGTGAGACTGTAAGTTTGTTACCCACTAATGTATGTGTTCCTACACGACTTACGTTCCCAGTGACCAGATTTCTTCCACAAGGTGGAATTGAACATGTTGGGAGAGTGGACCTCTTGATACCCACGTCTCCAATACTCTTTGCGTATGAAGCTCTGTAGAGCATTGTATATTATGCTGCCATGGGGTAGAAAGAAGCAAGAACCTGGCGACAGGTCGTGGAACATAAAGAGCTCCTGGTCCTTTCCAATTCTCCGATGGTCTCTCTTGGCGGCTTCTTCAAGGAATTTTAGGTGCTCGGTAAGCTGCTTCTTGTCTGGGAACGATATTCCGTAGACGCGTTGAAGGGAATCGTTTGCGGGGTCACCGAGGAAGTATGACGCCGAGAGCTTGAGAATAGCAAAGGCCTTGACCTTGCCCGTATCTATGACGTGAGGACCCCGACAAAGATCGATTAGAGGGCCACATCGATAGACGGTGGTAGAAGTGCCATCGGGAATCTTGTCGCCGATGATATGCTGCTTGTACTTATTTGACTGGAACATCTCCAAGAGCTGTTCCTTGGTGACTGTCAACCTCTGGAAGGACTGCTTCTCGCCGGCAATGGACGTGGCCAAGGTGGTCAAGGGCTCAATGTCTTCAGCGGAGCTAACAGCGCGGTTTTCGGGAAGCGACATCTCGTAGTAGAAACCTGAGATACGGTTATTGGCATTTGCAGTACGTGCGCCGGCCAATGGTTGACTTACCATTTGTGGTCGGCGGGCCCACGGCCAGGTGTGCGCCAAACCTCCGTTCAGCAGCCTCTCCCAATATATGCGCAGATGAATGCCAGAATACTTTCTTGCCCTCTTCGGTGGTGAAGTCGAGGAATGCGAGGGTCGAATCGGCTTCGAAGGGGCGGGTCAGGTCCCAGAGCTCGTCGTTGACCTTTGCGACGACGGTGCGTTCGGCCAAGCTCTTGCTGATACCGCGGACGATCTCGAGGGGGGTCGTCTCCCACGAGGTGCCAACGTGAACTTTGCCATCTGGCAGGGTGATGTTGATCTGCTCGCGCGTTCTCTGGGCTATAGACTGTTGCTGCTCGGCCCACAGCTTGTCGAAGAGCGACAGACGCTGCTCCAAGAAAGTAGGGGCCGGACGAAGCTCGAGATCACGGGTTGCGCCCTCGGGCTTCGACTTAGCCTTTTTAGAAGACATAATGGCTTATCATGCGCGTTCGCGAGGGGGGTTTGTTCTCAATGGGCAAATAAATACCTGGGTTGGGCAGTCTCGAGGCTTGCACGACTCCGGCAAAATGAATATATGGCAGTCGTTGGTGGGGTGAGGGGCAGAGGGGCAGAGGGGCAGACTGGCCTGGGTGCTTAGGTGGGTTAACTGAATCTCTTATCTGGCTGGCTGATATGAGTCAGAGGTTGACTGGACTGGCTCGAAGCGCCGTTGTCGTCGGTATCCCCTGCTGCCAGTGCAACCGCGGCGTATAACAGAGAGTGAATGAAACACCATACTGAATGACTTTCTGCTTCCTCCCACATATTTAGATAGTTACATTATTTTTGCTATCATTTTCAAAGTCCCACTTCAATCAGCACTTCTCTACCTAATGGACATTCCAATAGAACCTTCTGCATCCGTCGTTCTTAAGGTTCGGTTTGTAATAAGGTGGATTGTCCTAGAATCGACCCAGGTCACTTACTAGGTAGTTAATCAACCTTGAAAGTCTCCTTGTATTAGGATCTAGGAACTAGATATATTTCGTAACAAGACACACCCACACTTACGCAAAAACACTAACTATGGGGGGAGAGAAAGTGATATGGTTTGTTCTACGAAAATCATGAAGTTTATATAGGATTAGACGGGTTAGACTTTCATGAAACGTTCATTAGACACACCCCTGTAACCTATTGCGGAGGGATGCGGTTTCTGATTGGGGGATGTAGAAACAAACACCTAAGTTGCGTCTTTGTACATAGTAAGCCGGGGCCAGACACCTTTCGTACTGAGTGAAAGGACCGAGAGGTGTCATCTTATATATTCATCAGTTGAACGCCGGTCCGTCGGTCAATTCTTTCGTTTGATATATCTGCTAGGAGGTAGGTATTCCACCGAGCAAGACCATGCGGCACCAACACGATACTATGCCGTATACTGGGTTTGAGTGCATGTTTTATTACATTTAATCCCAGCAATCGCCAGATGCCCAGTCAGGTATTCGGGCTATTTAGACCAGCGAAGGGACAATGTTAGAAAGTGTAGCTATTAAATAGGATGAGCTGAATTTATGAAAGAGCTCTTTCGTACGTCTAGTATTATCTACATAACTATACTGGCGTGTTGATAGATTAAGATGTGATGAGTTATCATAGAAAACCGCAGTAGAGTCCGCAATAGAGTAATTAGACAGCTTTCGTTGTCCCACCTGTATAGCCGCAGCTCAAATCCCCTAGAACACTTTCAAAATACGTAAACTTGACGGGTAGAGAACATCAAGCATGAATATGGACACGACAGAGATCGTCGTATGTACAACTTGACATTAGCTATATCATCTGCAAGCACGAGTTGTGGAACAGGTACACGAGGCTACACGTCTGAAAATATGTGTGTACATGCAAGACATCTCATACGAAGAAGCGCTGGGTAAAGTAGTCCAGAACGTCATCCGATCAGAAGCAAAACCGATGTCGGCTGAGCCCTGAACGCCAGCTGCGATTGGATCCAACCAAAGAGACCTGGACAACCGGGTTATATGAAGCTCGACGTTTTCGATGGGCCAAGATATATCCAGTCCATCTGAAGAAAGCAAAAGGGTAATATAAAGAGACGCCAAATAATTCTAGCTTGCCGAGAGTTCATCCAAAATAGACAAAAAAAATAACAAGATTTCTCCTCATGTAATTGTAGATCGACCGAACAGAAAACATAAATTGCAAAGTTCAGAAGAGAAAAACAGTCCGATCCAAACCTGTGCTCCTCGCATGCCCCATATCTCATCAAGATATATTCATAGGAGAAATAATTTGCCTAGTACGGCATCTTTTATTCCCGTACTGCATTTTCGTCGCCGAATGGGCTACTATCTCTGACGGTAGCCGAGGTATGCCGGTGTGGATCGATTTGCGAGGCACGCCTTGTCGACTCCTCAATAACGGCGCTGAGTGAACTGTTCCTCTTGGCAGAACTCTTGACCACAGGGGGGTCGGAGAAGGGCCCTTGATCGCTAGCCGGGCTACCCTCTTCAATCGGGGTGATGGTAGGCTCTTTACTGGGGTTGGCACTTTCATCGCTCACAAGAATCAAAGGTCCAGGGCTCTCAAGCTCAGCAATTGGTGTCGTCGCCAAACTAGATTTGGCTGGGGATGCTTTGTTATCGACAATCTTGGGTCCGGTGCCAACGCGAACAATTTGCGGCCGCACTGAGGTAGCGGTTGATGCGCTGGCATTCTTAAAGAACGTGGCACCGATGCTGAAAGCAGGGGAAGGCGGAGGCTTATCGTACTTCTCATAGTTTACTGACGGGACCGGCGGTGTCGATTCATCGCTATTGGTACTTGCAGCGCGTGATTTTACACTGACAAGCGATGGCTTCAGGAAGTTACCTTTTTGAGCTGGTACTGGTGATACGACAACGTTCTTTCCATAGATTGTAGAGGCCACACTGGAACGAGGAGCATACGACGTGCGGGCGTAAGACGTTCGGTCCGTATAGTTAGAGATGCCGGAGTATGTCGAGTCACGAAGATCTCCTGGGACGAAGAAGTGCTGATCCTCGTAGGGCGACGAAGTGGCGCTCTCTGCGTGTGCGATGGGAATTGGCGGAACAGGAGGAACCAGTAGCGTTGGCGAGGTTGGTGTCGCTCTGTTAGTGACACCTGGGATGTATGCGATTTGAATGATATTGGAAGCGCGGGTTAGGACGGTCGACGCAATCGAATGTACGGTGTGTGTCGACTCCCTCTGTGATCGCCTTGATGCGAAATCATTGTCCATTTGTTCTTTCGTACCCTCTCCTGCCCCTTGCCATTGCTCCGCATAGCTTGCTCTCTTACTCTTAATGCAGAATCTCCATAACAAATATGTTAGAGCCGCAATTAGAACTAGACCTCCTATTACGCCGCCGGCGATCGCTCCAGCATTTGGTCCCGAGTTACTCTTGGATGCGACTTTGGTCGGATCTTTCATACACACGTTGTGTGCACACTGTTCACACGTCGGAGTAATGCTAAAACAGCTCTCGTCGGAAGCGCATGGCGGACAATCCGCGGGTTCATCCGGACAGAGGACACACCCTTGCTGTCGCCTGACTAGTGAGGAGGAAACTTCTTCGTCTGATGGTTGGGATTAGCAGGAATGTTTTTTTGTAGCGCAAGAGTGGCAGCAGATCTTACCGACTTGAAATCCAACGAAACCAGGTATCCCCGCCATGATCGAGCAGGATTCGAGTAAAAGCACAAGTTTCGAGAGACAAGTGTCTAGAACGTGATGATTGCCTCGTCACGGATCGATAATCTGATGAAGAGCTGGAACGAGGTCGAGATAGGTACAGGCGCTGCAGATCTTCTCGACCTGGGGAGTTGGTCGCGCCTCGGTCGTAATTGGCGATGATAATGGCAAGCAAATTCCACAACGATATAACCCCAACTAGATATCTTCGACTCTGAGGCAATGGTGATGTTTGCGCCAAGTATAAAGCCAATGAAGGATGAAAATGATGTGGAATGAGACGTAGGCAAGATTGATCAAACGAGTGACTTAGAGACTAGCTCAATGAAATGAAACGAACGAGACAATGCAGCGATTGGCAGCTACGTGCGCTCTAGGACGACATGAGGAACATCAAGTATCCTTAGACTCTCGAGGCCGTCAGGGAATGGGCTACTGTCAATACCGTCGCTATTAGGATGGAGGAGGTAGGTGGTATGGCAATAGGGTTGAGTATTGCAATGCGGCGTTTGTGAGGGCGACCGAAGGAGGCGGAAGGGGGAGAACGTGGAGAGGAATGATGGCAGGCAGGGTCAAGACTCCTCCTGTACTCAAGCCCTGCGAAAGGGAGCTGGAAATACAAATTGCGGGTACCGGCTCAATGTGCCCAAGGTGAGAGCCGGCAGGTCAGACAGACACCTCCAGCAGTAATCTGGACGCGTACCTACACAGAGCCGCTGGATACCGAAAGGCGCTAAATACCTACTGGGCAACAACGGTACCTAGGTGGTGTATTTGCCCTCTGATTGGACTGTTGCTAATAAAGATCTATTTAGTGTCCTAAAAGGAATGCGCTACGACCCCTAGCTTACTTCAGTAAATATAGGTAGGGTACAGCTATATAAACGTAGGTATCTGGGTATAATAATCATTTCTTGAAAACATAATGGAGGATGATATTAATAGGAGCGGTCTGAGTACTTGTTATTGAGGATATACTGCGTATATTGGCCGTTCTATGGCCACATCAACCCGCATCAATTTAGTTTGAGCACATAACTACCGCTAGGAATTCGGGTTGGAGTACACTAATTTATACCCCAACGTTTGGCTAACGGTAGGTAGACGTTTGGTATGAGGGCCAGACCAAGAGATCTACAATCTTGTAATGTAACGCTCAAACGGCCACCTAGGATCAGCGACGCCTTCGGATTGCTTGCATACATGTTATATGCAGGTAAGGACAAATTATATTCAGCCCCCAGCCCCAATCAACATGTTCAAGTCTGCTTGTTTATTACGCAGTCTTGTAGGACATTGTCATGATCCTACGTACTGCAGGAAGTAGTCTAGTCTTAATCTTCACGGCAAATTAGCACAGCTAGTGGAACCATTCTCGAACCAAGCTATCTGCAGGGATGGACCGTTCTGCTTGATCCCTCCCCCGTTGTTTGGACTGACAATAGAGACTCTGTACCCTCAGTCTTTAGTTGTAAATATCAGGTTTACCCTCCAAGGATTAAAAACTTCCATCGTTAAAAGGTTCGTTAGATTCATTCCACTTGATGATATAAGAGTTAGCCAAAGGCGAATGCTTGTGGTTAGCTATGCCGTCTGCGTTAACGTCATGCAATATGGACACTCTGTTTACGGCATTTGATATGAGACGGCCTACTGTTATGCAGTGATTGTTGCACCTACAACCTAGAAGGTGTCATGTATCAGAAACGGCACTTACTGTAGATCGACGAGAACATACAGTAGGTAACGTTAGTCTAAACATGGGAGTTGGTCGTCTAGGCTACTCTAGCCTATAGTAATGAGCCAACCGATCTATTTCCTTGACTTTGGGAGACACCATATTACCCCATGCACTATGGGAATTTTACAATATAGTCCGTATTGGACCACGTGAGCGTAAGAACTGTGATTGGTGCTGCCGATGTGAGATGATGGCAAATAAATGATCACTCATGCCGGATGGTGCCACTGGCTGCAAGGGAACAAACATGGTTTGTGTTTCCTTGCTCACATTACAGTATACCGGCGACAGTCTTCTCCTCGCGCAAACTTGTTTCATTGAGGAGCTTGTAGGCTATTGTAGATATAGTTTTTGATCATTCTCGTCGTTACATTTTGCCTGTAACGTTAAGGAGCAACTTGTCATCATTCAAATTTTTGAGTGAGGCACAGAACTAGCCTTAACGGGTTTCGTAACTCAAAATACATGATACATTCTCAAGCAGATCCAAGCAGGACTTCAGTTTCCATTATACATACGACTTGGTTGGTTGTTGGCCTATTCAAGAAGCAGCCAGAGCGCAAACATGATATTATACCTGATAGGGCTAGTTTCATATTCTTAATGTTCGAAAATCTGACCTGATCTTATTATTCCTTTTTGCGGAAGCTGAGCCCCCCTTTTTGCCTTTCCCAGGGGTTCTAGGCTGCTATTTTTATACATAGTACCAGTTTCTCTGCAGGCCGCCAATCGTCTACGGCAATGCCACTCCAGTGACCTGAGCTCGCCCTATTCTATTATCTCGGATGTAATTTTCTGGGTCGGCAATAGTGGTGGTCCCTTCATGCCCACAATTAGAATTGTTCGCAAGCCAAAGAAACTGGAGCATCTCGAGAACTCGCTGGTTAAAGGATGGATAGAACAACCTTATAAAAGCATCTGATACGGGCTACTGTAGATTGCAGGCCCGACACGTATGCATTCAGTGGCTACATCGCTATAGGGTATTAGCCGCAGTTGGCGTTAGATGTGGGTCAGTTTGTTTCAAGCTCATCAAACCAACTTGAAATGCAGTACTCCGTGTGCCGTATAGTACATAGCCACGCGGACCCTTATTTACTATCTAACTTCGTGTCCTGATGGTGGGGGATCGAGATATTTTAGCCCCTGAAGATGACGAGATTCAATAAGACGACTGCTGGGACGTTCAGTCAACACCTACATAGTAGGTATTACAGCAGGAAGCAAGTAGGCGATATTCCCATTGTTTCAAGCTTTTTACATAGTCCGTCGAAACTCATGCTGGTCTTGCACGCCCCGTGGTACACTGGCAAGGCGCAGTATGATAGTATCCGCTTGCCCGCTGACGAATGATTGCGTCCCTTGGGAAGGTCGTCTCGCGTTGGGTGTTGACAGTACGACTACGTACAGTATGGTACAATAGTACAGTAGCTTTGGGGCTGCTGGGCGAGCGCAAACGATAACCTACGTACGTACTTGTCAACTCGATTCGCGTGGTGGCTCTTGGAAAAAAAAAGGCAACAAGACATATCTACCTGATTTGGGAAAATATATCACGGGTTGACGTATATGGTGGTAGTAGTAGTAGTAGCTTGGACTAGGTCTGCGGACCAGAGGTTGCATCGGAGGTCATCAATGCACATCATGAATGTATATACCGGTAGGGAGGTGGTATCGGTCTGTCCGTCCAACCACACAAGAAAGTACCCAGAAAGCCAGCTACCCGTCTACATGTCTCGAGTTACAGCACCAGCAAAGAATGTGTCGGATCCATGCCAGCCCGTGTTGCTAGCTAGAAAATATGATTCGCAGTTTTGTTCAAGACTTGCACCATAGTGCTTGTAAATACATGTAGGCCTCGTAGGGAGATACTTATTACCTTGGGTACGGACTGCGAACATGCAGCAGTTGAGTGCAGCAGCATTGACTCGTGGGTCATCGCGTCAGCGCGGCCATGGCGCAACGTAGCCTAGCTTTCTTAGTTCCAGGGCTATTGGCTCAGCTAAGCCACACGGGTTCGTGGAATTAGCCCCGTCCCAGATGCTTTGATTGGCTTGTGGTGGCCATCGGCGGTCGCTATAACCCGTGCAGCGAGGTACGTACCTACTTCCAGGCATTGAATGGGAGGCGTTGCTCTGCAGATCCCAGCCTGAAAAATACGAATTTACCTAAAGGCGTCACTATCCCATGTACATTCTCCCTGTTCTTGTTCTGAAACAATTTACCAACCGCGAAGAGATTTTCTCTTGCTTACCTCCTAACGCAGTGCGATCCATCACATCACAACGCTCTTCATCCTTTCTTTCCTTTTGACTTACACTCCTGTCTTGCAGCGTTGTCTTCCTTCACCTGCAACAGTCCCTCGCTCTTTACGCCCAAGCTCTTTGTCCGTCTGTGGGGGACAACCTTAATCTCAGAGCTTTTGCCCCTGGATCTATCCATCTCATCAGACCAGACGGATTAAGGTTTCTGTATGGTAGTTGTCATCGAGACAGCTATCTCAAACAACTTCGGTTCTATCCATCCCGTTTCCCTGGCAAAGAGCCATCCTAGGTAATTGCAGATAGCGGCCTGCTGAGCCTGTCGCGATCATGGCGTACAACCCCCCAGACAACTCGGGGCACAATGACGAGTATGACGGACATCGACTGCAAGACCTCCCTACTGGCAGCACTGTAAGTTCGGAAGTTTAACTTAAACCACTGCGCTGGGTTTCAGCACACACTAGGTTCCGTCTAACTCCGTCTTAGTACCATCTACCTCCCATTGACCAGGATGAGGACGAAACGCAACGACACTTGCTTGGTCAAGCACCCGGTCACTATGATCAAGATCGATTAGGCGCACACACACCTCCTGCACGCCCCGTTTCCGCTTACAGTTTGACCGAGTCTTACACAACAAGTGCGCCTCCTATGACCCAGACCCCCCAACCATATGGAAATGAATATGCGGGCGCGTACGGAGGGCATCAGCTTGAGGACACCGGCTTTGGCTACGGCACACCTCGGCCAGCGTCGACTGTAGACTCTGAAGAAAGCTGGCTTCGGCGTCAGCAGCCGGGCGGCGCGCCTGGCGGCTTGAAGCGTTATGCCACGCGAAGAGTCAAACTAGTGCAGGGATCCGTTCTTAGTGTTGATTATCCTGTCCCGAGTGCCATCAAGAACGCGGTTCAGCCAAAGTACCGCGACACTGAGAGCGGCACTGGTGAATTCGTTAACATGCGATACACTGCTGCTACCTGCGACCCTAACGATTTCACCCTCAAAAATGGTTACGATCTTCGTCCAAGGATGTACAACAGGCACACTGAGCTTCTGATTGCTATCACTTACTACAATGAGGACAAAATCCTTTTTGCCCGAACATTGCATGGTGTCATGCAGAACATTCGCGACATTGTCAATCTGAAGAAGTCCACCTTCTGGAACAAGGGTGGCCCTGCTTGGCAGAAGATCGTTGTCTGCTTTGTTTTCGATGGTATAGAGAAGGCAGACAAGAACACGCTAGACGTTCTCGCAACTATCGGTGTCTTTCAGGATGGTATTGTGAAAAAGGAGGTCAACGGCAAGGAAACTGTCGCACACATTTTCGAATACACCACTCAGCTTTCAGTGACGCCGAACCAGCAGCTCATTCGACCAACAGATGACAGTCCTCAGACACTGCCTCCAGTCCAGATGATCTTTTGTCTGAAGCAAAAGAACAGCAAGAAGATCAACTCGCACCGTTGGCTCTTCAATGCCTTTGGTCGCATCTTGAATCCCGAAGTATGCATTCTTCTAGATGCCGGTACCAAACCCGGATCGAAGTCCCTCCTGGCATTATGGGAGGGCTTTTACAATGACAAGGATCTTGGCGGTGCCTGTGGTGAAATCCACGCCATGTTGGGCAAGGGTGGCAAGAAGCTAATCAACCCTCTGGTAGCTGTGCAGAATTTCGAGTACAAGATCTCGAATATCCTGGACAAGCCGCTCGAAAGTTCTTTTGGTTACGTTTCTGTGCTTCCTGGTGCCTTTTCCGCCTACCGCTTCCGGGCGATTATGGGTCGACCTCTAGAGCAGTATTTCCATGGTGATCATACCCTCTCGAAGATCTTGGGCAAGAAAGGTATTGAAGGCATGAACATTTTCAAGAAGAACATGTTCTTGGCCGAAGATCGAATTCTTTGCTTCGAGCTCGTCGCTAAAGCTGGTTCTAAGTGGCATCTTACGTATATCAAGGCGGCTAAGGGTGAAACCGACGTTCCTGAAGGTGCGCCGGAATTCATCAGTCAGCGTCGTAGATGGCTCAACGGTTCTTTCGCTGCCTCGCTCTACTCTCTGATGCATTTCGGCAGGATGTATAAGAGTGGCCACAATATTCTACGCATGTTCTTTTTCCATCTTCAACTCATCTACAATGTCGCAAATGTCTTGTTCACTTGGTTCAGTTTGGCATCCTACTACTTGACTACGACAGTTATCATGGACCTGGTTGGCCAGCCTGATAAGACCACGGGGAAACACGGTTGGCCTTTTGGAGACACAGCGACACCCATTTTTAACCTCATTCTTCAGTATTTGTACGTCGCCTTTGTCATTCTCCAGTTCATCCTCGCGCTCGGCAACCGTCCCAAAGGTACAAAATGGCAGTATATCAGTTCGTTCGCACTTTTTGGATTGATTCAGTTCTATATCATCATCCTCTCGCTATATCTGGTCGTGACTGCCTTTACAAATCCAGCGAACAAGATTCAAGGCGATGCCGGCGATGCCCTCAAAGGATTGTTTACGACAAATTCTGAAGTTGGTATCATCATCGTCGCATTGCTGGCTACCTTCGGTTTATACTACATCGCGTCCTTCCTGTATCTGGACCCGTGGCACATGTTCCACTCATTCCCCGCCTATCTGATCCTGGCGTCGACCTATATCAACATTCTCAATGTCTACTCCTTCAACAACTGGCACGATGTGTCGTGGGGTACTAAGGGTTCAGATAAGGCAGAGGCTTTGCCAACTGCCCAAGTCGTAAAAGACGAAAAAGGTGAAGCAGCTATAGAAGAGGTGGACAAACCTCAAGAAGATATCGATAGTCAGTTCGAGCAGACTGTCAAGCGTGCTTTGACCCCGTTCAAGCCTACTCCGGAGGACGATAAGCCCGATCTTGAAGATTCATACAAAGCTTTCCGAACATCATTAGTCATTACTTGGCTATTCACTAATATTATACTCATCATCGGTGTAACAAGTAACAGTATTTCCGTATTCGGCAATGTCGTAAGTGCCAGTCACAGTGACAGCTATTGGAGCGTCAGTTTGCTAACATTGAACAGGGAGAGGCCTCGGACAGAGCTGCCAGCTACTTCAAATTCCTTCTCATTGCCACGGCCATCCTCTCGCTCGTTCGTTTCATTGGATGCTTGTGGTTCATTGGTAAGACCGGCATCATGTGCTGCTTTGCGAGACGGTAGAGGGTGCCCTAATTCAACTGAACGCGGGCTTCACTCTATACTCGAGTTTGTGTATAAAAGTCGACCATCTACAGGACTCGGCGTCATAAGTTTGTGTTTTCCCCGTTATGTACTGGATAGATGGAAGAGAGCGCGGCTAGTTGTGGGCAATATCGACCCTAAATCTTGTAGTTGCAGCATAATGAATACAGGCTGCCTTGAGAACTTGTCCGACTGAGATCAGGCGTTCTCGATTGTTTTATAGCTATTAATAGGCCAAAATGGACGATGAATTTATTTGATATATGTTCACCTAAAGCCCTGCCGTCAGGCTATAAATTCTACATTGGCTGACCGTCTACGGAAAGGGAGTACCTAAGAGTTGAGGGGCACTGCGCAGCATCGATTAGCCCCGCTATAAAATATGTAGTTAGTCAACAGAGAGCTCTGACCTACATAGATACATAGGTTAGCTCACTTTAGCACCCTTCAAACCACATGCATACTTACATAGGTAGCCTTTCGACACGTGCTACACGAGCGACACTGGTTCAAATAGAGAAGAAAATACTTGCCGGCTTTCTAAGGATCTCCATACATTGACCGCCGTTTTTGCCATGGAGACGCTGGAAGCAATCCAGGCGCGCCATCGCAAAGAACAGCGAGACCTGCAGTCGCGTATTACCAGCAAGAAGAAGAATGCGACCAAGAAGACGCGGAAGGGCATCAACGACGAATGCGCTGGGCTCGAGAAGGACCTCAGGGAGCGCCAGGAGCAGGAGCTTGTCGCATTGACAGGTGATAGGGACCTTGGTCAGCGAGGAGAAGAAGAGGACGAAGAACCCAATAGTGTTGGTCAGAAGACGGCGGGACAAAGCAGAGGAAGCGCAGCCGTAGACATGAATGGTATTACAGATCGGTTAAAGAACGCGACGATATCGTCAGGCATACCCACAGAGCCCTCATCACAGACACCAAGCTCCGAACCGGCCGCACAAATACAGGCGCAGGCGCAGGGCCAAGGGAGCAAGAAACGCAATCGCCAAAAGGAACGTATGGCCCGCCGCGCCGCCGAACGAGAAGTGGAGGCCGAGGCGGCCGAGAAAGAAGCGCAGGGCATGACGGATCACCGGGGCTTGGAGAGGTCGTCGCTGGAGCGCGCGTTCAGCGCCCACGGGCTCGTCGAGCACGAGATACGGCCCGACGGCCATTGCCTATTCTCGGCCGTCGCGGATCAGCTCGCACAGCGGAAGATCCCGATATCTCTCTCCGGTTCAAGTAAGGAAGCTATAGATAGAGAGACAGGCGAAGGCGAGGCGCCCCCGTATAAGGTCGTGCGGAGGGTTGCTACGGATTATATGGAGAGCCATTCGGATGATTTCGTGCCATTCCTCGAGGAGCCGTTGGAAAGCTATGTTCCAAAGATTAGGGACACAGCCGAATGGGGCGGTCAGCTCGAGCTTCTTGCCCTGGCCAGCGCATATCGGGTTGAGATTAAGGTCGTTCAGAATGGACGGACTGAGACAATACAACCGAGCGAAAGGCATAGAGAGGGAGAAGCAGAGAAGGATGGAGATAGGACGATTTGGCTTGCTTATTATCGCCACGGATACGGTCTTGGTGAGCATTATAACTCTTTAAGGGAAAGGAGTTGATGAGTCTTGTTCTTCAGCTCGTTCGCCGCGCTCGGGAGGTGATGAGGTTCTCTAAATTGAAGAACGTCGGCAACGCCCAGAAAGCTTCGTTAATGGGCGTAGCCACTACCCGCCCAAACCTATTTTCGCCGTGCCCGGTACACGCGCCAGCCCTCCATGCATTCAGATATGCACCTATAGGCCTTCCAACTCTTTATGAGTGCAATTCTTCTTGCAGTACGGGCTCGCATTGAAACGTACTTTCGAAGATTCCCGCGTCCACCTCTCGGCAAAGCTGTCGATTCTGCATTCGATACGGACACGTTTAATGCACTCTCGACGAGTCGAAGCCAGTTTTCACAAACGCGCCGTACAAATCATTCCTCGCGATGGCGCAGAATGGGGGTCATAGAAAGATCAGAAGTATGAGAATATTCCACTACTGGAGCTCGAGGCGCTAGATCATCACGAGCATGTGAAAATAAAAGAGAAACGACTGGATTTTACAGGTTAATATTGCCTCTTCATGATGCTATCGTTTAGCCGTTCGCTCTAACATGTCAGCCAACACGTACAATTCACCGACTTAACACTGTGAAGCACAAGGCTGTCGGCTAGCAGTTTCAACGATTCGTTTGTAAAACGCTATATTAAAATGTGCAACTCTGTGGTCGCACACGTGCGGCATCTTACCTAACCCATTACCACCTCATTCCACCACTTCCATCTGAGCGTATGTTCTTGGATTAAGCAAATTGCTACGATAAAACCACTGTGGCTATCGCACCATTGACCTAAGTATTCGTTATTTTATTATATATCGAGTCATTCGACAGCTCAAATTTGTCTTGCATAAGCAGTAGCACGTCCTAGTTTGCGGCAGCTTAGTGGGAACTTAGATATTCTCATACTAAAAAGGAGAGCTAATCTCCATTCCAATCTGCTGGGTATCTAGATAGGATATTTATATGTACTAGAAGCGTATACGTTCTAGGCTCGAGTCAGAAATTTCATATGGACATATCCTGCTGTACATTCGGATTCCTCAAAATGCTGTCTTCGATGGCGACGGGGGCTCCCTCCCGCCTCCTCTAATCCATTCAACATTAGAGTCGAACTCCTGTCAGGCAAGGATGCCCTCCAAGAAACTTGCATACTGTTAGTAGAAAGCGGTCATCGCCACCGGGGCAGTGGCCCTGGGACCACTGATTGCCAACCAGCTCGATTAGTGCCATGTGCTATCTATCCTGTTTTGTGCGGCCACATGAACGCGGGGAGAACCCATGTAACCTTACATGAGACCTCTTTTGGAGTAGCGACATTGGTGGAATCTTGTACCGTAGGCCAATCAAGCTAGATTGCCCCGACCGTCACGTTTTAACCGGCCTTTTGGTGGTGCCTTTTTCTCTCGTTGGGTCGGACGGCGCGATGGCGCCATCAACGCCGTTTTAGTTCCCGGTGGCGTCATGCGAAGTCAAACAAAAGTTTGCGATTAGGGTTTCCCAACGAGGTAGAATTCCTCTCTCTCTCTTTCCCTTTTCTCGTTGAATACCGACAGTTCGTTGGTATCGATGCTTGGTGTTGCTCATCGCGACAAGACATTGCCCAGCAGCCAAGAGGACTCAACCTTGACAAGATGTCTGCCGGCATTGGTGGGCCAAGCCTGGCGGAAGGTGAAGCCAAGTCGTCTAGCGTTCAGCCAACCGCAGAGCCGCCTAACGCTCCTCACAAACGGTTGACTGACGAACTCTCCGAGAAGCAGAGCATCGATTTGAAGGCAAAAAACAACTCTCACGATGGGGAGAAAGGTGCCTTCGGAGAACCCGTCGAAGTAGATGCAGACCTAGAAGTCGAGGATGATCCTGAGATTAGCGAGATCCCGCCCGAGGTTAGACGGGTGGTCAGTCTTCACGATGATAGTACGCACGCATATTTAACTTTATCATTTCTCGTCATGTTGGGGGTTTTGCACTCACGATATATCCTCATACCCCACCCCTCTCCCTCCAACCGCCAACGCGGATCGAGGTTGTTACTATAAGTGATAGATCCTAACCTTTTATAGCAACTTTGCCTACACTCACTTTTAGATACTTTATCTTGGCTATACTTTTCGTTGTTCCTGGCGCCTTTTTATCCCAGATAAACACATTTAGAACGACGTATGCACCCTACTCGGTTTTCTTCGTCCAGATCGCATCAAATTACGTGGGGTTGTGGCTCGCTCGCGTTTTGCCCGATCGTCAGATCCGCATCCCTCTTACGAAATGGTCCTTCAATATGAACCCAGGGCCCTGGTCGGTCAAGGAACATGTTCTGGTTACAATAACTGCGGCCTCAGGCGCCACTGGTAACCTCGCTACAACACCAATTGCCGTTGGCGAGCTGTATTTTAACGAGAGGCTCCATCCCGCTGCGGCAATCTTCTTCATGTGGTCCATCGATGCGACGGGATATGCGTTCGCCGCCATAGCACGGCAGCTGCTTTTGTACGAGCCTGCTTACCAATGGTGGCAGGCTTTGTGTCAGACCGCACTATTCGAGACTCAAGCGAAGCAGAACAAGAACCCATCGCCTGCAGCTCGTAAGCAATTCAAGGTCTTCTGGTTTACATTGCTCGGCATCACGCTTTGGCAATTTCTTCCCGAATTCGTGTTTCCCTTCCTAAGCTCTCTCGCCTTCTTGTGCTGGGTTGCGCCGCACAATCCCGTTGCCAACTTCATTGGTTCGGGGCTAGGTGGCATGGGCTTTTTAAACTTGAGCTTCGACTGGGCCAATATTTCGAACTACAATGCCGGTGTGCCCCTATTCCTTAGTCCGTGGTGGTCGCAAGTTGTGCTATTCGCTTCCTTCGTTATGAGCGCCTGGATTCTACTACCAGCAGCCAAATGGGGCGGCTTAGGCGGTTACAGTCATTGTCTAATGACGAACCGAGCTTGCACCGCTGATGGCGAGACATACCCGGTAGCCGCGCTTGTCACGTCCTCGAATACCTTCAATCAGACTGCCTATGAGGAACACGGGCCCATGTACCTTGGTGTCCATAACCTATGGACGATCTTCTTCGACTATGCATCATATATATCTGCTTACAGCTGGATCGCATTTTTCGGTGCTTCGAACATCAGGAAAGCCTACAAAAAGTTTCGAGCCCGAAGAAGTAGCCCTGGTCAGGGGATTAATCATCAGTATACCGATCGTCTAAACGTTCTTATGCGATCATATAAGGAAGTCCCAATTTGGTGGTACTTTGCTCTCTTCTCGGCTGCGTTCGTGTAGGTGATTATCAGAGTCATTTTCTTCCTTGGCTAGCATCGTGTCCCACAATTAACGTAACTATTGCTAACTGATTCTCCGTAGATCTATCATCACAATTGTTTCTTTGGATCTGATATTCATACCTTGGTGGACCTACTTTGTGGCTTTGGCGACAGGAGCCGTAGTGGTTGTCCCTCTCGGATGGCTTTATGCCGTCAGCAATTTCCAGTTACCAATCGGAACTTTTAACGAGCTGCTATACGGGACGATGGTCCAAAATCTGTCTCATCACAAGAATCCCATAGGCGCGAGTGTAAGTTGTGGGACACATCCTACTTTTGCGAGCGTAATTAACTTTCTTCCCCATAGGTTTACGGCTCGATCGCTGGCGATGCCTGGTACCGAGCACAATACATGCTTCAAGATCAGAAAATCGGGCATTATATGCATGTACCTCAGCGCGCGGTCTTCTTTTCTCAAGTTTTCGGCATCACAGTACGTATAAGCTCCCCGTGCCTAATTACTTGGTTTCCTTATTTCATATGATCCAGCGTGTTCTATGATGCGTAGCTTTAGCGATTCCGACTAACGCGTTTATCACGTAGCTGGGCGTGCCTATCAACTATGCTGCTATGCGATGGGTACTGAATACTAAACGTGACTATTTAACTGGCGAGATTGAGGATCCGGCGCATATCTGGACCGGTCAGTCCTTAGCTGGGTATCTGACACTAGGTGTGCAGTACGTTCTCATTGTAAGTAAAGTCGCGAAGTGGCATCCTCCGCATTATCGAGTTAAGCTAAAATGCTGATGAATCTTTTCAAAAGGGTCCTACGAAACTATTCCAACAGACACAATGGAAACCAATCCCATACGCGTTCCTCTTTGGTGCAGGAGCGCCGGCTGTGATCTATCTACTTCATCGCCTCTTTCCGCGCGCCAAATTCAACTTATGGAACACGACGATATTCTGTAGCGTAAGGGACTATTCAGTATTCTCTTCTTATTTTGACAATTTCACGGGCAACTAACTCCAAGTGTTCAGGGTGCCTCAATCTTCTATGGCAACATATCCACTGGTTACTTTTCTCGCTTCATTGGCGGTTTCGTTGTTATGTACTGGGCCTATCGCTACCGCTATCAGTTATGGGCTAGATATAATTTCATTCTTGCTGCCGCATTTGACGCTGGGTTTAACTTGAACTTGTTGCTCATTTTCCTATTCTTCGGCAGTGGAAAGGTAGTTACTATGCCTAATTGGTGGGGAAATGACGCCCAGAGCGTCGAGAAGTGTTATGCTCTAGACTAGGCTTTATCTTTATCACGCAGCATTTCTGAAAAAACAATATGGCTGTTGGCATAACGCGATTTTAATACATTCGATTAGGTGCTGGCTAGTTGTGTACACAGGCTAGTATTACTACGCAAGACATTTTGGTCAATAAAACAGCATAGTTCTCGAATTGGACTATACTGGATTACCAAATCTACAACAGCCTTCTTGACTCCTCAAGTATCATCTCAATTATTCTCTTTTCTTTTTTCTCTTTGCCTCACCCTTTCCCCCCTCCCCCCCTTTTCTTTGCTTATTGACTGTTTCAAAATCACTCCCACTGCAACTCCTCAATTGAGTTGTAAGCAGTAATTCAGGCCTTCGTAGCTTTTTCTCATCAGAACTGTTAAGACTCAGTTCCCTGATCTGGAGCGTTCTCTGATTCAGCTTCTGCATCGAATTCCTCCATACATAACTTATTCCAACTTCTATGAGCGTTTTGCGTTATCTGAAGCTCATGGGGGAAATCGTCCAGGAAATTGAACCGAAAGGCTAGATACTGAGCATTTAGACGCTCATGGTAACTTGGATAGAAGCCTGCTAATTCATAATCGATCATCACAGGCGTGCCGTCCGGTTGTACGATTATATTTTCTTCGTGGAGGTCACCGTGGGAAAACACGGGATAATCGTGCCCTAGTGATATGGTCACTCTTTCGAGGCTTTCCGAAAAGAAGTTCTTCAATCCAATAAATCGCAGGCCATTTCCTCGACGAAATTCTTGGTTGAAATTTTCTATAATCATCTCGCCGATGTCTTCAAATGGACCATACTCATGGCCTGAATAAACATGAAGCAGTGGGCGCCGGCCTATAGAACCGTAGTAGCTTGGAGCGGGGATCTGTCGTAACTGGTTGACTTGAGCCTTTAACTGCTCCGCGAAGGCATCTAACTGCTGTGGGCTCATTATAGCCATACTGTATTGAAGACTATTGCCTTTGATGAACTCCATAATGATCATAGTCTTCTCGCCAAAGGTGTATATGGCGTAAACCTGAGGAACGGGAATTGTGGTGTGTTGTTTTACAAAGAGCATGCTCTCAGCTTCGATAGCTCGGACACTCTTCCCATATTTTCCCACAAAATGATCGCCAATTCGAACAACACAGATATCTTTGCCACCACTTGAGGGTGGTATCAGGTGATTGCTGGAGGAGAGCACCTGGTCGAGTGTTGGTAGAGGTGCTGGGAGAACATCGGCGGGGGCGAAATAAGGTAGATTGATTTGCGTGTACGAACTCATGATTGTTGAGTTGTCAGTTTCTTCTTTCCTAGTTGTGAGAAACCGGGTTAAGATGGGCGAGACTTACGAAAGACCTATATTTCTAACGTTGTAGTTTATATAGATGACTTACTGCATTAAATCATCACCTTCTTGTTCACAGACGGCCATTATGTCTCCACAATATTGGTCTCGTACGAATCAAATATTGGCGCCTTACAAGAATAAGATTGTTGGCTAGTTTCGAACACTTAGGTTTTGTGTATTTCAACATCGTTGCCACATACAATCTAGCTTTCTTTATCTCGATAAACAAAGTAAAGTAAATCTGCTATTAAGCCAATGTGTCATTAGGGTAGTAAAATTTGCATTTCCTAGCAAAAGAACAAACAATTGTCTTGTTTCGTCATTCAAGTGAATGGGCAAGACTCTCGACCGGTCCGTGCGTGGTTCGAATCTTACAGTCCAGTTATTAACTACGTAGTAAGCTAGGAAAAAGGCACATCAAAGGTTAATGAGATTGCTGGAGTGAAAACTGACCGGCTATTAGAGCTCCTCTTTCACAAAGACTGTATTAACAATGCAATTCATGTAAGTTAATACCCAGATACCCTGGCAGAGAAATCAATCCACCGGGAGAAATTATTTTGGCGTCAACAGGTGTGAGACACCGTGCGAGGCTTCGGCTTTCGCTTTCAGCCTACCCTTATTCACCTGATCTCCCATAGTGAATCAAGACAGATATCTATACGAGAGCGAAGTCGGGATCGAACTAGGCAAGAAGATACTTGGACATACAATCTCCAAAACTCCTACATACTTCGCTTAGCAGGGCTAAGTCCTTCATGGCCCTTTGATGCTCTAGAAGACTATTGCATTTTAAATTTTTCTGATAAAGTTTTTGATGTGACTTGTCTTTATGTGAAGGGAATGCTAGAATGAAAGAAAGGGGGTATGATCTTATGGTTGGTGTTGAAACGTAACTCTGTATAGAAGACCTTAATATGAGAAGCGATAATAACCCGAGCATCCGACTTCGGTTTGCTGTCTTCTTCCCGAGGCACTCACGGATCTTTTTTTTTCAATACGACCAGTCGAGGCCTACATATCTAGCGTCGCCAAACGCACGACAAATGACTAATGCATGTGCACATTCACGAGAGCAGCAGTGTGAATATAGGTAATTTGTCATTTCTATTAGACCATCTCCATTTTCCGACTCAACCGTCCATCTATCAAGTCTATGATGAGTCATTCGTCCACCAGTGCACCCTGTACACCGGAAAGGTATATCCTCCGAAAAGCTAGGTCGACGACGCCTAAATAATGCACTACAACTATAAATGTAGCAGACTGAAAGGTACAGAACAAACGCCGAGCAATGCCATTAAGTATCATTAATATTCCGTAGGACCAGTTTCGCCATGCGTGCCCAATCGGATAATGTTCCCGGGCTCGATACTCGAGATCGGGTTGAGGCATATTAGCCAAACGGTAGCTTCGATTCACTTTCGTAGCCATTTTCTGTCGGCGCCACATCTTTAATCGGATGCATCAGAATTGGCGGTAGACATGTGCGGCCATGGATTTCTTCCCATTCCTCACCGCCTATTTTGGTGTCTTCGTACCCCATGAGATTGTTGTAAAGCCGCTGGGGAGGGCCTGCTCTATAGTACCAAGTACTTCCTCCGTACCTGGCCTCGCGTCCCCAGCCGATCGCAGAGTTATCGCCTCCGCTTTCACCCTTCTCACCAGAGTTGAACCACTTAGCGATGTCTTTGCCTTTCCATGGCCTATCAAAGAACATTGGCATCGGCGCATAGACAGCCTTGAGGCCATGCAAGAGCGCCACGGTTTGGCATGTCATTTCTGAGGCGATATGATTTCCTCGCAAGTTTTCAACGTGCATGATATCGAGAAGCCTTTTTGAGATTCTCGAATGAGTCACGATGGTCACACGTCGTGGCAGTTGTTGAGTTGCGTGAGAAGAATCGTTAAATCCCCAGACGTCATTGGCACCGACCCATCCACTATAGTTGACGTTGATAATCGGTGCTAGGGTAATCAAGTCAGCCTCTTCGCCGACTCCCCATTTATAGTCGTCCTCTTCCGGCTTTGCCACCGGAGGCGGAGGCCCGACGGGAGTAATGAAAGGGAGATCGAGGGGTCCCCAAATGGTATCATCCCCTGAAAGACGCTCTACTTCTTTTCGAAACTCCGTGTCATAATCGCCGTGTACCGAAGGAATATAATAACGCTCACTTCGTTCCCATAGGCCACGGCGTGGCTGCCGCTTCGCAAATGCGGATAGTTTTTCCAGGAAATCGTAGTGCTGACCAGTAACTCTGGCGTCCATTTCCCAATTCCAAACATACTCAAATTCGGGAAATTCTTGAATAAACTTCTGGACTGACAACCACTGAGATACGTGCACTGTCGCTTTATCCGGGTCTAATTTTGGGTACATAGCCTGCACAGCTTCGTCGTTCCATAGGATAGCAATATCTCTAAATTCGGCTGGGACGTTCTGCTGAAGAACGTATTGATAGGTCCCTTCATCGTCCCAGATCGCATAAGCATTATCCTTGACATGGACGAATAAGAAGATTTGATATCGACCACCTGTTCGCAGCGACAGTTCCGTAACAAGCGAGCGAATTATTTGCTTATCGTTCTCGTTATAGTCTTTCCCGGTATATGTCCGCAAAAGTATCGCCGTCCGGGGTTCCATATTTTGAGAGCTACTGGAAGCTGCGTCTGAGATGGGCCGCTTGTGTGTGGTCGCAAAGGTTCTTCTAAGATCGTCGTTGTGATCCCGGCCTTTGGGAGTCTCTTCAAGATCGGAGTCGCTGTCCGCACCAACAAATGCAACTGTCTTCTTCCCAGCATAAACCGTGTGGACGTAAGGATTTAGTTGCCCTTGAAGATCGAATCGAGCCTTGTTCTTCTGGATACATTTCTCTTGTAATTCTCCCCAACGCACTTGATCCCAGTCTATCACCGGGTTTGAGGTGTCATTGGCGTTCTGGAAACCGTACATGGCAAGTCGTGTCTCGCGCTCGAAGCACAGATCCCCATCCATGCCCAAAACATCGTAGCCGCCGATGAGAGGCTCGGGGAACCCCTTTGGAAGCCCTTTGAACACCTGAATGTCTGATACTACATGCCCTCCGGGACCCTCGCAGGGGACATACGGCCCAGTCTTCGCATTCTGCTTATAATTAGGATATGGGTCGTAGATATAGGGCGTATGGGTGGTGAAGTAGGCTTGTTTGTCGGCAGCCGTTAGCTGGGCTTCGAAGTCAGGAGCCCGGGCCTTGCTACTATCTAATGTATTCAATGTCTTGCCATATATCGCATCTGCTCCGGAGACACTGCATTCAAGTTAGAAATTCCCAGTTCATGAAAGAGGGTAATGTAAGATGCTTACCGGCCGAGTTGGTCATACTCCAGTCTAAACTGCTGCCGAATAGCTTCCTGTTGTTCCTCCTGTGCCTCCTTCATCTTGTCCTCGAAGCTCGGCACGTGGTTCGGGTCATCCAAATCGACGATTGTGTTCTCCTCAAGGCTTGACTCGCTAGGGGCATTGACTTCAGCCTCTCCGGGACTCTGCCCGACGAGGCCTCCGTAGCTCCCAGAACTATGCAACATGAGCCAGTAGAGGGTGGCAGCAGTGAATGCGAACACCAAAAGGCCTTTGGGCCGTGACAGCCACCGGCGAGGCTGTACTGCCAACATTTTGAATAAGGATTTGTAATTCCAGATGTGGGACTTCCTGTAGTTAGGCTTTCAAGCTGTCATATACACTTTTCAATATCAGTGGTTGGACATTGGCATGATGATCGCTGAGACTCGTTTAAAGACGTCGCCAATCGAGTAAGGAACTAGAGACGAGGGTGCGAGCTAGACTAAGTCAAACCCCCTGAAAAGGGAAGCGCTAGAATAGAAGAGTGGTGGTAATGAGCGTGATGAGTCCTATCAAAGGACGTCGGTCGGATATTCCTCGAGACGAGTGTAAAATTATCTTGTGTAGCGGCAGGAAGACAACATTTGGGGAAAGCGGCGGCGCAGAAGAGAGGATGGAAGGCCGCTCGGAGAGAATGCGGTTGTTTGTTGGTTGGACAAAGGCGGGAGACCAAGTTGCTGCGAATCAAGGGATTTTGCGGAAACGTTTGTTGTACAATTAAGTACGAGGAACAGCGTGGCCTTGGCTATAACTGTGTCGACGGAAAGAAGACCGGAAAGGATTAGGAAAATCGGCTCAAATTAGAAAGGCAGAGAGCCGCATATGTACGTGCAGGTGCAAGCCACGAGGAGGGCGAACGGCGTCAAAGATGAAGATGCAAGAAAGATGGAGAGGCGCATCGCCAAGTCTGTAACCTCGCACGGGGAAGACCACCTGGGCACTGCGCCGCTGCGGCAGATAGGCCGAAGGGCGAGCGTTTGGGTGACCGGGGCTGTGGTCTAGGGTGCTGCTAGGTACGTTCTGGGTACATGATAATTAACGAATGAACGACGATTGGTACCATTCGAAGTCGTACCGGCCAAGTTTCTGCAGCACAGTGTGGGGTAAGCGTACTGTAGTTTTGGAATTGAGATCCCCTATTCTGCTAGGGAGTGACGCTGGTGGTTCAATAGAATGAATATGACATCAGCCAATCGAGGGAATAACACTCTTATATCCACTGCACCGTACCTACATATATATACCTAGGTATATCAACTATTTAAGGTATCGACGTACAAGAATTTTTAACCTCGAGAAAAGACGAGATAAAGGATGAGAAAATGGGTATGGGTAAGAACTAACTAGTAGGCAGCGCCAAAAAAATCCATTATTGATGGTCAGGGGTAAGCTTTAGGCCCTGCTGTTCTAACTAAGTACTTACCATAACCGCTCAAGAGATACGCCAAGTCTTTCCTTGATAGAGATTGGCGCCTTCAAAACAGCTAGCTAGTTTGATCCTTATTAATCCACTGGACCGTTCATTCTACGTATCTGAGCCTGTCTGAGTATATTGAGAAACGCCTTGGATTTAAGCTTAAGCACGACTCTGGCACGGCTTATAGTTAAGTTAAATTGCACATCCAGCTAACCATTAAGTATATACCGCAATTCTATTTTGAGGATAAAAGGATGTACATGGGCGGCTTACTACCTTTCTTAGCACAACCGCTGGCTTGTTCATGTTGCTGTGACTCGCACAGATGAGGACCGAACTTCTTCAAACCCTGATGGCACTTCTGTCAAACCCCGTTGCACAGTAATTTCACTGTGAGCTATACCAGTCATGACCAATGGCGATCGTCGTAAATTCCTTGCTTTGCATAGCCGACCCAGACGGAAATTTCACACCCCAAGTCCCTAAATCCGCTGGATTGACACCTGTCATATTATTTCCTACCCTCTAATCATACAATAAAAATAGCTACATTGAAGAATCGCATTCTTTTCACTCTATTTACGTCGGGTAGCTTTGGCCGAGTAATAGTAGTGGAGAAAAAAGGTATCGGGGTATGGGGGGCAACCATTTGTTTGAATAATTGAATAGGTACCCAGCTCGGTATTCGACGCCATTGGTTGTTAGTCATTGTATGAGTATTCTTTTCGTCTTTCCTTTGGTTATCACGTATGGCGACTGATGAAACAAGATGGTGTGGTCAGAGCTGTGGTGACGTCGGTAGATCCCACTCGAAGCCAAGCAAAGATCTGCAACGATTTTCAAAGACCAAGAGCATACGCAATCTTCTGCTGGAAACAAACAGTGGCTGTGCATACTGGTTCCCGAACTTCCTGTATAGCTACATTCTACGCAAGAGCCGGACAAAACCCAACACCGTACCAGACAAGCGAGAGGTAGGTATACGAGATGTATTGGCCTCTTATCAGCAACAACCAAACACCGTTGCTGATATGAGTGGAGCAAGGCCTAAGTACAATGTGGCCTTGGCACACATGCACACCCCATACAAATGTCGTCATTTTAGCCCAGAGACGCTAGTCTAGCCCGGGGATCCGAGTCAATGCTTGTGACAGAACTCTAACTAGGTTCGTGTTTCATCAACTACCGGTAAGGAAGGATATAAGTGCTCACAACTATCCATATCTTTAAAAAAAAACAAAAAAAAACAAGGCTCTCACAACGTACCGATACCGTCAACGCTACTTATGTATTTCTACCGCGTTCCCATCTTACTCATTGATGACAATACGTATGACACTGTGACCCATTGTAGCTGTAATACGTATGCTAAACTCGGCAAGTACCAAATATCATAGGGTACTGTTATCTTTTGCTGTCTGTAGCCCAAAAGCAATATTGAGATTCTGCGGCACTCGTCCGTAAGAGGGCCAACAGTTTCACCGAGTCGGACCTGATAACAACATAATTTCCCTGACTGTTTGCCACGGAAAGCAGCATTTAGCCTACCTCCCTCGACTTTTCTTGCGTGGTTTTCTCCTCTCATCATTCTAAAACAACTCGAAACGCATGCATTATATGGTCTGTGCTATGTGGCTGACCTATTTTGGTTTGTGAATCGATAAGCTGATGGAATCCAACAACATTCCTTCGAGGATTATTTCTGGTAAGTGATGGTTCATGCCAGTTCGCTCGCAGCCAATGAAAGTCGCACACAGCAAAATAATGCCGACCGGATACACAGGATACCGTGTAACCCGCGTGGCGCAGGTTTGCCCAACGGCCGGCTGCTTGCATCTGAGACCACGAATAAGTCTCAGAACAGACGACCAATGAGATTCCTTGAAGCATGGACACATATGCACTTTTGTGTATGGACCGCAATATTTTGTTTGCTGGTACTGCAATGGAAAATTATCTGACGTCTATGAATGCCTCGCCAAAAAAAAAAACCCCCTTTCACTAGGATTCAGAAAAGAACGGAGGAATGAGACATCTCCTTTGACGAAGCAACACGAATTCCAATGCCGTAGCTCACTATTTCATCGCAAACATTTTAGAAGTTAGTTGTCTAGCCCTGTCACCGACTCGGATGACATACTAGTCAGCACATTGTAAGGTGCAAGGACGACTACAATTCTTACAGCACAGACGTTTTCAAGAATGGAAATAGATAAACCTCAAGCATAGAGAACGTGGTGGTGTCAAGTATTATTTATTGCATTATACTATTAAACCAACAGACGGCAAGCATTACACTCGTCAACTTCCTTTCCGCGTAGTGGTAAATGTGTCCCACCGAGATCACCACCTGTTCCCATTCCATGAGCCCATTATGGCCTCATATAACAACTTCCCACTCCAACCACATGTGAGGTGTCATGAGCGGGTAAGGCAACTAACTGCCTCTAAGATTCTATCTCATCTATTCCATATAGGGATGTAGGGATGTAGTATGCCAAACGCCCTAGCGGAAAATAGTCTCTAGACATGACGACACGACACCTTATGCTCCCCAATTATACACACAATGGAATCCCTTCCTTCACGTACTCAGCCTCAGATCCAAGAAATAAACTGGAAACAGCACCTTATATAAAGGGCTGTGGGTATATTCAGAATCAAGGTAGGTAGGTAGTTGGTATCAACCCAATCGGAGAATTAGATGTTTAATGAAGTCAACAGGGTATAATGTTGCTAGCAGAATTGAAAATCAACAATTCAAACGATCACGGAACGCCATTGCTGAATGCGGTGAGACGTTAATGAAACGGAAGCCAACAAGTTGGCGAGGCAAAAAAGGGGGAAAGAGCGGCGTGTTCCTCGTATCGTAATAGAATCAGCTCGAACATCCAACGAGCGTTGCGTAGAAGCGTGGCATGGGGGATGGATATGTTATGCTTGTCCCAGTTACATCATTCCTAATCTGGTCATTCGCTTCTCCATCTTCTGCATGGGACCTAGGCCGCCTCGACCGAGGGCCTGACCAGGCATCAATCTTTGGCCTGTGGGTAATCCAAACGGACGATGGAGGTTCGACGACGGACCCGCGGGCAGGCCCCTGGGCGGCTCGCGTATACTTGGGACACCGCCCGGTGGAGGCCGTCGCATGCTAGGCCCGGACATTGAGCCTTGTCGTTGTTGTGGTGATGGCGGACCCATTTGCTGGGCGCGGGCAGCTGATTGCATCCGTCTCCATGCATCCCGCTCGCAGTATGACCTCCCGTTGACGTCAAAATAGCCATCGCGCAGCACGACGCCGCAGTCGCCGCAACGGAAACAGCCGGGGTGGTATTTCTGGGGCACCTCGTCTTCGAGATATTGACCTTCGATGCCTTTGTTGCAAGATCGGCATAGACTGCCGTTAAGTTTGTGGTAATGTTGTTCGCAGTACGGACGGTCCTCGTGCACATAGAAAGTGGCAGAGCTAAAGGGCTCTTTGCACGTGGCACACACAAAGCACGCCTTGTGATATCGTCCGGTTAGACGCCCATCTGCCGACGAGATTGATTTCCCAGTTATTGGCTCCTGGCAAGCCTTGCAGTTTCCTCGTGGTCGTGGGTTCCGTGACGGTTGTCGCTTGTGAGAACTAGAGCCTTGTGTCGAAGTCGTCTGTGATCGCATTCTACTTTGACCTTCTGGAAGAGGGGTGTCGAGCCTGTCCGGGTTCGGGATGCTCCTTGGCGAGATAGGAGACTCGGGCGCAATATCGCGCCCTGCTTGGACAGCCGGATCTAATCGCAAGTTTTGCGAAGGTTCAGGTTTAAGGTCAGCTGGCCGCAGGTCGTCGCCTTTGGCTATAGGCATCGACTCCACTACCGCGGCCGGCTGCATCTCCTGAATAGAGTTTTGTAGGTCGTCCATTAGAGCATTGATTTTCGATGTGTCTGAAGGTCGACGTGGTCCGGACCGAGATGCGACTGATCGCGCCGGGCTTGTATTGGAGCTGGCATGGCTGGCATGAGATACTTGGCTAAAGCCGGAATTGCTAGAAGACTGAGATATCGATGGCGAGTGGTAGGGGTTTCCAGCTCCAAACTCGTCGGCCAGATTTATCGATAGGGTTTGGCTGCCGTCACGCGTCGGCGGTCGTATCAAGCTTTTACGCGGAGGCGGCGCACGTGATGTATCTCGTATGCCATATGAGGGCCGGTGTTTGCGTTCGCTGGTCATCATGGGTCTATCCCCATCCGAATTTGACGGCGTCCTCGACCTATCCGGTCGTAGGCCAGGCGCGGAAGGCGCTCGGATAGGACCGTCGGCTTGCACTTCATTTTCACTAGATTTTAGTAGTTGATCGGGGAATGTCTCTGACCGTTTACCAAAGCCAAATGATTGTTGTCCAGGGTCTTCCCCTTCTTTCTGCGGTGGACCAAATCCGCCATACCCATTCTTCCGTGGCACTTTTGGTAATGCCGTGCTTCCACTTGTATGTGACGAGCCTGAAGCTGCTGTGCCTGGCCTATCAATCGATGATCCTAGCCGCGAAATGTGGTCGCCCGGGTCTTCGATATCGCCTTTACTGCCATTCCGGGGCAACGAATTCTTCTCTGACCGAGTTCGAGGCACTTCAAATGGTCCTGGAGCAATGCTATTCATTCTTGTCAAGAGACTTGAGGTCTGCTTGTTGGGGCTCGTTCCATAAGTCGCGTCTCCTTCTGACTCTGTCAAAAATCCACCATAGCCGCTAGGTCGTCGTGGTGATCCCGCTATGGCAAGCGAAAAGTAGTCGTCGCTGCTGGGTCCGGGCCCGAGCCGTCCATTCATCGGCGTCTTCGGCGAGATTGCTTGAGACCCCGTTGAGGCACTAACTGGCGTCAACTGGTCTTGCTTTATAAATGGCCGATCTATTGGACCTAGTCAGAATATGTAGCCACCAATATCTCGGTATACTCACTGGCTGCCGACGTGTCTACTGTCGGTGGCGCACGAGTGAATTTATCAAATACGTTTTGCTTAAATGAAGAGAAGGTACCGCCGAGAAGTTCCGGTACTGATGGAACTGCTGCATCAACGTTAGCGACCAAAGTCTCAAGAATTTTTAGAAGGTAATTGACATACGCTCCGACGCAGCAGATTCACTACCACTTCCACAGACATGGTCGCCCATCATAGAAATCTCTACTTGGTCGCCGCAGTTGGAGCATTTTATGGTCGGCATGAAAGCCGATTGCCGTGATAGATCCGCCATGATGGCAGTATGCAATCTGGGATCCCCGATATCTATCCTCTTCCCATATAACCATTCGTTCGTTATCGGCTGTCTGTCGGTGTGTTTGAAGACATTCGTCGAGCTGTAATTTGGTCCGCTTCTTGTTCGTCTATCGGGACCTCAGGCGATCCCAATCGCATAAGAACAATTGACTGAGTATGGTACTTGATGGGCGTAGGTACGTCTTCAACAAGGTCATGAGGCTCTAAGACTGCTGGTAGGCGCATAGGGATCGAAGATCACTGCTGTACAACCTCGCAATCAATCCGTACGAAACCGCTAGGTGTCACGAGGGCTCTTTGCCGGCCGGATGTTCCCAGACCCAAGCCCAATGGTGATTCGATTATTTCAATCAAGTTTCTCTAGTGGCGCGAACTGAGATGGGGCTTTGATGGTTGCTCGCTTCGAACCTATGCTCGACGAGGAATTGGTAAAAGGGAGATTAATCTGAAGGCAATCGTATTGCGTAAAGATCAGTGAGGGCGGTTATTCTTGTTGTGTTGAAGAACGTGTCTCGAATATCCCTGTATAATTACCCCTGGAAAGTACCCTACGATTTGATATGCACGGCTCAATGCTGCATACAGGGGGGAAGCCCTCGCCCCTTGTTAGAACCCTTGTCTCGCTTGGCAGCTTTTCAAAATAGGAATGGTACTATGGATCAACTTTGAGTGACAAAGGGATATATATACTAAATGATGAACAATATCGGAGGAGGCGGGGGCTAAATAGATTCTGGGGGTAAGCAAATGTACTGTGATTACAGAACCGCAAGACTAATACAGTACTAAGTAGATCACGTTCTGCCAGTCCAGCAACCCTTGAATTGCCCGATATCTGAATTAGGACAAGCAGCAGAATGGGCGGCTAATCATTCGCGGTCTTCTTGCCTTGTTCTCGGTGTGTCAATTCAGTATTTCATAACTGTATTCAGTAACCTGGTGTCCTTAAAAGGCAACTGAGACATAAGCCATGTCTCATTACGACGTTGACAATTCGAGAGCCATTCCTTCATTAGTCACGAACTCCCATTTCGAGATGCAAAGGAACGCCGAGATGGTATACGAGTTCGTCGAACAGTAACCCCCATGGGCACTGGAAATGAATAGGAAAGTCACTATTGTTGATTTGAGTCTAGCTCCACTGCAACGTTAGCTGCTTTTGTCTAGCGGAGACCAGATATGCAAGGTTTGCACGGGTACCTTACAGCCTTGAGCTGAGCAGCCAACCGTGGTTCGCCCCAAAAGAGGTTGAAACAAAGGGGCGTGTTCGTCTTGGCTATCCCCTTAGCCGGAATGAAAGTCTTGTGCCAATGAGCATACTTATGCAGTAGCCTCGTGACGCCTTTGGCACGATAATTTCGAGGGATGGGCGACAATAGATACCGTGACTATTCCTTGAGAGTTAATACATATTCAGGAACGTACTTACAGTATACCACATCATGGTGCCATGGCCAACAACGATGATAACCGTGCCGACCCCGCCTCACTAATGGTTCTTGTCTACGCTAGGCAATTCGCCGTGGTGTTATTCTCTCCTAATCCCCGTGATAGGTCATTTGGCAAATTGAACGTCATTTCTGAAGACCCTGGTTTTCTCATTTTGTATATATAGCCGAAGTGGGTGAGGTACGTTATGGGTCCATTTTCAATGATGGTGGGTATCTCACACAATTCGATTTGCTAAGATCATCAGGTTAGAGTGTCTTTTGGTGGTAGGTTAGCATAGGAAGTTGTTGATAGCAATACTCACGTCCAGCTCGAACAAGGTCGGAAGGCTTTGACCCGTCACGATGGGTGTCTCGGAGCTTTGCCACCAATAGTGTACCGAGCAACAGGATAGTTTCAAGATCGCCTGGCGTTCTTTGTATTACGTGCATGTGCATTGAGCATTCCCGCGCGGTACAAAACACGCTTTGCTCGACGAGACATTGGTCTAACGGTTCTCCAGCTCGTTTCGTAGGTTGTCCCTGTTGCCGAACGAGACCCTTGTCGATCAGTCCCCTGATGCATTCTCCACCAAACGATCTTACATGGTAACTTCCATAAGTACACTAACTCATGGTCCTGGTGACCTTAGGTTTTCGGCTTAATATATCGAAAACCATGCTGGAATTGTGTTATGGGAATGTTGCAACATTACTTCTGAAGCAGCGCTTGGGTTGCCTATATACCTGGCAACTCATTCTGTCTGTCGTTACATGTTGAGCGTTTTGTTGATGATGGGCTTGCGACTTCATCTTGGCAATCTTCCGCTTTTGATCGGCGAGTTCAATGCAATGCTTGTTACCACTTCACTGACTTAGTAAGTATACACTCATGGGATCGCGATCAGCAAGTCGAGAAGTCCCATGGGTGCTGCACTTACAATGATGATCGTCGGCTTCTTCGCTAAAAACAGGTCGTAGGATCTGAGGATAGCGTCGATTTGACGATCCGCACAGAATCCGCAGACCCCATCTGTGCACGGCGCAGTTGCTGGCTCGGCCGGCTTCGGGGATACTGCTACTATGTACGATAATAGTCTGGTGTATCCGAAAGCTCGATACATTCATTATCAAGTAGGTCAGTTAATTAGGTTGACTCGAGAGTCAAGATCGTCGTACATCGTACAATCCCCTCAGCAAGCGACATCGCTAGAATTATGGTACAGAAGTGCGTTATCGCACGTTTAGCTATGTTTTAGTTGCATACCGCTAGGTGATTAGCTAAGTAATAGTAGGTACATGGCCAATCAACCGTTTCCTGTATCACACCTGCGGGACAAAACAGCATTGTACCTCTCACGGGTGCCAATCAAGTTGATTTCGTGGAGAATCCCGACTGCGCTTGTCGTGATAACCGTTCGCAACTTGCTTAGCATTCCCTGTTGCTGCATACCAAGAAGACTTCCCCGTGCAATGTTATGTGTTGTTATGTGTTGTTATAGCGTCGTGGCGCCACTTAGAACAGCTCACCGCATCCACTATCGGCTCCTTGATCCGATAAGAACAGCAACCCCTCTTCCGTCTAGACCGTCTAGACCTATAACTCTAAATAAATCGTTAGATAAATAAATGATTAGATAGATAGAAATAAATAAATACCCTCGGTCGCCCAAGTCCTCCTCGCCTTTCGTGTTTCCTGCGTCACTAAACTTGTGTTTCTCAGCCGGCAGACTTCACTCCTTCTCGTCGCATCCCCAAAGTCGATCGCGCTCCCGGGCCGCGGTCACCCAACACCGTCAAGACGTTTTCTAATCTCCTCAACTCGTACGAGACTCACACCAGTAATTGCCATGGAAGGGCTAGGCTAATTTGATTACCAGCGTCCATCACCCGTACGCAGGAGCCCGTTGCTCTTCTCGAGGCGGAAGTGCAGCGGACTCGCCTTACACCTCCTAAGGGAGCATTACTGCTTGTTGCAAATATCGCCATCTGCTACTAATTCAAGATGGCACCACACGCCGAGCTAGACAACGGAGCTGCGTACGGAGACGGATCTAATCATGGCTTGGATATATCTCCTGCGTCTGCCAGCAAGGGAGACGTTTTTGTAGTGGACTCTCCTAACGTGACCTATACGGACAGTGAGATTCGATCCAAGTATACCTATCGAACCACGAGTGTGGTCAAGGGCACCGATGGCAAATATGTGGCTACCCCTAAGGAGACGCTCTACAACTTCAAGGTCGACCGCAAAATCCCTAAGACGGGAATGATGTTGGTGGGATGGGGTGGCAACAATGGCACTACAGTGACCGCCGGCATTATTGCCAACCGTCGAGGCTTGGTGTGGGAAACTCGTGAAGGGCCTCGTGCTGCCAACTACTACGGCTCTGTCCTGATGGGTTCCACTATGAAGCTCGGCACTGATGCCCATACTAGGCAAGACGTCAATATTCCTTTCAATGAGGTTTTGCCCATCGTTCATCCCAATGATCTCGTTATTGGTGGATGGGACATCAGCGCAATGAACCTTGCCGCGGCCATGGATCGTGCTGCCGTGCTGGAACCCACCCTGAAGGCACAAGTCAAGAAGGAAATGAGCCAGATGGTCCCTTTGCCGAGCATATATTATCCCGATTTCATCGCTGCTAACCAGGAGGATCGAGCTGACAACTTGATCCCCGGTGATAAGGCTTCCATGGCCCATGTTGAAAAGATTCGTCAGGACATTCGGTATGATTGGTTCCCTCCCTAACATCAACAAGTACTTACTTTTCACATAGGGATTTCAAGGCGCAGAACAACCTCGACAAGGTCATCGTTCAGTGGACTGCTAACACCGAACGGTATGCTGATATTATCCCCGGAGTAAATGACACTGCGGACAACTTGCTAAAGGCTATTGAAAATGGCCATGAGGAGGTTTCGCCTTCGACTGTCTTTGCCGTGGCTTGTATTCTTGAGAAAGCACCTTTTATCAACGGTTCCCCCCAGAACACCTTTGTCCCAGGTGCGATTGAGCTTGCCTCGAAGCATGACGCCTTCATCGGCGGTGATGACTTCAAGTCTGGACAGACGAAAATGAAGTCGGCGCTGGTAGACTTCCTCATCAACGCAGGCATCAAGCTTACTTCAATTGCGAGCTACAACCATCTCGGCAACAACGACGGCAAGAATCTGAGCTCTCAGAAGCAATTCCGTTCTAAGGAGATTTCCAAGTCCAATGTCGTTGACGACATGGTCGAGGCGAACACGGTCCTGTACAAGAAGGGCGAGCACCCAGACCACACCGTCGTCATCAAGTACATGCCGGCCGTTGGTGATAACAAGCGTGCCCTCGATGAATACTATGCTGAGATCTTCCTCGGTGGGCATCAGACTATTTCGTAAGTACATCCGCACTGACTGCTTCCTATGATGAAAATCTCTTATACTAATATGTCCGGAACATAGCATCTTCAATGTCTGTGAAGACTCGTTACTGGCTTCGCCTCTCATCATTGATCTGGTCCTCGTGACCGAGATAATGACGCGTATTCAGTGGCAGGCACACGCGAGCAACTCGGAGACCACCAGCGATGAGTTCAAGGGCTTCCACAGCGTCCTTAGCATCCTCTCCTACATGCTTAAGGCACCCCTTACTCCTCCTGGTACGCCCGTCATTAACTCGCTCGCTAAACAGCGTGCTGCGTTGACCAACATTTTCCGTGCATGTGTCGGCTTGGAGCCTGAGTCGGACATGACACTTGAACACAAGCTATTCTGAGGGATGATCCGGCCCTAGCACACTGATAGATGGCTGTCTAGTGCTGATTGGATTTATGGATTCTGCATGTTTGAGAGTGATAGCATGGTGACATATCACCATATCGTTCGGTTTCTGCTGCCGCGGCAGATTGTTCAACCCGAATTATCTTGCAGCCATGGAATTCAACATCCTGGCGTTTTCTGAGCTATCGATGCTATCAATATATGTCTTGCTTGATCAAACTGAACATCTGCCTTAACTTTTACATGTACTACGAATGTGATTGCCGAGGTTTGCAAGTAAGAGATGTTCAATAATAACATCATTAATTATCGCTGGACCTTTGCCCCGACCAAAGGGGCTCGAACTCAAAGAGATGAACTTGAGGCGGTGCTGCATGCAAGTGATGAAGCCGGTTACAAGATCCATCTTGTGACCGGCTTCATGCATATGCGTTTGCTATTCTCGAAAGGCTCGTGTTACACAGTGCAGGCCCGTGTAACTTGCTGCTATTGAATAACATGTAGTGAGGGCACGTGTAATGGTCCACATCTATGTGCTGTACGGCTGGACAATTTATTTTGTGCACTTACAATAGATGACTTCCAGAGACTTAGAGCTACGTGGCTATTCAGACACTACCATGGAATCTGCTCGACAAAACACTTCACAAACTCGGTGCCTGTCTTATTTCAGCTGTTGGTGTTCACGACTGATATTAATAGGTCCGGCAAATATCAATCAATAGGTTGGCGTGCGCTGAAGTATGTATAGAGCGACGTCTTTCATCGTCTCAGTGACAGACTCGCTTGTAGAAACCAGTCGGCATGGGTTTCTAAGAATACTTCTATAGACAGACGATGAAAGACGTCGCTCTATATCTACTGTTAGCACATAACGTTGTTTTCGTCCAAGATAACGTACTCAAATCGCTAGTGGCCTCTGTGTAGATGGCCGCACATGGAATTCTGAGGTCAACAGCAAGCAGAACCTTACCCGTTTTGGAGATATAGTTGAAAGCTAATTATCTATAGGGCTACTTGGCTGCTACCTCTGATATGACAACTCCCAGAGGTTTGCTGCAATGCAACAGTCTGACCCCGCAAAACATGGTACTATGTTTGTGAATTCCTTGATCTAGTCTAAGAAAGAAAGCTGTTCTAGTACCAACTAATGACATAGCTCTTGATCTTCTATTACTTGGAGAATCAACGAGTTAAGAAAATGGATTCGCCATCTTTGGTCGAGCCCGAGCGAACTACTATTGGTGGGGATACCTCAATCCCTCGAATGATCTCTGGGCTCTGGCAACTTGCTGGCGGTCACGATGAGAGAGTCGACGTTGACGCGGCTGCTCGCGTGATGGAACCCTTGATAGACTTAGGATTGAACTGTTTTGATATGGCCGATCACTATGGGGACGCTGGTAGGACACTGTTGGTTAAGCAATTCACTCAACACATCGCTGACATCAGTGCTTAAGAACTCGTCGTAGGCAGGTTCCACGCCACATCCTCTAGCAATTTGGTCGCCTTTACGAAGTGGTGTCCGCCTGAAAATGGGATCAAATCGTTCCAGGCAGCTGAGAAAGCTGTCGACCTAGCGCTTCAGAGGATGGGACAGAAACAGATTACGCTGATGCAATGTCCGTTACTCTCATATCCCGATTCTCATAGTGGGGGCTCGCAATTGCCCTTATGACATTTATTGGTCTTTTCAAGGCATGTGAGAAGCTAATATACTATGTAGATCATATTTGGGATTATTCGGACGATACCTATTGGCATAATCTCGCCCATCTTCGCGCAATGCAAAAGGAGGGAAAGATCAAGCACATCGGGGTTACGAATGTTGATGCCGCACATCTCGAGTTGCTGATTGAAACCGGCTTCAAAATTGCTACAAACCAGATCTCCTGTTCTGTGTTGGACCGACGTCTTGTTCGAGGAAGACTGGCATCTGTATGTGAGAAGAACAAGGTAGGTGTGCTTGCATACGGTACTCTCCTCGGGGGCTTCCTCAGCGAGAAATGGCTTGATCAGCCCGAACCCGAGGACCTGGAAAAGTTAAACTGGAGTCTTCGAAAGTATCTCCGATTCATCCGAGCTGCCGGTGGCTGGGAACCATTCCAAGACTTATTACGGGCTTTATCGACGATTGCTCATGAACATGGCGTCTCTATTGCCGCTGTTGCGACGAGATATGTCCTTGATATACCAGCAGTTAGCGCAGTTATTGTCGGCTGTCGACTTTCAGCAGAGTCATCTGAGCATGCCAGGAGAAATCTTGAGGCGTTCTCGTTTATGCTGTCTGAAGATGATCACGCACTCATACAAAAGGCGCAGCGGGCTCTGTTGGACATCCCGGGTGACTGCGGTGACGAGTATCGCAGACGGCCCTACCTGACGGCAGCGGGAGATCTCTCTGATCATCTCTCGAATCGACAGAACGACAAGCTGGCTGAGGCTATTGCTACGGGAAAGAGAATAGAGTACTCTACAGGCAGCCCATGGGAGCCCATCGCAGGCTACTGTAGAGCAGTTCGTATGGACAGTTATATCTACGTCTCGGGAACGACGGCCAACAGCCCTGGCAACATAAGCATTCCGGTTCTTGGCGGGCGCTCGGCCCGAAGCCAGACTGTTGCTATCTTAGATATCATCGGACGGGCACTGAAGGCTCTAGGTGGAACGCTCTCGGATATTGTACGAACTCGGATCATTGTTAGAAACGAGGCGGACTGCGAAGAGGTTTGTAGAGCACATGGCTGGGTGTTCCAATGCCAGGGAATTCGACCCTCCAACACATTATTCGTAGCGAACCCGATCGGCACAGAGTTTCTCGTAGAAATCGAGGCAGAAGCTCGTCTTGGATCTGACGATGTTATTCGCCTCTCGGCTTGATTGCCTCACGTTCACAAGCATAGTAAGACTCTTTCTTGTTGGTCAGCTAATCGGTCAAATGATGTTATTTATTGCCTGAAGGCTATGGAATAAAGCCTTCTTGTTGATTGTTCTTTCGAATTATGCTGTAACAAGAACGAAGAAATCAAGAGGTTCAGTTGTGGTACTGCTATTACGGTTGCTCAAGGTGGGGGTTACCCCTATTCTAGATGCTTTAATAACTAATTCGTCAGATATCCAGCAATTGATGCAGTTGGCTTATTCCTTGTTCTAGGTCACTATGGCATCAGTACCAAGTACCAGTACCAGGATGTTAGCACGCAACGCACTACCTGGGCACCTACCTACCTACCAAGCGCCTACCTAATCTAGGCAAGAAGAGCTAGTGTAGCTGCTTTATCAAACATTTACCTACACCTTCCGCGGTGACAATTGGCGAACAATGCCCGCTTCATTTACAAGTACGTCATGCCGCTTGCCGTAGTATTCGACTGCCTACCTATCAGGTACCTCCTATCTCTCTACATGTAAATACTAATTGCCGTGCGCCAGGTTTCCTGTCAAATTTCTTGCCTGACCGCGGAAGTCCAAGAACAGAGGCAAGCGAGCCCCCGCAACTCTTCGATAGCAAAGATTCTAGCCCCCAGACGAACAACGAACAAGAAGATGACGAACCCCAAAGAAAGAGGCTTCGTGTCCATAGGAGCCAATCACCCGGAACCGAGGTTATTAGTTTAATCAGCGAAGACGAAGAGGCCAGCAGTCCCATCCGGCAGGCGATACGGCCACAGAGCCGATTACAACACTCCTATGGCCAAGACGACATCCCCAATGTAGACTGTGCCGGAACATCTATCCCGCTTCGATTGGAGCAACCTGTAGAAGGCACGAATTCCGCAGCCGTACCCGACAGTAGCCATTGGTACAATGGGGGCACCGACGTCGCTGATGAGAGCTCGAATCCGACGCTAGGTCAGCAAGCATGGATGCCTACTGCCGGACCTCCCATCGTCACTCCCGATGCCTTCCCGGGTTCGACTAGCCTAATATCACAACACGTAGGCAAAAGCGAAGAACCGCCTCGGATCCGTGTTCCTATCAAAGAACCCCTACTCTGCCCGGAGCAAGCCGAACTGGTTGACATCATTTTGTCCGGGCGGAACGTCTTCTACACTGGCTCGGCGGGTTGCGGCAAGTCCACCGTCCTGAAGGCATTCACGAGACGCCTGCGCGATAGAGGCCTGAGTGTCGACATTGTCGCGCCAACTGGCATCTCAGCCCTAGGTGTTGGCGGCTCTACCACATTTGTGTATGCTGGCTGGAATCTGAGTAGCTTCAAGCTGTCACTGGAAAATCTCCGGCGGGGAGCGCATGGGAAAAACGTCCGCAAACGATTGAAAAATACGGATGTCTTGGTTATTGACGAGATCAGCAGTAAGTAACATACGCCAAGATATACTGCTCGTCCTGGCGATATTGGGCGTATGAAGGCTCCCACTTTGGCTGAAACCACGCCGTAAAACGTACCATCTCTCAAACTGGCAATTGCTGACCTTGAACATTTAGTGGTGGAGAATTTTCACTTCGAACGACTTAATGCAGTTATGCAAGAAGCTCGTAGTTCTTATAAACCGTTCGGCGGAGCGCAGGTTGTTGTTACTGGCGATTTTCATCAGCTGCCTCCTGTGAAACCCTTCGAGTATTGTCTCCATTGTGGAGATGAGCTGGAAGCCAATCGATCGCAAGAGTCCTATGCAGTGAGTAACTCTCAGTAGTCGTTTTCCCCTTTAAAATAAGTTGAGGACACCAGCTTCTTGTAGGCCAACTCCAAAATGGTGATAACTGACAGCGAGTAATGCAGTGCAAGAAACATGGCATTTTCCACGACGAGGACAAATGGGCATTCAAGAGCAGGACTTGGGCTTTATGCGACTTTGTGTATTTCCATCTTCAGACCATCCACCGGCAGAATGATGAGACGTTTATTAAGATCTTGCAAAAATGTCGAATAGGGCAACCTTTAACTGGTGAAGATACGGATATACTCATGAACCACCCGTGCAGAACCGGAAACGCGACGAAACTCTATGCGAGGCGCGATGAAGTTCGCAAAGAGAACCGGATACGCTTCGACAAACTCTTGTCAGAGAAATACTCTTATCCCTGCATGGACGAATTCTACATGCATCCCGACCATCACCATCTCGCGAAGCATAACAGGCGTTCGCATGATGGGAGCCTCGACTCTCTCAAGGACCATCGCTATGAAGCGCTTGTTGAATTTAAAAGGGGTATGCTGGTCGTTCTTCTTACGAACCTAGACCTGGGCCGAAAACTGTGCAACGGCAGTCAGGGTATCATATGCGGTTATGAGAAATTCGATCTTCAAAAGCTACCAAAAGTGCCCACTAAGAAAGATCCTTCGCCAGAAAATGGCATCCACGGCGACTATGCAGAGATGAGAGAGATGAACATTAGGGTTTTTATGGAAAGAAAAGATGTCGCCAAAAAATTCTGGCCTATTGTCAAGTTCCACAATGGTGAGGTGCGGACTATTTTCGCGGATTGCTCGATGCACACTTTGGGGAATAAGGAGCCCTACAGTCGTCTGAGTAGAACCCAGATCCCGTTGGCTCCAGCGTGGGCTATGTCGATTCACAAAAGCCAAAGTCTAACACTCGACCGCGTCATTGTTGATCTAACTAGGGCTTGGGAAGAAGGACAGGTTTATGTTGCTCTATCTAGAGCAACGACCTTGTCCGGCCTCAAAATCGAGGGGGATCCAAAAGGACTAGCGGTTGGTAAGGGCGGGAACTCTGAAGTCCGAAAATTCCACATGGATAAATTCGGAATATGAGTCTAGAAACAAACTAGGTGCTCTTATTGTTTTTCTTTCTTTCTTTCTTTTTTTTCAGTAGGCAAGCACGGCGTTCCTGGAAATACCCATAACGAGTTTACCCCTACAACAGTAGGGACAGGGTTGAGAGCAATCAGCAGCATGTTTAAATTAACCTCCTGTACAGACTTAATTAAGTATTGCGTTGATATATATATATGCAGTTATCTCCCACTGTCTTCTGCTGTCATACGGAATAACCCAAGGTAGTGGGAAAGCGTATATCCGATGCCAGGGGTTGGATCATGTTATTCATCCGTGACGCGGCGGTCTGCATATTCACCTACCCGTTATTTGCCTGATGTAACAAGGATGAGGCTTGGAACTGTATCAATTCACATATAATCATCTATGACTCCAAGGGGGCCATACTGAACTAGTTTCCTCCCTTCAGATGGCGGCAACCTAGGTCTCTATACATACACACGAAAGCTACGCTTTCGTCTGTCTGCTATTATCGTTCATTATCGCCTGTTTTCGTGATCAGGCAATCAACGGGTAGCTGAATATGCAGACCGCCGCGTCACGGATGAATAACATGATCCAACCCCTGGCATCGGATATACGCATTCCCACTACCTTGGGTTATTCCGTATGACACATGATCACGAAAACAGACAATAATGGACAATGGTAGCAGACGGACGAAAGAGTAATTTTCGTATATATGTAGTGACCTAGGTTGCCATCTAAAGGGAGGGAGCCAGTTCAATATGGCCCCCTTGGAGTCATAGATGATTATATGCGAATAGAACACTTGTTCCAAGCCTTATCCTCATTACATATACGCACTTACTTTAGCTGGACACACAATTACACTCGCGTTTACTGCAAAATCTCTGGTGTATACGAAATAGTGAGATATAAGATGTCGAATTCTTATTTAACAATAAGTATGACCGTTGGCATCCTTGTATTCGCTGCAGGGGACGATGGTGTTGGATGTCAATACCTTCTGGCAACAAGTATTTATACTGTTTATTTTAACTTTATTCTGCAGTAGTTCGACTTGGAAAGCCTGTTCCTTCTCCATCACATGTGAGCAAGACCCTCTTCCGCCACTTAACTTGATCTCTTATTTGTCCACAGGCATACCACCGGGAAGTTCATCGAGCCCTACAAAAGAGACTGTCAGTATGCTTGTTTGCAAGGACAAACCAGATCTGCAATCATTAAGCCGGGAGTATACTCACAGCCATCAATCGTCTCGTCGACCACGGCCTTAACGGAGCACTGATTTCCCTGCTGGATGCTCTGGCTCCGAAGCTGGGGGCAGTTGATGTTACAGTTGGTGTCCATTGCGGTCTGCAGCGCATCGCCCAGCCATCCGAATAAGTAGTCTCCGTGGTTTCCGAGCCCTGTTCTCTTGGCGATTAATGATTCCTCTCGCGATTAGTGATTTCTGCTGAATGTTTTCAAGTGGGAGGTTTGGGTCGGGTGGATAAGTGTGAATCAGCTATGAATTCAAACACTAACCTGTTTTATCACCGAAGCTCCAGACGAACGGCTGCGAGCCGTCTTCTGGCCAGTCTGCTTTGTTGTTGAATTGTGTCGTGTCCCAGATCACCTCGTAGAATAGCTGTGGGATCTTGACTGGGTGAGTTGCCGGGCACTATTTCATATCTGGGGTCAGTAGTTGCTAATTGATACATCGGCATAGGTCTACTTACGGGCCCATTTGATTCAAAGGTTCCACTGGATGGGTATGCCACATGACTTGCGTGGTCGGGGGGATCGAGAGTCTTGCCGTCCCAGCAACTGTGAAAGGTGGCGACGTTAGGTAAACGAAGGATACACTCCAGCCAGAAAAGGAGAGGAGAGAAGCAACTCACGTTGGGAAGCGAACATTAACCATGATGCCATAGGGGCAGGCCTGCTTTGGGAAATCGGGCGTCTCGCCATCGCGCGTCATCGGGGATTTAAGACACTGCGTGCATAAAAGGGGTCTTAGTCGAGATCTCCAAGTCCCCCGCCATATGACCAAGGAATCAGGCAGGGAAGGTTATACGCACCGTGTACGTGAGCTGACGGGGCACTTTTTTGGAATCTTTATTCGTGGGGTCGCCAACAATCATACGGAATCCCTTTTGAGATCCATCAATTAGCACACAGATGCCTATTCAAAGAAGAACCTGCCACTGCTGGTAAAGGGAGAAAACATACGGGCTTGAATGCCGTCACCTTGCCTTGACCACTCAGGACCGGGGTATAATAGATCGTCATGCCGCCGTTGGACTGCTCGAAACCGACATTGCCCTTCTGCGGCACGCGCTTGAAGGTTCCATTGCGCGCTTGGAAGTACAGCACTGCCGTCTGCTTCGTGTAAGCGTCATTCGCTTTTATCGCGCCGCTCCAGGTGTTAGAAATAGGGCGTAATGGTAACATTTAATACTCAACATACTAGGGAAGTTAGCATGATATGAGAATGGGACTGCGCTTGTATACTGACCCCAGTAGTTTGAGAAATCTTCAGCAAAAGTGCACGTGGTACAAGTTGCTTGCGAGGGAATATCAAAAGTTGACGGGTCCATCGAAGGTTTGAAGGCATTCTGTTATGAGAATGTCAGTCAATATATATCGACCCTTTGAAGTCGGTCTTGATTAAGCACATACGCCGCCGATAACTTGGTGAAGATGCGGACTGCCCGTCACTCCAGGATTGACCAGCGGGTCGAGTCGCTCAACCACGAGCTGAGAGCACGAGAAACGAAGAAGAGCCAAGGAACGAGGCACTAATAGTGCCAGTCCGGTAGCGGCATATCGCAACTGAAGCTGCATTTTGAAATTTGCCTATCCTCAACGACACAATAGCAGAACCAGGCGGTCGAAAGTCAGTACGCCCAGCAACCAGTGCCTTTCATTCTGCTGCGGATGAACACCGTCTTAAATGTATATAGTCCGCATAGGGACACAGGACTGTCGCGTTCGGCTAATACCAGAGTTGTATTTAATTTGCATTACCCGGTTATGAAGAGCCCCAACCGGCAAGGCATATTGATCGGGTAACTCGGTGCAAGTACTAGCGACCACAAAAGGAGAATGATGGGCGTATACGTCACAATGTCCTTGCTCGTATGCCATGGTTCTCATTGTGCGGCTTGACAATGCACGGCAATGCACAACACACGTGTATAATGAAGTCGATAGGTCGAATCCCCTTATCCGTCAGGTGTCAGAAGGAAGACACATCTGCCAGTATTAAGAGAAGGGATATCAACGATAAAATAATCGACATCTCGTCTGTTGTTTAGTTTTACTTAGTATTTATCACTCCGGGTGGTAGTTTAAATGCTATTGACCCTGCCTTAACTTCTCTCAGATGACACGTTAGCTATTCGCAAGATAGATTGCTGCTCCCTAATTCAAGCCTGACAGCGCGAGGGCCGGTGACGGACTTTGTGTCAGGACATGTGCCAAATTAATCGGCAGCCTGATACGTTAGCAGGGACGACACAGTAACGATTTGTTTGATGAGAGAAGGATTAATGTTCTAACGTTTCCAAGCCTGATATCAGCAGAGGTGGTCGAAACTAGTTAAGTTCGCTACACTTTTCGCCGCGCCGCAAATTTGCAATGATTGATTATGCTTTCTAGGTTGTAAGGCCATCCAGTGGTATCTCGAAAGTTACCTAACCCCTTTTGCTTCGATTGCCAAGGATGAGTAACATCTAGAGTACCACTAATATGTATTGAGGCTAAAATGATCTTCGGGTTTTGAGTTGGCGTTGTGTTGTGCCTGACCATAGCACGTGGTGTGGTTTGGAGTTATAGGTATTCGGGCTACGTGAGTCACTATAATTAGCATCCGGCCTTCCTTCCATTCTCAGTATTCCTGCCTGGTGCTTTGAAGCTTAACAGGGAGAATTCATCGTATATATCGGTTAGCTTAGCATCTGTGATTTCGCCTCTTCAAAAGCTATGAAGACTAGGCCTATGTTTAGTGGGGGGAAAAGATGTTTCATTCATGTTGATGTAGGTGCATGCGGTGGGAAGAGCACACTGCATAGTCTTTGGATAGAATTATACGACTAGTAGACAGTGACAATAAATCAGAAGGCAGAGTAAAGGGGTTTTGTGTGTGGAAGAGTTACGTCATATTCTTCAGCGAAATTCTAAGCACATGTGTAGCTTATAAGTTGGGAGTTACTAGATTTACAATACCTAAGTCTAGTGAATCAAGGCCGATTTTGTCAGGGAATAGGGGCCCAGAGCAAATAGAGAGACCTGTCTGTAGCTAGGGGGCACTTAGGGCTCAATAGAGTGATCAATTGATTCTTGAACCTCCTTAAATCCAAGGGGGGTTCAGTCACTTATATATAGAGAATCTACTAGTTCTGCATCCTGGGGTAGCTGTGAACTAGTTCCCTGACAGATTTATATAATCGTTGGGTGCTACCACAAATTTTCAGCTTATTACAATGAGTGAAAATACCATCAGAACTGCTTGTCTCGATTGTGGTTATTTGAGTTCTGGTGCCACATGGCCCCAAGAAACCGAGACAGCACCCGAGACCCGTCAGCCTGGGAGTTCAAATATCATGCATATAATCATATGAGCGACGACTCGTACGAGGCCTCAGCTGGCTAAACAATCTTCGGGGGGGGGGGGGGGG